>JAXLNO010005134.1:0-132782 GCA_038087875.1 Malacoraja senta
TAGATGCAGGAAGATTGTTCCCGATGTTGGGGAAGTCCAGAACAAGGGGGTCTCAGTTTAAGGATAAAGGGGAAATCTTTTAGGACCGAGATGAGAAAAACATTTTTCACACACAGAGTGGTGAATCTCTGGAATTCTCTGCCACAGAAGGTAGTTGAGGCCAGTTCATTGGCTACATTTAAGAGGGAGTTAGATGTGGCCATTGTGGCTAAAGGTATCAGGGGGTATGGAGAGAAGGCAGGTACAGGATACTGAGTTGGATGATCAGCCATGATCATATTGAATGGCGGTGCAGGCTCGAAGGGCCGAATGGCCTACTCCTGCACCTATTTTCTATGTTTCTATGTTTCTATTGTCAGAGTTTAATAAAGGGCATTTTTATACATTTTGGTTTCACCATGTAGAAATTACAGCAGTGTTTATACATAGTTCCCCCATTTCAGGGCACCATAATGTTTGGGACACAGCAATGTCATGTAAATGAAAGTAGTCATGTTTAGTATTTTGTTGCATATCCTTTGCATGCAATGACTGCTTGAAGTCTGCGATTCATGGACATCATTAGTTGCTAGATGTCTTCTCTGGTGATGCTCTGCCAGGCCTGTATTCCAGCCATCTTTAGCTTATGCTTGTTTTGGGGGGCTAGTCCCCTTCAGTTTTCTCTTCAGCATATAAAACGCATGCTCAATTGTGTTCAGATTGGGTGATTGACTTGGCCACTCAAGAAATGACCATTTTTTAGCTTTGAAAAACTCCTTTGTTGCTTTAGCAGTATGTTTGGGATCATTGTCTTGCTGTAGAATGAACCGCCGGCCAATGAGTTTTGAGACATTTGTTTTAACTTGAGCAGATAGGATGCGTCTATACACATAAGAATGCATTATGCTACTACCATCAGCAGTTGTATCATCAATGAAGATAAGTGAGCCAGTACCTTCAGCAGCCATACATGCCCAGCCCATAACACCCCCACCACCGTGTTTCACAGATGAGGTGGTATGCTTTGGATCTTGGGCAGTTCCTTCTCTCCTCCATACTTTGCTCTTGCCATCACTATCTTTGTCTCATCTGTCCACAAGACCTTTTTCCAGAACTGAGGTTGATCTTTTAAGTACTTCTTGGTAAATTGTAACCTGGCATTCCTATTTTTGCGGCTAGCCAGTGGTTTGCATCTTGCAGTGTAGCCTCTGTATTTCTGTTCATGAAGTTTTCTGCAGACAGTGGTCATTGACAAATCCACACCTGATTCCTGAAGAGTGTTTCTGATCTGTCGGACATGTGTTTGGGGATTTTACTTTAGAGATAATTATTCTGTCATCAGCTGTGGAGGTCTTCTGTGGCCTGCCAGTCCCTTTGCGAATAGTAAGCTCACCAGTGCTCTCTTTCTTCTTAATGATGTTCCAAACAGTTGCTTTTGTTAAGCCTAAAGTTTGGCTGATCTCTCTAACAATTTTATTTCTTGTTTCCCAGTCTCATAATGGCTTCTTTGACTTTCATTGGCACAACTTTGGTCCTCATTATCATAAACAGCAATAACAGTTTCCAAAGGTGATGGAAAGACTGGAGGAAAGACTAGGTGCTGAGAGATCTCTTATATTTGCATTAAGGAGGCATTTAAAAACACCTGAGCAATTACAAAGACCTGTGAAGTCATGTGTCCCAAACATTATGGTGCCCTGAAATGGGGGACTATGTATAAACACAGCTGTAATTTCTACATGGTGAAACCAAAATGTATGAAAATACCCTTTAATAAAATCTGGCAATGTGCACTTTAACCACATGTGATTTAAAAAAAAATTATAAATCTCAAATTGTGGAGTGCAGAGGCAAATAAATAATTGATGGGTCTTTGTCCCAAACATTATGGAGGGCACTGTATGTGTGTATGTACACATGTTTATAATTTGCAACCAAGTATAAATTCACTCAATTTCTTTGTCTCCACAGCTAGTGGTGGATGCAGTTATGATAGTAGCATTTAAGAAGCTTTTAAATCAGCACATAGATCTTGAATAAAAACTCTACCCTGAAAGTTCCATTTAACATCTCCAGGGTATCTATTGCCAGATCATACACACCCAATCTCACATCCTGCACTACAATTGCAATCTTAACACCATGGCTAGAAACACATTGTGTTATATAATTTCTACATGTTAGTTCTTAACATTAAACTTAACACTGGCTAATAACATTTATTGACCAGTATATGATCAGATATCATGCATGATCTAATACTGATTTTTTAAATTTTATTTCTTCTTAAAGCTCCCTCTTCTTCCATACTTCTGCTTTCAAATGTTACATCTTGGTTTTAGTTTAGCTTAATTTAGTTTAGATTAGTTTAGAGATACAACATGGAAACAGGCCCTTCAGCCCACAGAGTCCATGCTGACCATCGAGCAACTGTGCACGTTAGTTCTATGCTATCCCACTTTCCATCCATTCCTTACACACTAGGGGACAATTTACAGAGGGCCAATTAACCTACAAACCTGCATGTCTTTGGATGTGGGAGGAACCAGGAGCACCCAGAGGAAACCCATGCGGTCACAGGGTGAACATATAAATTCCGCACAGACACCACCGAAGGTCGGGATCGAACCTGGGTCTCTGCCCCTGTGAGGCTGCAATGTTACCCGCTGCGTCACTGTGCAGCCCACATATTTTACCACCCTCAGACTTCCTGCAATCGTTCAACCTTTTCTGCTTTCTGCTTGTCTTCTCTGAAATCATGACATCTTTTTCTCTGTCCGTCCCTCTCTGGATCCCTGTCGCCATTCATCATTCTGCCATGACTGTTTTCTCAGTCCCTTGAGATGCACACTGACTGCACTAAGGCTGACGTTGGCAGGTCCATGCGATGTGTCAGAGTTTCAGAACTGCCTCCATATCACAAGGCATCCAGCTCAATTTGTGCTTGGTTCACTCTCTCAATAATGAACTGATGCGCTTGGAACTATATTCTGCACTGTACCATCTCCTTTTGTACTTGAATTTGAACTGATTGTATTTATGTATGGTATATCTAATCTGTTTGGATAGCACGCAAAACAAAGCTTTTCACTGCGCCTCGGCACACGTGAAATAATAAACCTAACCCTAATGGGCTTTGTCGGCACAGAAGTGTCTGTCAAACCCAACAGTCATTTCTGCTGTGGCAGTGAATGAATGAATATGAATATGAATGAATATGAATGAATATAACTTTAATTGTCATTCAGGTATACACATAGACACAGTGCACATTGAACGAAATTTCGGTGCCTTGACTCTTCAAAGTAACAGCAGAATACACCATTTCTATCAGGCGATCAATAAAAGTGCATTAGTGTGTCCATAAAAAGTGCTTCATGTGCATAGTTAAAAAAAGGAAAGTTTATAAAATTGGCAGTATATAAGAAAGTCTTTTGCATTGGTTTGAGTGTGAGTTCAATAATCTTATGGCCTGGGGGATGAAGCTGTTGCAGAACCTGGTTGTCCGGCCCTTCATGCTGCGGTACCTCCTCCCGGAGTTTAGCAGTGTAAACAGTCCATAGTGCACCTGACTTCAAAATTTCGACAATCTATAACAGCATTTACAAGACCTTTGAACTGGCACATGAATAGGAAAGGTTTAGTGGGATATGGGACAAACGTGAGGAGGTGTAGATGCATAGATGGGATATCCTGGTCGGCATGGGCGAGTAGGGCTGAGGGGCCTGTTTCCGTGCTGCATGAATCAAGTACATAGGGTATTTAAAACACTTTTTAAATGTACGTTTCTGTGCATTTTAAATAAATTACATGTTATCTTCAGAGCTTTATATTTTTGACATCACCCCTTTATGTTATTGGTCTTGTTTTATATCTTACACCAGGGGTAAAATAATTCTAAGAGTACGTGATGAAAGGATATCTTACAAGCAACCTTGTTTCCTCATTTCCAACAGCTGACCTAACAGCAGCTTGTTAAACATGAACGTTTTTTTCTTGCAATCTGTACGTGTTATTTAATACCAGAAAGACAGCTGCAGCAATTTGACAACCTGATTTTCAGACAAGGCAATTTAAATATGCCACCATTGGTCTTCTGAAAGAGCAGACAAAAATGTAGCTAAGCCTGAGTAAACATGCAAGATTCCACTGTCTGAAGATTTCTACAGCACTATTCTTAAGATTCATTGGCATTCAGCTGCAGCTGAGATATTTCTCATTATTGGACAGTATTTATTATAATACACTTTCTTTGAGATGACATCTGACATCTGCACAACCCAAGTCTTAAAAAAGTCCTTAATAAATGCCATCCTTCATGTACATCACCCTCAAGCGGCTGAGACCCAAGTTCGAACCTGACCTCAGGAGCTGTTTGCGTAGAATTTGCACGTTCTCCCTGTGCGTTTCCTCCGGGTGCTGCAGTTTCCCCCCACATCCCAAACACGTGCAGGTTTGTCGGTTAATTGGCCTCTGCATATTAAATTGGTCCTAATATATAAGGAGTGTAAGTGTAAGTGGGATAACATGAATGGGTGATCGATGGTCGGTGTGGGCTCAGTCGACCGAAAAGTCTGTTTCCTTGTTGTATCTCTAAACTAAAATAAGCTAAGCACATTTATTCTTTAGGCCTTTCCATTACAGAGGCAGAACTTATTTGGAAATATATAATTCATTGTTATTTTATAAATGTTGATTGTGTGAATTGAAGGTTATTACAGCAAGACCTGTATATTCAATACTTTAAGGTATTTTTGCAGTGTTTGACTAATGGCTCAGGCTAAGAAACGACCAGGAATATATTGCTTTGCAAAGTTGCTGTCATCTTTCCTGCAGAACAGATCATTCTACAGCAGGTGCTTCAGGGAGATTTCTTCCCTAGAGGTTTGGAATAACATTATGGAAAACAGCTGCAGCTTGATTTTGTTAAAACCCTCAACATTAACTTTTAAACAGGATTTTCCTTCAGTGCCATAAAATCAACTTTCTCAGTGCTACGTTAAAATGATGAAGGGGTTCAGATGATCATTTATGTTTTATGGGTTAAGTGCTGAGCCTTGTCTGGGTTTCTTGAATATCTAGGCAAATGTTGCTATGTTTGCTTCCTTCCAGAAGGTCCTTTCGAATACAATGTATTAGACAATAGACAATAGGTGCAGGAGTAGACCGTTCGGCCCTTCCAGCCAGCACCGCCATTCAATGTGATCATGGCTGATCATCCCCAATCAGTACCCCGTTCCTGCCATCTCCCCATATCCCCTGACTCTGCTATTTTTAAGAGCCCTATCTAGCTCTTTTAAGAGCCCTATCTAGCTCCATTAGTTACTGTATTATTGGGTTAGGGAACTGTCTATCATGTACTGTGTTAATCGATATCTGTTATTGGACTGTAAAGAGACCTCCCCCATTTGGTTTGGCCCCTCAAGGTTCGGGGACCTATAAAAGGTAGCTCCCACGAGGTCCAATGTCGATCTTCTGGAAGAATCCTTGGGACTGCCTGACCTTTTGGAGTGTCTCTGCCTGCATGAAGTTAGAAGGGCTTGGACAAGCAGATACAAGGATCGAACCCACGGTGGTTAGGTATAGTATAGGGGAACTGTTATTGTGTTTTTCCAAAATAAAGTTTAGTTGCGCAAGTGCTTGACTCAGTATTTTATTGACTGAAACTAGACTGGGGGAAGCTTAGAAGGAGCTATTTACATTGGGGCTCGTCCAGGATCTCAACGGACCCCCAAACACAAGTTTGCGATTAAGGGCGTTGAGCTGTCTCGATTGCGAGTGTAGAAATTGGCGCCACTGTGCGGTTTTCGCATTGATTTTTGGCACTTCGCTAGTCAGAGCAGATCAATCATTCGCGGGCTTGGGAAAGGGTCCCAACGAGATCGTAAAACAGAGTCTAGCAAGCACGGGGGGGGGGGGGGGGTGGGGGGGTGGATAGCACTCCTTTGGGTTAGGGTCCCATAAAACCAGGGTGGGGTTAGAGGCCCTGCTGGGGTTAGGTTAGAGGCCCTTTCCTGGGTTAGAGGCCCAAAACTTGGACGTAGTTGGCAGACTGCAGCTGCTTAACGAGAGCCAAACGCGCATCCTTTCCCAGATTTGGTATCCAATTGGTGTGGTATTGAAAACAAGTCTGGTTCACGTGCTAAGCGGTGAAGCATTTGACCTGTCATTGCTGGGAGCGCTGATTGGAAAGGTGAGTTCCGAAAATCGGCATCGACAGCCAGCGCGAAGAGGCTAGGCACTGACACCCGGTGCCAAGCAGGTGTAAAGGAAGTCCTTTTGAAGAGGTAAAACCTAGGTTGGTTAGAGGCCACACCTGTGTGAAGATATCTGAATCCCTCCCTGGAGTGACGGACGAGGAATCTCGTAAATGCACTGGGGTCGGTGGCTAGAGTACAAATTGGCTGGGAATACTCTAGTCCATTCGAGATTTCATTGGGCAAGTAATTTGAATTTGAGAGCCCGCGTATGTGGAGTGGTACACACCAAAACTAATTGATCCGAGAGCGAATTTAGATTTGCAGAATCAAAGTTTCCAAATACAGAATTTCACATTGAAGTTCTGCCCGTACAATAGAATTCGAATTCTCTGTAAATAGAACTTCAGAGTTTGTGCATGTTTGAGATCGATTCCAAATAGCGGCTGATCAACAGTGAATAGTAACCCTCTGATCGATTGTTAATTAGTACCTGATAGCGAACAGTAATTGAGAGACGGGAACATGGTTTACTTGGTGAAAAGTACCCGGATGTGAGAGGTACCCCTAATTTTGTAGAACTTGGAGTGGAGGGATAGAGGTCCCCCTATAGATCTCCAGTCTTAGCAGGAGGAAAGTAACATTTAGGAGGAAAAGTAGTCCATTTAAGAAGTAGTACCCCTCAGCAAAGAGTACGCTAGGAAGGGAAAAATCTTCGATATCGGAGGGAGAGGTTCACTGATTGATAACAGCGCAACGCGACATTGAGATCGAGTGTTCGTAATCTGTGCGCTAGCATGTTAAATTATTATTGTAAATTGTAAATTTCTAACCAGCATTGTCTTTTTTAGCATCTTTGTCGGATGCGAATTGTATAAATACTTTGTGTATGTAAAAATATTTAGAGTGTGCTACTTGTATTGTCTGTGTGAGTGCTTAATGATTTTTGGGTGTTAGATAATTGGAGTAAAAGTGCATTTGAATTGAATATTTGTATCTGTTCAAATCGGGATTGTAGTATTGTCAGAATCCGATTCGTGGTGGTTCGATCAGGGTTCGTATTCTTTCGATCGCTGTGTCGGGGGAGGAATCATTCCATTGACCGAGTACACCACGAGGAGGATTTATTATAGCGTGTGATTCATCATCATAATAAGTGGATGTTTATAGTTTATATTGGGTGTGTCTTGGTTTACTTGTAATTGGGGGAATAAATTCTTGTTTGATTATAGTTTTACTTGTGTGGTTCGGGTTTATTTGTATGTGTAAACTTGAAGTGTTCTGAGTGGGAGAGATTGCTGCTAAAATTTAAATATTAAGAGCCGGAGTTGTAGTTTGGGAAACCGGAGATTCTTTGTTTACAGGCTGTGAGTTGAATGAGGTGATTGTGATCGAGCTGATAAGAAAGTTGAGAGCGATTGAGTCGAACAATTGAATAGAGTGATTGAGTGGAGTGATTGAGTAACGGTTGGGAAAGATTGAAGGTACAATTGTGTGAGAAGGTGTGAATCTGTTGGACATTAGTCATTGTGTGGGAGCGATTTCAGTGGCCTTGGAGTCTGAAAGGAAGGGGCGAGTATTGAGGAGGTGTGAGTGTTTTGAATCTTATCTGTATTATGTCTATTGTGTAGGAGGATGGGAAATGTACAGGAGAAGGACCTATCAAAAATATTCCTGAAAGTCCGATAAGAATAATTTGTGAGAAAATTCTGCAGGAAGCAGAGAGATTAAGAAAATTATCGGGAAAATTAAATAAAGTTTTGAGGAACAAACTTTGGCCGATAGGTGGGCTAAAGTCCAAAGTAGGAATAACCTACATAGAGACAATTGTTAGATGATATGGAAACAATGAACAGGGAACGGGCTTATTGAAATATGGAACATTTTCTTCACTGAAAGGAAAGTAAATAAAGAAGTCATTCTGCTTTCTACTTTAAGAATGGCAGCATTCAAGTTAGGGATTAGAATGGAAAAAGAGAGAAGTGGTCCTTCTCTAGACATTTCGGAACAGGGAAAGGAAGATAGTGGAAGCCAGCAGCAGGAGCAGGAGAGAACATCAGCTTTTAAAGGAGAAATGACTGCGATGGCTCTTAAAGGGGAGGTGTCGACTAAAATCAAACTTATTACATTTAGTAAGAGTGCTGTGGTAAGCGTGGATCTCGAAGGGAGAGAAGCCCAATATATACAAGGATGTGCAGACTTTTTCGGAACAGAGTCATAGCATTCCTCTCAGCCCTCTCATGTTCTTAGTTCGGAGTCACCATGCGCAGCTTGTAAACAGTGCACTCGGGTGGAGTCAGTGGTATCTTAGACTCCGCCCACTAAATTCAAATCCAAAGTAAGAAAATTGGGAAAGGACTCCAGCTCCGACGATTGCTTCACCAGCAGAGGATAGCGTGGAGGATCAAGGAGCTATAAGGAAGGTTCCTCAGAAGTGGGTGCCAAAATTAATTGGGAAATCAAGTGGGAAAGTGAAAGAATCCTTCCTAAAGTATAGAGATTCCGGAAGCAGAACGAGCAGTTTTTCTGAGGGTGAGACAGCAGGAGGCTATGAAGTGGCTGATCCTGACATCGATAAAATTATAAGATCAGAGCAAATCCCCTATGTTATGGCTATGGAGCGGATTCCCTGTTGGCAATTCCCTAGTTGGAAGCTGCCTACTCCGCCTTTAGAATTAGTCCCCGCAGTAGGTGCAAATTATCCCCAGGCTACAGACGTCCACATTTCAATGCAACCTGGTTCAACGGCAGCTAAATCCTTCCTGAGACCCGTACTAAAAATCCAGAAACGGGAAGTAACATCGAAGGAGGAGGATAAGGAGGATGAATTTAAAGCGTGGATAGACATGCCAATCCGAGAGCCGACTTTCCCTCGGTTTGGTTGGAGAGGGTATAGGGCTATCAGACCTGATCAATGTTACAACTGTGGGGAATCAGGACATTGGAGCGGATCTTGCCCTGTGAGGGAACACAGAGAAGGAAGGGGTCAAAGAAGAGGGCCACGGGTTCTAAGAAGTCAGTGGATCCCTGGAAGTTACAGGGCCACTTGGGACCCCGAAGGTGGAGGTAGAGAACACTGGCCAGAAGATCATGGGGCAGGGACATTCTGGCAGCTAAATCCATTCCGATAGCACTGATCTGCCAGTATCCTCACATGGCCCAAGAATAATAATAAATTATAAGAACAAGAAAGAACGCCACCCCTTCCGAATCCCAGGAAGAGAGTTACAAAGAAGCTGATTGGGATCGATAAACCTCACTAAAAGGAAGGACTACAAAAAGGGAAACATAGTAATTGGTGTCAATGAGAATAAGAACTAAAGGGAACTAAACTGGCACTAGGGAGAGAAGAAACAAACTTATTGCGCAGGAGGTACGGGAGTAGGGAAAGGAGCTAGTGTGCTAACTTGTTACAAAGTTGTTGTGCCTGCAGGACAGTATAATCTACAGCGTACTACTATCTGGGGAGTGAGGTAAAGAGTATGTGGACCCTTGAGAACGGGCAGAAGACACAGCTCAGGTAGGATGTGTAGTTATTATCTCCATCCAGGTAGCTCCCCAGAAACAAAGACCAGCAACAAAGAAGAAATGATACTGTCCTGTCCCTTTAAGACATCTGGGGAAGGCCAACAAATAGAGAAGGCTGCTACTCAGTATCGAGGAAGAAGATACCTACGCTAGTGCCCAACTTTAACATCATCTAGCTTTTGACACCAGTGAAGGAAAAATAAAATAATACCATCTAACCTTTTCTAAAAGATACAGACAACCTATGACGACTATTGGGGCAAGCTCTAATTTGAAGAATTGAATTTAAATTTGAAAATAGACACTCCTCTGTGGTTCGGGGCAGAACACCTACTTTGTGCCTAAATTAAAGTTATTAGAAATAAATTGATGGAATTTTGAATTCGATCTCTAAATTGTATGGTAATTAATTGGAAGGACTTTAAAGTTTGAGATTTGAAACTGACTTGTGAGATCTGGCTTAGGAGTATTTAAAATTTGATTATTAACAGTATTTGTATTGTCTCATCCCCAGACAGGCAGCCAAAGATGGGAAGGATTATTCAATGAACATCAGGGAAAGATGGAACGGGAAGATCTGGTAAAATGGAAGAGTTATTCAGGGAACATGAGAGTTAGCATTGGAAATAGTGAGAAAGAGGAACTGTGAACAGCAAGACTTCCCTTTAAGAGACCAAAGTTAGCATACTAAGAAAGAGTTACTTAGAGGTAAAAGGAAATTAGATATGAGGAAGAACCCCTATTGACTAAGAGCCGAGCCAACATACTAAGGAAGAAGTACTGGAGGAGAAGTCTATTGAATTAGAAGGAGGAATAAAGAAATGGATGTTGAGATATCAGAGTCGATGTATTTGACCGGTGGATCTAAATTTGTTTAACCCTTGATAGTAAATCGGCTTCTATTATCAAGGTGGAAAGAAATTGTCCCTAGATTCGGCATTCTTAATTGGCTTTATAATAAAATTGACAGCATATGCAAAAACTTGATTGATTAAATATGAACAGCTGGGAATTCCACAGGAATTGGAATGGAATTGTGCTATCGACCACAAAGCTGTGGAATGAAGAGGGTGAGACAGACCCTGAAACTTAAAATAGTAAATTGAAAGCTGAGACTGAATTTGGTTGAATTGAAACATTCTTCATGGTTTGCTTTAAATAAGAGTCACGCCTGTAGGGAAATCTGGACTGAAACCAGCTGAAATTTATAGGAGAAGCCATCATCAGATATACATTAAGGAACATCGTGTGAATACGAAGAGGGCTGATTAGTATTGATCCTAGGATAGCAAAGAGTATATTATAGAACAGAGTAGTGATAGTGAAATAGAAAAGGACTTGTGACTGACAGAACAGAATTACAGTGAATGTATGGGAACGCATTAGTGCATGAATGGTAACTTGCTTTGTCCCAGGTTTTTCAGGAATTATAGGTTATAGGTTCGACTATGGAAAGGATGGAAGAATGGGCAACAACATGGATGGAGGAAATTCGCGCCCACAAAACCTCTGAAGGTGAAGACTCATCAGACAGAAATTGTGAAGCTACGCCCACGAAACCTCGGGAAGCTTGATAGGAGACCTGGGTGTCATGGTACACCAGTCATTGAAAGTAGGCATGCAGGTGCAGCAGGCAGTGAAGAAAGCAAATGGTATGTTAGCATTCATAGCAAAAGGATTTGAGTATAGGAGCAGGGAGGTTCTACTGCAGTTGTACAGGGTCTTGGTGAGACCACACCTGGAGTATTGCGTACAGTTTTGGTCTCCAAATCTGAGGAAAGACATTCTTGCCATAGAGGGAGTACAGAGAAGGTTCACCAGACTGATTCCTGGGATGTCAGGACTTTCATATGAAGAAAGACTGGATAGACTCAGCTTGTACCCGCTAGAATTTAGAAGATTGAGGGTGGATCTTATAGAAACGTACAAAATTCTTAAGGGGTTGGACAGGCTAGATGCAGGAAGATTGTTCCCGATGTTGGGGAAGTCCAGAACAAGGGGTCACAGTTTAAGGATAAGGGGGAAATCTTTTAGGACCGAGATGAGAAAAACATTTTTCACACAGAGAGTGGTGAATCTCTGGAATTCTCTGCCACAGAAGGTAGTTGTGGCCAGTTCATTGGCTATATTTAAGAGGGAGTTAGATGTGGCCCTTGTGGCTAAAGGGATCAGGGGGTATGGAGAGAAGGCAGGTACAGGATACTGAGTTGGATGATCAGCCATGATCATATCGAATGGCCGAATGGCCTACTCCTGCACCTATTTTCTATGTTTCTATGTTTCTATGTAAGATTCTGGGAAGAAACATCATCGTCTTGTTGTTGTTAATAGATGGAGAATGTAATAGACACACATATGTATATCTGATTATCTGATTGTTTGGTTATCATAAATGATGGCTTATCATATATGATCAAAGGAAGGAATGTTAATTCTGGGCAAATTGGAGCTGCCAGGACATTAAAATTGAGTAAAGGCTTCTGTGCTGCTAGGCCATTTGGTCCATTTAAATGTGCCTTCTGCAGAAATGGGACAAGCTGCAGAATGGTGCCAGCATGTCTGTGGCCCAGATAAGAGTTGCAGGGAAAGAATGGGACCTCTGCAGATTCTTACAATTAGGTGTAAATTGCATGAAACGGATTGGGTGAATGCAAACCAGACATACACATTGTATATAATGTTGCAAAGCTTTACTTTGCTAGATTTTGATTGGGTTAAGTGTTGAGCCTTGTCTGGGTTTCTTGAATATCTAGGCAAATATTGCTAAGTTTGCTTCTTTCCAGAAGGTCCTGTCGAATACAATGAATTAGTTACTGTATTATTGGGTTAGGGAACTGTCTGTCATGTACTGTGTTAATCAATATCTGTTATTGGACTGTAAAGAGACCACCACCATATGGTTCGGCACCTCAAGGTTCGTGGACTTATAAAAGGTAGCTCCCACGAGGTCTGATGTCGATCTACTGGAAGAACACTTGGGACTGCGTGACCTTTTGGAGTGTCTCTGCTTGCATGTGGCTAGAAGGGCTTGGACAAGCAGATACAAGGATCGAACCCGTGGTGGTTAGGTATAGTAGAGGGGAACTGTTATTGTGTTTTTCCAAAATAAAGTTTAGTTGCGCAAGTGCTTGACTCAGTATTTTATTGACTGGAAACTAGACTGGGGGGGAAGCTTAGAACAGGTTTTACAGTTGAATCACAAGGTATACGCCAGATGTCATATTGGACATACATAAAGATCTTGTCCGTCCAGGTAATTCCTCTATAATGTGTATTTCCATAACACACATTGGATATAATGTGATTGATGATTAGGAAAACAATATTTGTATGACATGGGCTGAATTGGTTGTAATGTGATTTTGATTGGGAACTGGTGAACAACTTCAATGCTGCTTTGGAAAAAAACAAGCCGAAAAAAAGCTGCCTTGAAAGAAAAACAAACTGTTTCTATTGACCCTGCCACCAGTAATGAGACACCATTCTCCCTTAAGAATACAGTGTGTAAAGGGCCTGTCCCACTTACGTGTCCTTGGCATGCAAATTACGCGACCTCGTGGTCGCGTGGATGCGCACTGGCATCGTATGGCCGCGCGGGGCCGGTCCCACTGAGAAACACGGAGGGGTATGTAGTTGTGCGCGACATCGCGCGGTGCTCCAAAATTTTTGTAGCGAACGAAATCTTCGCGCGCCAATGGCCTGTAGCGGAACTGACGGCCAAAGTGGGAAAGGCCCAAGACCCTGGTGCGACGCAACGTCTCACCTCCAACAACAGCAGAAGCAGGCAAACGATCGCCAAACTCGGCCTGGGGCTCACGACCGTTGCGGTCTGGATCCGACCCCACTTCTACTCCCAGAGTGGGGCCAAGTAAATTGAAGATAGACACAAAATGCAGGCTTTTCAGACTGAAGAAGGGTCTCGACCCGAAACATCACCCATTGCTTCTCTCCAGAGATGCTGCCAGTCCCGCTGAGTTAATTCAGCTTTGTATCCATCTTCAAATGACGTCACGCGCTCCAGACGGATGTGCGTACGCATGAAATCGCGCGCGACCTTCGCGGGATCGTCGCGGCTCAACGCGACTACGAGGTCGCGTAATTTACGTGCCAAGGACACGTAAGTTGGACAGGCCCTTAAGTTTAACCATGGAAGGACATTGCAATTGACAAGCAGAGTACAATATCATCATGGCATACTGAATTTGAAACCAGCTCTGAGAGATTGGAATTGCATTGACCTTGTATAGACCTTACATGAAAGATCCTGCACTCAGCCCTGCTATCTCAAGGGATTATCAATTACTTGCAGGGTTGCTTCTGTTTAATTTACACATAGAACAGAGAACAGGGCAGCACAGGAATAGGCTCTTTGCCCCATAATGTCCATGCTGAACGATGTAGTTAAATTAATCTAGTCTGCCTACATGCGATCTACACCCCCCCATTACCTACATTTCTATGTGCCTGCTTAAAAGTCTCTTCAAACACCATTAATATATCTGCCTCCACCACCACCACACAGTGGTGTTAACAGTGAGGAACTCTTTGGTGTTCTTCCAAGTTATTTTGTTTTAGGGATGATTAGGGAAAAACACAATAACAGTTCCCCTCTACTATACCTAACCACCACGGGTTCAATCCTTGTATCTGCTTGTCCAAACCCTTCTAGCCTCGTGCAAGCAGAGACACTCCAAAAGGTCACGCAGACCCAAGTTAGAAGGAATGTACGTTTTCACTTCAAGTCTTCAGCTGAACGCAAGAGGAGCATTGAACAGGAAAACCTCCTGGAAGGGGAAAAGAGGAACTTTTGGAGAGGAGGTGTTATCTGCTGTTGAGGGGGCAATCAGCTGACAATCCACACCAGTAGACACAATTCCTCCATACGCACAAGCATACAACAATGCCCTTCATTAGGAAGGTCCACACAAAATACTTTGATCACCTGGTTACTAGGGGTTTATTCTATGGAGGACACGAGGCTGAGGGGTGATCTTATAGAGGTGGACAAGATCATGAGGGCAATATATGGGTTAATACACAGAGTATTTTACCCAGAGTAGGGAAATTAAGACCAGAGGCCATAGATTTAAGGTGAGAGGGGAAAGATTTAATAAGAACTTGAGGGACAACTTTTTCACATAGAGGGTAGTGAGTATATGGAATGAGCTGCTGGAAGAGGTAGTTGAGGCAGGTACAATAACAACATTTAAAAGACAAGGCCAGGAAATGCTGTTCCTCCAGTTTGTGTGTGGCCTCATTCAGTTGATGGAGGATGCCCAGGACAGAAAGGCCAGTGTGGGACTGTTATTGATGGAGGTGAGGGAGGACATAGGGACAGATGTTACATCCTCTACAGTTGCAAGGGAAAGTACCGCTCCCTCCAAAACTTCTTGGTTCAACCATCACTTCCCACCCAAACCACCCCCTCACCAAGTACTTTCCCCTGCAACTGCAGGAGAGGTAACATCTGCTGCACCTATGTCACATATGAACCTGAATGTCAACCTCTTCACTCAGAGAGTGGTGGGTATAAGGAGTGAGCTGTCAGATTAGGTAGTGGAGGCAGGTACAATAACATCATTTAAATGACAGTTGGGCTGGCACATGGATAGGAAACGTTTAGAGGGATATAGGCCAAATGCGGGCAAATGGGATTAGCTTAGATGGGACGAATTGAGCTGAAGGGCCTGTTTGCGTTTGACTAAGTTATGTATGACTATAACTATGAATTAGAAATAAGAAAGAAGCATGTGTGATGAGGAGTAAGTGGCATGTAACGAGGAGAATTAAGTATGATACACATTTTCATTAATAGTCTGGCTATCCATGGTCTCTGTTATAGTTGTTCCAATTATGCCTTGCACTCCGGGTTCACCCCACCTGCAACAGCCCTGGCCTGTAGTTGCTGGTGTTGATTCTACACCACATTTACCTACAAGGGAAGTGTATTAATCCTGCGTCATACAAAGTATATAGTTGCACAGCTGGCAAGCTGAGACGTGGCAGTGAATGTTATTGAACAGATTAGTTAGCGCTGTGGCACTGAAGGTTAAGCAGTACCCGATTGATGATGATATTCAGCCGGTGAGGGATGTGGGTTTGATGCACTGAGCAGTATGTAAAGTTAACGGTGCAGCTTGTGAAACCTGGCCTTTGAAGATTTATCGCTGACCTCTGCCAATCATGTGAAGTCATTGATTTTTTTTAGATTCAGGCCCTTGGAACTCCATTCTTTGCATTCATGTGTCTTATCTAGTTATCGACTTCAGGAAGCGTGGTGGAGTACATGCCCAATGATGTGAAAGTATCCGTGGTGCTGAAGTGAAAATGGTTGATAGCTGCAAGTTCCCTGACAATATTACCAACGTTCTGCCATGGATCAGCCACATTGATGCAACACAAAATGTTGGAGTAACTCAGCGGTCAAGCAGCATCTCTGGAGAAAATGGATAAATGACATTTCAAGTCGGGACCTGCTTCAGATTGATTGTAAGGGGTTGGAACTAGAAGCAAGAAAAGACCAGGACAAATCAGGGCCGGCCACCGATGACATCAGGCAGGGTGGTCTCAATCAAAGATCTACTATCTTTGGTCTCAATAGGGTGATTATTGGCCAGGGATGGCGTGATCCCAAGATGGATACTTTGTTACAAACTGTGGAACTGGTTAACCATCCATGCTGTCTAGGAAAGAACTGCAGATGCTGGTTTAAACGGCAGCGGCTCAACTACAGTCGTCCGTCTTTTAAAAAAAAAAAAATCTTGTTAAATGTATGTCTTGAGTTTAGTTTTTATAATTATTTTAGCTGTGTATATGTGGGGGTTGGAGGGGGGGATATTGGGGAAACCGTTAATCTCTTCCCTGTACGGGGACCCGACTTTTTCCCTGTCGGATCTCCGATGTCGTTGGGCCTAACATTGTGGAGCCGGCGGCGGTCTCCGGCCGGGACCAACCTGAGGGCTCCAGTTGCAGAGCCTGGGACCTGACATCGCGGAGCTGGCCGGCTTTGGAGCGGGGAGAGCTGTGGTGGCGCTCGGCTGCGACCCGACTTTGGAGTTTCGGAAGCTCCGGCTGCGGGCCCGGTGGACAGGAACATCGGGAGCTCCAGGTCCCTGGTGGGAGACGGCTTTCCGGAGCTCCCGCAACGGCAACTTCTCCCGCTTGGATCGCGAGGTTTGGAGGACACGGAGCGAGGCCTAACATCGCCCGGCGTGGGTTGGCGGCCACGGGACTTACCATCGTCTGCCGGGGGCTCTAACATCGGAGCTCCAGTTCGCCTAGACGCTGCAGTTGGACTGCGGGTTGGACTGCTTGAACCGCGGGGTTTGAAGGACACGGAGCCGGGGCCTGGCATCGCCCGGCGTGGCTAAATGGCCACAGGACTTACCATCGTCCGCCGGGGGCTTTAACACCGGAGCCCCAGTTCGCCTAGACGCTGCAGTTGGACTGCTGGAATAAGGTGAAGAATAAAGGGAAGAGATAAGACTGCCTTCCATCACAGTGAGGAGGTGTTGGAGACTCACTGTGATGGATGTTTATGTAAACTGTGTTAAGTGTGGGTCTTGTTTTTTGTTTTGTTTTTTTGTAATGTAAAAAAAACAAAAAGAAAAACTGTAGTAATGATATTTCGTTCAAGCCTAGGTTTCAATGACAATAAATAGCATTCTAAATCGAAGGTAGACACAAAATGCTGGAGTAACTCAGGCAGCATCTCTGGAGAGAAGGAATGGGTGACGTTTCGGGTTGAGACCCTTCTTCAGACTATCTAACCATCCATGCTGTTGCTCAATATGTTTTCTGATCTCCACGCTGGATACCAAAGTCAGGTTTTCCCAGAGCTGTAATGCAGGAAAATTGCTGGAGGACCATTATCGTATGATTGACAGGAGGTCACATTGGTTGAGGCCGGCAGTTGACTGTATCACAAAGCATTGTTAATGATTCACCAGATAGCCTGGCTTATTACTGGAACCTGGATAGACTTGTCAATGCCAGGCAAGGATAGTAAAGGGGGAAAGGTGGTTGCAGGGTTACGGATACTTTCTCCATTTGAAGAATTTCTAAATAATTTTGCAAGCCAGAAACATGCAAGTCACACACCAATGAATAGAAAGGGCCTCAAATGACAAGCACCAGCAGGCTTATCATTCAGCCGTGTTTTTAAGTAACATACTTTTAATGAATTAAACAGCTACGGTATTCCTATGCGGGATTGGATTTCCTGGAGCTTGAACTACACCTCAGATCTTCGAGCAAAGGTAAGTAGAATACAATGTTGATGACATGTTAGGCAAACAGAAACATTATTCATAATGATTTCACAGTAGCTTGCTTTGGGGAATTGTATGTGTAGTTTTTACATGTGAGGTAAGATATTTGGTTGGCTTTAAAAAAACATGCACTTAGAGGCAAGGTTATTAATTTTGTGTTCATATATCATTATTATAGACTATAAACTACAACCCCACTGTATACAATTATTAGTGGCATCAAAGAAGTTATGGTAAGATATACAGTGCAATAACAGCATTTAAAAGACACTTGGACTGGTACATGGATTGGAAAGGCCTAGAGGGATATTGGACAAATGCGGGCAAATGGGATTAGCCTAAATAGGGCATCTTGGTCAGCATGGGTAAATTGAGCCGAAGGGCCTGTTACCAAGATGTAAGACTACATGATGCTATATAGCTATCTCCGAGACCTCCCGTTCATATTCAGGATCTTGCCATGTCAAGATTCAAGCATTAATATTTTGGGAGTTGCCATTGATCAGAAATTTAATGTACAGAGTCTTATATCCAGGGGAATTGAGAACTAGAAGGCATATGTTTAAGGTGTGAGAGGAAAAATTTAATAGGAACCTGAGGGGCAGCTTTTTCACACAGAGGGGATATGGAATGAGCAGCCAGAGGAAGCAGTTGAGGCAGGTACAATAACAACATTTAAAAGACATTTGAACAGGTACATGGATAGGAAAGGTTTAGAGGGAAATGGGCCAAACGTGAGCAAATGGGACCATCTTAGATGAGGCATGTCGGTCGGTCAGTATGGACGAGTTGGACTGTTCCAATGTTGTATGACTATAGCCATCAGGTAACGTTGGAACTGCAGAATTTAACATGTGTACAGTAAAAACCACAAAACAGCAATGTGATAATGACTGGGTAGTCCAATTTTGGTCAGAAAAGTTTAGAGGGATATGGGCCACATGCGGGCACATGGAGCATCTTTGCTGGCATGGACAGGTTGGGCCGAAGGGCCTGATTCCATGTTGTATGCTAAGATCTCTTCGTACACTATTGTTGAATTCCCAGTGCATTTTATATGCCAGTCAGTATACCTATCTTAACAAAGATTTACACCTAATCCCGTGTAGGGAAAAGAAGATACAAAGATACAGGCATCGTAACAGATATTCTAGAAATCTACCAGTAGGGAGAAGGTCACTTCCTTCTGAGAGGTGACATGTTTCCTATCTTAGGTAGGATTTGATTTTTTTTTCTCCATATTTTCCAATTTAAACGTAGTACATTTGTACAGGTTTTTACAAAAATCTAGACTATAAGTACTGCTGAATATCGATTAAGACCAGACACATCAAGTCGTGGCTTGTCACCACTCGCATCCCATTTCAAATTGATCAAGTGAGGAGTTATTCTCTCAGCTCACATCAATTAACCAGAATGACAAGGAACATTAACCAATTGGTCGCTTGGTGTCAAGTGGCCAAATACATTTTCACACCCAATGTGTCGAGTGTAATTCAGTTCAGGAGATGTCTGCAGACGATATATTGCTGGAATGAAGAGGTTAATGGTTGTGTGATTTTCTAGGCTGCTGGTGTAAGAAATATACTCCTTCACATCTGGGTTAAAATCTAAACAAAAGACTTTGAAACAAACTTAGTCCAGACTTAAAAACATTAAAGTGTTGTGCCTGGAACATTTGGATTAGAATTGGTTGGGAAGTAAAGTTATGCTAAGATTAGGTCAGTTTATTAGTTATAGAGTCATACAGTGTGGAAACAAGCCTTTCGGTGGCAAATAAGGTTTTCCCATGTTTTCATGACTACTTGAAAGATTAACTTAAGCAAGTGCAATTTGCTTAGTTTGTTATCTTCAATGTTTGTAAAATATAGCAGTTACATTTTGCTTACTGAAGGGCTTCTGAACCAGCCATCAAAAAGACTGCAATGCACATGGAGTTACTTGCATAAGGCACAAGGGTAGAAATTGGAATGCATCATACTTCCTTAATACCATCCCCCACCTCACTTTTCCCCCCAAATTGTCTAACCCACGTGGTCACAGGGAGAATGTCCAAACTCCACATAGACAGCACCTGTAGTCAGGATCAAACCCGGGTCTCAGGCGCTGTGAGGCAGCAGCTCTACCACTGTGGTATTGGTTTAATATTGTCACGTGCACCAAGATACAGTGAGAAGCTTTTTTTTGCATGCTATCCAATCAAATAAGACAATACTATACATGAATACAATCAAGCCTAACACATGTCCAACAGGTTGAGTAAAGAAACAAATACCAGAGTGCAGAATATAGTTTTTCAAAATTAGAGCGATTCCAGTTAAAAGTCCAATATCCGGAAAGAGATTGGTTGTGGAATTGGAACTGCACCCTAGTTTACGGAAGGACCTAGCATATGGAAGGACCAGAAGCATAACAGAAGGGAAGAAACTGTATCTTCTGCATGATGGTAGTGGGGAGAAGAGGAAATGACCAGAGTGGGAAATCAGGAGGCAGCTCAATTGTCAGCTAGCATCACTCCCTGATGAGCTCATGCGTTTTACGCACGTTTTGATAGGGAGAACACAGATGTGCCTTCCCGAGCCCCCATTCGCCGTGATGGTATTTCAGTCACAGTCACAGAGGCCGACGTCAGAAGATCCTTCAGGGGGATGAACCCTCGGAAAGCGTCTGGACCTGATGGTATATCCGGCCGTGTTCTAAAAACCTGTGCGGACCAACTAGCTGGAGTTTTTACGGACATTTTCAACGACTCACTTCTGACGTCTGAGGTTCCCATCTGCTTTAAAAGGGCATCAATAATACCGGTGCCTGGAAGAGCAAGGTGACGTGCCTCAATGACTATCGACCAGTGGCACTAACGTCTGTGGTGATGAAGTGCTTTGAGAGGTTGATTATGGCGCAAATCAACTCCTACCTCGACAAGAACCTCGACCCACTGCAGTTCGCTTACCGCCACAACAGATCAACGGTGGATGCGATCTCACTGGCTCTCCACTCCGCTCTGGACCACTTGGACAACAGAAACTCATATGTCAGGCTGTTATTCATTGACTACAGCTCGGCATTTAATACCATCATCCCCTCCAAGTTGGTTACCAAGCTCTCAGATCTGGGTCTCTGCCCATCCCTCTGCAATTGGATCCTCGACTTCCTCATCCACAGACCACAGTCTGTCCGTATTGGTGGAAATGTGTCAGCCTCGATAACAATCAGCACGGGAGCACCTCAAGGCTGCGTGCTCAGCCCCCTGCTGTACTCACTCTATACTCATGACTGCGTAGCCGGACATAGTGTGAACTTCATCATTAAGTTTGTCGACGACACCACTGTAGTGGGACGAATCACTGATGGTGACGAGTCAGAGTATAGAAGTGAGATCGACTGATTGACCAAATGGTGCCAGCACCATAACCTGGCTCTCAACACCAGCAAAACCAAGGAACTGATTGTGGACTTTGGAAGGGGTAGGATAGGGACCCACAATCCCTTATATATCACTGGGATGATGGTGGAAAGGATCAAGAACTTCAAATTCCTGGGCGTACTTATTTCCGAAGATCTTTCCGGGTCCCAGCACACCGATGCAATCATAAAGAAAGCACATCAGCTCCTCTACTTCCTGAGAAGATTACGGAGAGTCGGTATGTCAAAGAGGACTCTCTCGAACTTCTACAGGTGCACAGTAGAGAGCATACTGACTGGTTGCATCGTGGCTTGATTCGGCAACTTGAGCGTCCAGGAGCGGAAAAGAATGCAGAAAGTTGTGACCACTGCCTAATCCATCATCGGCTCTGACCTCCACACCATTGAAGGGATCTATCGCTGTCGCTGCCTCAAAAAGGCTGGCAACATCATCAAGGACCCACACCATCCTGGCCACACACTCATCTCTCTGCTGCCATCAGGTAGAAGGTACAGGAGCCTGAAATCTGGCACATCCAGGTTCAGGAACCACTTCTTCCCCACATCCATCAGGCTATTAAACTCGCCATCAAACAAACTCTGAACTATAACAGCCTATTGCACTTTATCTGTTTATTTATGTGTGTATATATGGCCTATGCTATATAGACACACTGAACTGTTCTGTATTTATGCTTACAATACTCTGTTGTGCTGCAGCAAGCAAGAATTTCATTGTCCTATCTGGGACACATGACAATAAACTCTCTTAACTCTTGACTTGACGGTTTTTTGTTCAAAGTGCAGTTTCTTGTGTCTCTTATCTCTGACTGCTTGGGTACCTAAAATTTGTATTAAACCCCCTGAATATCCATAAAGAGTCGACTAACTATTAGAGCCCAGTTCTTAAAAAGACTGAATGTTACTCAGCCGTCAGCAGCCTTTAACTAAAGGTCAATACAATGCACAACATTCTACAACACAGCCATCCCCACACCCAAGACACACCCTAACCTACTGACACCACCATTTATCAGTTTGAAATTGTCCACAACTGCATGCCAGATAGATGCACGTTCACATTAATCAGCTACATACCTATGTGGAATGTTTCTTATCTTTAGCCACTCCTTATTTGGCAACCTCTTGTTTATGATGGCTACACCCTTTGTGGACATTCAGCACCCATTCGCTGGCGGTCTATTCCAACATTCCGATGTGATTCCAATTGTAATCACATTGCACTGATAGCTTGCATACCAAGATATTGCATTAGAGTCAGTCGTAGAGCCATATGGCACAGGAACAGGCCCTCCGGCCTAACTTGTCCATGCTGAACAAAATGTCCCCTCCGAAGCTACTCCTGTTTGCCTGCATTTACCCCATACCCCTCTCATGGGGTATTTCCTATTCATGGATGTAGAAACATAGAAAATAGGTGCAGGTGTAAGCCATTCGGCCCTTTGAGCCAGCATCACCATTTAATATGATCATGGCTGTTCATCCAAAATCAGTACCCCGTTCCTGCTTTCTCCCCATATTCCTTGATTCCGTTAGCCCTAAGAGCTATATCTAACTCTCTCTTGAGTACATCCTGTGAATTCGCCTCCACTGGCTTCTGTGGCAGATCATTCCACAGATTCACAACTCTTAGGATGAAAAAGTTTTTCCTCATCTCAGTCCTAAATTGCCTTCCCCTTATTCTTTAACTGTGACCCTGGTTCTGGACTCCCCCAATAGCGGGAACATTTTTCCAGCATCTAGCCTGTCCAATCACTTAAGAATTTTATTTCTATAAAATCCCCTTTCATCCTTCTAAATTCCAGTGAATATAAGTCCAGTCGATTCATTCTTTCATCATATGTCAGTCCCACCATCCTGGGAATTAGCCTGGTGAACCTACGCTGCACTCCCTCAATAGGAAGAATGTCCTTCCTCAAATTAGGAGACCAAACTGCACACAATACTCCAGGTGTGGTCTCTCCGTGGATTGTCACCTTGTCTTGGTGGAGAAGCTTGTGTGGACCTGAGGTCCTGATAGCGATGCCGTCTGGAGCTATGCTCCTGGTAGGGCCACCCATGGCGGTAAGGTCGAGGGGGAGGTCTCTGACAAAGAGAAATCCAAACCAAGACCTCAACGGTGGACCAGGCGGAGGACGATGGCTGACCTTAGTGGGGCGTCACAATGGCTGGGAAGGGGGAGGAAGGCTGCAGTAGAAAAGGTCTCTGGTCGTCTTGGACTCCATGCCACTGGATCCTGACCCAGATCTGTAAAGGACCTTGGAGTGGCTGTCTGTGCACCAGTCTCCCCACGTTAAATAAAGTCACACACATGTGTCCTCCATAGAGGGAATAACACCCTGGAGATACCCATGGTCAGCCATGACCAAAGGGGGCCTAAGAAGAATAGTCTCACCAGGGCCCTGTACAACTACAGTGGGACCTCCTTGCTCATATACTCAAATCCTCTCGCTATGAAGGCCAACATGCCATTTGCTTTCTTCACTGCCTGCTGTACTTGCATGCTTACTTTCAGTGACTGATGTACAAGGACACCCAGGTCTCGTTGCATCCCCCATTTCCTAATCTGACACCATTCAGATAATAATCTGCCTTCCTGTTCTTGCCACCAAAGTGGATAACCTCACATTTATCCACATTATACTGCATCTGCCATGCATCTGCTCACTCACCCAACCTATCCAAGACACCCTGGAGCCTCATAGCATCCTCCTCGCAGCTCACACTGCCACCGAGCTTTGCGTGATCCGCAAACTTGGAGATGTTACATTGAATTCCTTTGTCTAAATCATTAATATATATTGTAAATAACTGGGGTCCCAGCACTGAGCCTTGCAGCATCCCACTGGTCACTGCCTGTCATTCTGAAAAGGACCCGTTAATTCCTACTCTTTGCTTCCTGTCTGCCCACCAGTTCTCTATCCATGTCAATACCCTACCCCCAATACCGTCCTCTAATTTTGCACACTAATCTCTTGTGTGGGACATTGTGAAAGGCTTTTTGAAAGTCCAGATACATCACATCCACTGGCTCTCCCTTATCCATTCTACTAGTTACATCCTCACAAAATTCCAGAAGGTTAGTCAAGCATAAATTTTACTTCGGAGTCACGTGAGTGACTACGTGAAGAACCCCGCCAGTGCGCCTGTGCGTCATTACGTCAGACGCCTTGTCGCAAACGGACGTGAGGAGCAGAGCTCCTCAGTGGATTTGTAGTTTTTTAAACTACAAGGTAAGTAAAAACTTTTTTAGTATTTTTTCATGTCCGTTTACTGTGGGTCTGTGGGGATTTCTTCCACAGATGCCATGGGGAAAAAACGGGCAGGGGAAAGAGGCGAGCGACACAGCCGACAGAAAGTCGGGAAAGTCAGGAGTCTGCGGGTAGCGACCAACCGCCTCTAAAACCCCAGTACAGTCGTCAGCGGTGAGCATAGCGACTGTGGACCTGGGGCAGTCAACGCCTGTCGGGCGCAAGGCCAAGTCCGAATCGAAACGGGCCACGGAGGAGGAGTCCCAGGAAATGGAAGCTCCAGGGCTAGATACTGCTTTTAAGCGTATTCCCAAATGGAAAGCCTGCTACATAGGCTGTTGGAGCAAAGCACACTCAGGTAAGAGTGTACTGAAATCCAAGCTGCTGGAAGCGGCTTAAACAGCTCCTGGTTCAGGGCTGATAGAATGCACCCTCAGGGATGAGGAGCGTGCCACGGGTCATGAGATTTCAGACCCCGATTCTGACGGCGAGGCTCTATGTGATTTGTCACAGTAGCCATGATGTACGTGATGTACAGATGTTCCACCCCTGGCAGTATGATTCGCTGCCCCGTCAGAGTCAGGAGAGCCATTAGAAGAGAATTGGCCTCACTAATAAATTACTTGGTTTCCCATCAGCTGGAACAGCAGGAAATGGATGAGAATGCAAGAAAATATGAGTTGAGTATGACTATGAGAACTCAAGAATTGAAATGGCAGAGAATATTAAGGCTGCTGGAATCTGGAATAACTGCTTTGCCAGAATAGCGGATATAAGCCAAGAGATGACGGAGTTGCATCAGAAAGCACTGGGGTTGCTATGCAGCACCCACTTCGAGATCAATTGTCCGAGGAAAGGTGCTATACGGCCTACTATGAATCCGAAATTCGCAGCACTCTGCAAACCAAGTAATTTACAATTACCCAACTTACTCTTTGGAGAGGATCTCGAGAGATGTGTTAAAGAGTTGGAAGATGAAGCGAAAACAGGATTGATGAAAACATCAATGGTTGTAAAGTCTATAAAGAGGAATATCCTTTCAGACGTCATACGGATCCTGGACAGGACCAAGTCGCTCATTAACGCAGGGACGTAGCTGGCGGCCTGCAGCGGGAGCAAGAACCAGTGAGGGTGCTTCCGGGAGAATCCAGGGATCTCAGAGTACTCAAATGACTCAAGAGGTAGGTGGACCTGGTTCTCATGGGAACATACTAACTGGATTAAGTCCAAAAGTTGGAGGCAGATTATGTCTCTTCTATAAACAATTGGAAGATTACTTCAGATGTGGTAATTCTGAATAGTATACAAGGATTTCGAATTGAATTCAATCCAAATTATGATTTGCCTGTCCAGCATGTTCCTAGCAGAATTCTCCACTTCTTCGGCATGGACTTGAAGGGCCGAGATGGCCTTCCTGCTGTAATTGTCATATGGTTTGCACAAAAAGAAGTGATGGAGGTTCAAGCTGCGTTTCAAACCCTATATATAAAAGGTGTTATTGAAGAATCAATCTACCAAATTCACCAATTTGTGTCAAATATATTCCCTCGATCAAAAAAGGATGGAGGATGTGGGATTATTCTATACTTGACAAGTCTGAATCCTTTTGTTTAATTTAAACATTTTAAAAGGGAGACTGCCAAACAACTTATTTCAGAAGCATGTCATATGGCAACTATAGATTTAAAAGATACATATTATTCAGTATCTTAAATTTACATGGATGAACCAGTTATGGCAGTTCAAAGCTTTGCCTAATGGGTTAACGTCCGCTCCCAGAATATTCACAAAATTATTAAAACCAATTCTGGGGTTGCTAAGAAGCCAGGGGCATGTACTAATGGCATATTTGGATGATGTCCTGATTATAGGAAGGACAAAACAGTCAACAGAAGCATCTGTGGCAGTTGTGAAATCAACTTTTGAACGTTTGGGGTTTCTAATTCATCCAAAGAAATCAAGGTTAACACCATGTACCTCGATTAATTATTTGGGGTTCACAATTGATTCAGTCCAAATGAAAATTACTTTGCCCAGTGAAAAAAGGGTGGAGTTGATTAAAGATTGCAGTAATCTGGTAAACGAGCAAAAACCCTCAATCAGACAGGTGGCTCGAGTACTGGGAAAATTAGTAGCAGCATTCCCAGCAGTCCAATTCGGACCATTACATTATCAACAGCTGCAGAGAGTTAAAGAACAGGCACTGAGAATGCATGTTGGTCATTTTGATAGAACCATGCAACTAACAACAAATGCTGTTTCTGATCTGCAGTGGTGGATTCTACATGTCTCAAGCAGTTCCAGCAAAGTGCTGATTGAACAAACCTTCCATGATATTACAAACAGATGCCAGTACACTAGGGGTGAAACTGACTTAGCATCTAGCCGTGGAGGCAGATGGAATCAGGATGAGTCATTGTTACTGCAGACATGGGCAGTTAACTATTTGGAGTTTTAGGATGTTTCTATGGACTCCAAGGTTATTGTTCTAACACAACTAAAAGGCATGTTCAAGTTCAGATTTATAAACACAACAGCAATTGCCTATATTAATGATATGGATGAAATCAAGTCAGGGTCATGTGACAAAATGGCTAATCACCTTTGGACTGGGTGTATTGAAAAGAACATTTGGATTTCAGCTATCTATCTACCAGGTAGAATGAACACGATAGCAGACACCAGGTCATGAAAGTTCCATGATAATAAGAATGGATGTTGAATCGAGAGGTATTCAATGATATAGTAATCAGATTTGGAATGCCCGACATTGACTTGTTTGCATCTAGACTGAATCATCAGCTTTCGAGATATGTCTCATGGGAATCAGATCCAGGAGCAGGGGCGATTGATTCTTTCTCGCTACATTGGAGTGGTATGTTGTCATATATATTTCCACTTTTCTGCCTCATAAGCCAGTGTTTGCTTAAAGTCAGGCAAGATGCTGATTCAGGTGTATTGGTAATACCAGATTGGCCTACACAGCCATGGTATCCGTTGATATTAGAATTAACAACACAAATGTTGATGAAAGTCCCAAAAAGGAGTAATTTATTGCTGCACCCTGTAACAGGGAAACAACATCCATTATATGATCGTTTGGATTTGTTGATTTGCAGGTTTAAGAAGGCCTTTTCTGGGGCGAGGACTGTCTGAGCGTACTGTGGACATGCTTACGGCAGCCTGGATGAAGAGCACTCAAAGAACAGTACCTTATATTAAGAAATGGGAAAAGTTCTGTGTACAAAAGAATGTGCAATATAGTACTGCAGATATTTCAAATGTTTAGAATTTCTGTCAAAACTCTATTATGATGAAGGTCTGAGTTGTAGTGCAATTAATTCAGCCATAAGTGCATTGCCCTCATATTTGGTTCTGGATTCAGAAATAAACCCAATTGGGTCACACCCAATTCTTCCAGACTAATGAAAGGAATCTTTAATTCCAAACCACTGAAACCTAGGTACATGACAATCTGGGATGTAAGTGTGGTACTGAAACTACATCGTGAATGGTCACCAAGTGTGTCTTTACCTTTGGCCAAGCTCAGGATGAAAGTATTCATGCTTATGGCATGAGTGACAGCACAACAAGTGCAAACACTTGGAAAATTACAAATAGACAGTATGGAAGTAACTGAAGACAAGGTTACATTCTATATCTATGACCTACTAAAGCAAATTAGGCCAGGTGTGACAGGATTTAAAATTATGCTAGCAGCATATCCAAATGATCCTTGTCTCTGTGTTAAGACATATTTGTTACAATACATTGAGGTCACAAAGAATTTGAGAAATACGGAAACTGGGTTGTTGATCACACACAAGAAACCACACAAGAGAGTTTCAATACAGACTATTTCCAGATGGATAAAAGAAGTCTTAACAGCTGCTGGTATTAACACTTATGTTTTTACGTCTCACTCGACTAGGGCAGCAGAAACATCGGCGGCCAGGGCAAAAGACGTGTAGGAAGGAACTGCATGCTGGTCATTCCATTAGTTGGTTGGCATTAGTCATCGAGTCACAACAGCACCGAATCAGGCTCTTTGTCCCAACTTGTCAATGCCAAACAAGATGGCCCATCTAAATTAGTCGCATTAACCTGCATTTGACATCTCCTATCTTGAATTCTTGGTCTGGAAATTTAAATTGCCAAATGAACTGCAACTGCACAGATACTAACTAATGCTAATACACTAAGCACATTGATTCAACCAGCAAACAGTACAAGTTATGTTGCTTATATTCTGAACAGATTTTGACACAAAAGAAAAGAAGACCATAAGACATAGTCCACAATTATGCTATTTGGCCCATCGAGTCTGCACTACATTCAATCATGGCTGGTCTATTTTTCCCTCTCAACCACATTCTCCTGTCTTCTCCCCATAACCTTGGACACCTTTACTAATCAAGAAACTATCAATCACCATTTTAAATACACCCAATATCTTGGCCTCCTCAGCCATCTGCAGCAATGAATTCCACAGATTCTCTACCCTCTGGCTGAAGGAATTCCACCTAATCTCCATTTTGGAAATACAATGAAATCTATTAGGTTGAACCGTTCCATCGATGTAAAGAATGGAAAGCTCCCTATGGACCAAACTACAAACAGATCCAATGAAGGTTATGAATGCAGCTAGATAAAAGGCAACATGGGTGTTTGGAAAGGGTAGTTCAGGCTTCAAGACAATTAGACCTCAAAAGATTGACAACAGGCAGCCTGTAATTAAACTTTATGAAAACTGCTTGGTCTGGGAACTTACCTTTTCTTTTGAGTCAATAATGCTTTAGTACAATAGGTAGAGCAAAGAAGAAGGTACGGGGAGTAGAATATAGTTCTCAGCATTGTAATGCATCAGTTCCTTAGACAGTCCAATGTCCTCAATGGAGTAGAGGTGAATCGGTCTAAATAAGACTGTATTGAACATTTTTTGTGATAAGTCCAATTAAAAATAAAAGCAGTTGTCCAAAATGAATTTAATTCCTAAACTGATTAATGACTATTTTTTCACAAACCTTCATCTGGTGACCTTTTTGAAATTAATACCCATGAGCAAAAGCTCATCACATTAAAAATTATATTTGATGGGTTGCGACCTGACAACAAATTTTGGAAGCAAATGCAGGCACACGGTTTCTTGATTGTAGATATCATGAATCTGTGCTGTGGGATTCATTAAACCATATCTTATCTGCTAATTAGATCCCCAGAGCTGGTGTACATATACAACTAGCTAAATACATGCCAAACACTGACACGCTGGTTCATTAGTTTTTGGTCCATGAATTTTCACTGGTTCCGGGAGCAGTATAGACAATTCTTAAAAAAACACACAAAGTGCTGGAGTAACTTAGCAGGTCAGGCAGCATCACTGGAGAACATGGATAGGCGCTGCTTCGGTTCAGAACCCTTCTTCAGACTGATTGTGGTGAGGGAGGGAGAGTATCTTGGTTGGCAGGGACGAGTTGGGCCAAAGGGCCTGTTTCCATGCTGGTTGACTCTAAACCATCATAAAACTGAAGTTACTGAAAATCAACTTAAATATTAACTGTTTCCTTCTTTGTGGATGCTATCTTTGCTGCTGAGTATCTCTGTTATATTTTACGTTAATTTTAGTTTTACAGCACGGAAACAGGCCCCCCCCACTGAGTCCATGCCGACCATTGATCACCCGTTCACACTAGTTCTATGTTATTCCACTTTCGCCTACACTCCCTTTGCACTCGACAATTCACAGAGGCCAAATAACCTACAAATCTTTTTTTTTTTAATGTTATTTTTGATGTTACCTATACAGTACATATTTGCTGAACCATCCAATGCAAAGACATAACTCATAATTTAAAGTTCTGAGAACTCTTACCTCGTCTCTCAATTCCTTATCCTCGGCTGGGTTGTCTTTCTCATGGATGTTCACTCCCTCCATGTATTTCCTAAGCTGGCAGAGAGGTGCACTCACAGTGTTTCTCTGCTCTCCACTGACACCTTGCTTTCTTGCTCTCATAAAATATCCCGCATTGTGTGACATCTCTTCAGATGAAGCAGGTCCACAAAACCCATCTGATACCTCAGAAATGTAGAGCTCAGCAGTTTTACAGGGTGAAGATTCAGTTGGGGACCCATAGTCAGAAAACGTAATGGCACTTGATCCAACATTCTTGATTTTTAGCTCAATTGGTGGGCCTTCAGTAATACATGTGTTTTTGTGCAGAACTGCAGAGGAAATGGAAGGCACCCTGTGAATTGAGGCAGAATCTGGTTCCTCAGTGTCACTTCTCAATTTCCATTCTGCAGGCAACGGTGAAATTCCATGTTGCTGACTCCCATTCGGTTCAGTATTCAGATTGGACTGTTCAGGCCCCCTGCACAATCCCAATGGGTTCTCCACACAGCACAGTGGAAATGAAGTGGTGTTCTCTGAACTCTTGTTGTCATCTCTCTCAGGATCAATGATCTCAGTTTTGTTTATATGCAGCTGCTGGCACCCAAGGAAACATTCTTCTTGTGAGGTATGTGCCAAGGACTCCCAACACATGGCCAGCGCAGATGTGGGTAATTTCAGATGCCTTGCACTGTCCGCTGATTCCATTCCAGGTTCTTCAGTAGAAGCGTTCTCCAGTGTGCATGGTCCAGGAGCAGCGCTGCATTGTACATCAATCTAAAGTCTTCCAATACGCCCAGTCTTGTGGTGTACAAACTATTAAAAGTCAAAGGTCTTCGTATTGCCCAGATTTCACTGCATCAGCCACATACCTACATCATAGGAGTTTAAAAAAATGCAGTATTAATTTCACTGAATCAATCATGTGTAAGTTTATTTCTAATCTGTGGCGAAAGTCAATCACTTGCTCATTGTAAAACAAAACTAAAATTGAGTGAATTAAACTTGGTGTGGGTGTTGATATGACATTTTCTGTAATGTTTTCCGTAAACAATGGAATTAGATTAAGTTTACACAACTGGGCAAAGAGCACCTATCAAAGCCTTGCTAAAAACAGATTCTAATTTAAAATTGGATAGAATTCTTTTACACATCGAATAAAACTGTTTGCATCATGAATGAACACAAATATTTGGATGCGTTAAGAGGAAAATATCTGAACAGTCAACACAAATCAACTAGACTCAGCCTGAGATAGACGCGAAGTGTTGGAGTAACTCAGTGGGTCAGGCAACATCTCTGGAGAACATGGACAGGTGGCATTTTGGGGCGGGACTTTCTTCAACCCGACCGAAGAGGACTCCTGACCCGAGATGGCACCTATCTAAAGGTTTCCGCTTGGAGACACTGCCTGAAAATAGAGTAGATAGTCAGAGCCTTTTCAGGGTAGAAATGTCAAACACTGGACAGCATAGTTTCAAAGTGAGAGGGAGAAATTTAAATGTGATTTATGTGACAAGTTTTTTTAGACACAAAGAAGTAGTTTAGTTTAGTTTACAGATACCGTGTGGAAACAGGCGCTTTGGCTCACTGAGTCCGCACCGACCAGCAATCCCTGCACATTAACACAAGCCTACACACACTAAGGACAATTTACACTTATACCAAGTATACAAACCCAAGCCAATTAACCTACAAACCAGTGCGTCTTTTGAGTGTGGAAGGAAACCAAAGAAACCAAAGAGAAAACCCACGCGGTCATGGGGAGAACGTACAAACTCCGTACAAACAGCACCCATGGTCGGGATCGAACCCGGGTCTCTGGTATTGCAAGCGTTGTAAGGCAGCAAATCTACCGCTGCGCCACCGTGCCGCCCTAAGTAAGTGCCTGGATCGCACTGCCAGGGGAAATGGTGGAAGCTAATATGATACCAACGACAGATAAATAAGCAGGGAGTTGAGGGATGAAAGCCACATGAAGGCAGATGTGAAGTTTAAATTGGCATCATGGTCAGCACGAACATTGTGGGTTGAATGGCTTGTTCTTGTTCTATGTTAGTACACACAGGATGTAGGTGAAGGAACTTAATGATCCTTATCTCCTGTAGATCTTTAAACTGCTTGCACTGAATCCAAGAACAGAGTTACACAGTACTCAATCTTCTGCTGCTACATCGTCACACACATTTGTGATGTCATCTGCAACTTTCTTCGCTCTTTGGAGAGGAAGAGGTACTGTCTTTGGAGAGGCACTGTCAGTAAAACAACTGTGTCACACATCCAGCAACCTGGTTCAATTCAATCTCTGGTGCTGTCTGTGTGCAGTTACACCTTCATAAGTCATATAACCATATAACCATGTAACAATTACAGCACGGAAACAGGCCATCTCGGCCCTTCTAGTCCGTGCCGAATCATAGGAGTAGAATTAGGCCATTCGGTCCATTGAGTCTGCTCCGCCATTCAATCATGGCTGATCTATCTTTCCCTCTCATCCGCATTCTCCTGCCTTCTCCCCATAACCTTTGACACCCTTACTAATTAATATTAAATAATACTTACTAACCTTCTCACTGGAACAGCTTGGGTTTCCTCTCACATGACATGCGGGTCAGCAGATTAATCAGTCATGTAAAATGTCGCTATCATGTGGGTGGGTGATGTAAACTGGGGGTTCTGATGGGAGGATGGGTGAATAAAATAAGATTGCTGTGGATGGGCCTGGATGGTCAGAGTGGACCCAGTGGGCTGAATGGCCTGTTTCCATGCCATGTGACATAGTGGCCCCTTGCAGCCCTCACTGAATCCATTTAGGGTTGGTCGCTTTGCTATAGAACAGATGCCATTAGATTGGAAAGAGTGAAAAAAATATTTACATAGAACAGTACACTACAGGAATAGGCCCCATTGGCCCACAATGTCCATGGTGAACATGATGCCAAGTTAAACTAATCTACTTTGCCTGTACATTATCCAAATCCCTCCATTCCCTGCATTTCCACATATCTGCAAAAAAGACTCTTAAACACCACTATCATATCTGCCTCCACCACCATCTGCGGTAGTGCGTTACAGGCACCCACCACCATCTGTGTACAAAACTTGCCCCACATGTCTCCTTCAAACTTTTCCCCTCTCAGCTTAAAAGTATGCCCTCCAGTCTTTGACATTTCCACCCTGGGAAAAAGGTTCTGTCTACCCATTCTATGCATTTATGAGGATGTTGCCAGAGCTCGAGGGCCTGGGCTAAAATGAGAGGTTGGGCAGTGTAATACTTTATTCCTTGGAGCACAGGAGGCTAAGGGGTGACCTTTTAGAGGTGTATAAAATCATGAGGAGAATAGATAGGGTGAATGCACAGACTTTTACCCAAGTCAGGGGAAGCAAGAACGAGAGGGCCTAGGTTTAAGGTGGGAGGGGAAAGATTTAATAGGTAATTGAGGAACAACTTTTTCACACATAAGTTGGTGGTGTGTAGAGCGAGCTGCCAGAGGAGGCAGTGAGGACAGGTACTATAACAACATTTAAAGGACACTTGGGCAAGTACATGGATAGGAAGGGTTTGGAGCGATATGGGCCAAACAAGGGCAAATGGGACTAGCTTAGATTGGGCATCTTGGTCAGCATGAACAGGTTGGCCTGTTTCCGTGCTGTTTGACTGACTTTAAATATAATGTTTGCAATATTGAGGCTACATAATTGAGTTAAGTGCTTCATTGGCTGTTCAGTCTAATTAGTGAGATAGTCAGAAATAAAATGTCAACTTAATGCTTGAACTAAATTCCCACTTACAATCACACTGCAGAACAGTTGCTCTCCTCCACCCAATATATCAACAACGTAAAATTCCGCATTTTATCTCAATGACGATGATAATGCGGAAATAATCTTCACCCTGTAGTCAGTGATTTACTACAAACTTAATTTTATCAAGCATCAGTACATATGCCTCACATATCTGCATTTAACAGTCAACTAACCAAAGGCCATTGTAGTCTTACAAAATGGCTTGGCTTTAGATTCATTTCCATATTCATATGTAACATAAAATCAAAAGCATCAGACAAACAAAGAGGATTCTGAATTGCTGCAAAAATAAGGTAAGCAGTGGAAAAGCCACCAAAACCTTTGGGTACAAATTGGCACAGTATATTCATCAAGGTTCCAACCCTCATGCAAAATTCTATTCAGAATTTCAACATGAAAGTTTTCCTACAATCAGAGAGTTAAGAACAAATAGCAAAGAGATATATTTGGCAAATGTTTTTTTAAATGGCATATTGAATAATCAAAGGATAGGTAGGGTCAAGTCAAACTTTAATTCATAAGTGGGTCTTTGTACGTTACTAGGGTGGCATGGTGGCACTGTGGTAGAGTTGCTGCCTTCCAGCGCCAGAGACCCAGGTTCGATCCTGACTACGGGTGCTAACTGTACGGAGTTTTACGTTTTCCCCGTGACCGCGTGGGTTTTCTTCGGGTGCTCCGGGTTTCCTCCCACACCCAAAGACGTACAGGTTTATAAATTAATAGGCTTCAGTAAAAATTGTAAATTGTCCCTAGTGTGTAGGATAGTGCTAGTGTAGTGGGATTGATGGTCGGCGCAGACTTGGTGGGCCAAAGGTCCTGTTTCTGTGCTTTATCTCTAAACAAAACTAAACTAAACTTACAAAAAGAAGTAAAGCAGTTTGCACCACAGCAATTTTGCAGATGCAAGCAACAGCCAAGGACTCAGTAAGTGGGCATTGCAATCTCCGCCCTTATCTGTATTCTGAAGAGTTGAGATAGAGAATAGCAGCAATTCGCTGTTTGGTTTAGATAATTCAATGAACAATTAACCCTCTATCTTTGGTATATAGAATAATTATCAACAGCAACCGCAGGGTAGTGAATCTGTGGAATTCATTGCCACAGACAGCTGTGGAGGCCAAGACATTTAAGGCAGAGATTGATAGGTTCTTGATTAGGAAGGACACCAAAGGTTACGGGGAGAAGGCAGGAGAATAGTGTTGAGAGGGAAATATAAATCAGCCGGCGGAATAGACTCAATGGGCTGACTGGCCAAATTCTTCTCCTATGTCTTTTGGTCGTCTGACAATCACTGACAATCACTGTTATATTCAAACCACATTTCAGGTGGCTCTGATGCACAAAGGCTCAAATAATGTACCATTTGTCCACATTTAGAAGAGGTTTTAACTTTAATCTGTTCTTAAACATGATGCCTAGATGAAAGCAAGATAAATGGCGCTGCTGTTTTACAGCATTAAGATTTGAGGGGATTTTCACTATCAGATGAGATTATTTTAATTCTATAATATTTCCATATTCTATAAAATTTCCATATAATTGTTAAATTTAAAAAACTGTAGCAAAAGCTTAGAAACCTTTATCTTTTACAGACTCATAGAGCTGTACAGCACAGAAAATAGGCATTTGAGATATGCGGGGCACATCTTTTTACAGAGAGGGTGGTGAGTGCCTGGAATTCTCTGCCACGGGTGGTGATGGAAGCAGATATATTTGTGGCCTTTAAGAGGCTTTTGGATAGGCACATGGATATGCAGGGAATGGAGGGATGTGGATTATGTACAGGCAAATAGGAGTTGATCTTGGCATCAGCACCGGTATTGTGGACCAAAGGGCCTGTTCCTGTGCTGTACTGTTCTATGTTTTTTCATGCTGACATATTGGGCTTGTTCCATTTGCCTGCATTTAGCCCTTTGCCCTCTTTCTGTATATTTGTCCAAATGCCGTATTTAGCTTCCTCTGGCAGCTCATTCGAGATATGGACTATTCTCTGAGTGAAAAGTTGCTTCTGAGGTCCATCTTAAATCTCTCATCTTAAGGATATGCCCTTTAGTTTTAGGATCCTCCATCCTGGAAAAAAACTGTGAATGTTCACTTTATCCATCCTCCACAGGATCTTGTACACCTCAATACGTTCGCCCCTCAGCCTCCTACAATCCAAGAAAAAAGTCCCAGCCTACCCATCCTCACCCTGTTGCTGAAGCCCAAACGCCGTGATGAATATCTTCTACACCTTTTCCAACTTAATGACATCCTTCCTAAAGCTGGGTGACTAGAACTGCACACAGGACTTTAAATGTTGTTTCACGATTGACTTGCATCATGATGTACCCTTCCCAATGAAGGCAAGAGTGCCAAAGACCTTCTTTACCAATGTCCATCTGGCTCTCCATATTCAGGGAACCATGCACCTCAGATCTTTTCTTCAATCAGAGCAGAAATTTGCTAAACCTTCTGTAATCTTTTTACTAAAGCACATTTACATTTATAAATAGTGGTAGAATAATTGAAATAGGGCAAACTTGCAACTGATAGTTTCTGAATATCAATTAATTGAATAATTGATTGAATTATTAATCAAATCAATATTTTGATTTTAATCTTTGATTTAGTTGCACCTAAATAAGATTCTGAAACCTGTATTACACAAGGTTTATAATACTATAATACTACAATCTTTTAAATCATTATGGGAGCAGCAGTTTCAGGAATTGAGACCCACAAGTCAACATAACCATTAGAGAGGTCATCGTGCTCAGAGTTAAATGTGTTAGAAGATCCTCTTGCTGATCATGAGGTCTAGATGAAATTAGCAAGGCTAGTCCTGTGACTGAAAAGCACATGCAGTGCTTAGAAGAATAAAGGTTGGTCAACTGTGGAGAAAATTACAATAACAACCTGGCAGATATTCAACCATCAAGCTCCTGAACACTCATAACACTAACCACTGCAACTATGATCTTCTTTGGGCTATGTCGTTGGTTGCACTACAGATTTCGGTCCTTGCACTATTATGGTTTTTCATCTATTATACTTTTGATTATAATGTATTCCCTATGTGTTAGTGCGTACACGGACCTGTTATGCTGCAGCCAGTAAGAATTTCATTGTTCTGTTGACTGTAAATAAGACAATTAAATGCAGAGAGATACAGGAACCACATACGCTGGGTTCTTGAGCAAAACACAAAGTGTTGAAGAAACTCAGTGAGTCAGGCAACACCTATGGAGGGAATGGATTGGTTGACATTTCAGGTCAGAACCATCAGTCGGAAGAAGGGACCCAAACCGAAATGTCATCTATCCATTTCCTCTACAGATGCTGCCCTACCCACTGCGTTACTCCAGCACTTTGTTTCACAATTAAATGCACTATTCTCTTCTAAAACAAGGAATCCTTGAAGGTGGATTTTGTTTCTTTAATTGTGGACTATTGGGAGGCAACATATTTCCATACAACCCCCACTGTCTAAGATTTTGTTTAATAGGACATATATATTCCACCAGGGGGCGCTGACGATGGCAGCCTCGCCAACAATCTGTCTGTCTTTTCGTCTTTTTTTTGTTATTAAAAGTTTGTTATTAAATTTGTTTTTGTTTTAAAAGTTTGTTTTAATGTTCTCTGGTTTGTTTTATATGGTGGGTGCGGAGGGGGCGGGGGGAAACTTTTTGTTCAATCTCTTACCTTGCCGGAAATGCGATTGCTTTCCGGATCGTGTCTCCGGTCGTTCTGCGGCCTAACATCGTGGAGCTGGAGGTCTTGCTCGGGACTGACTTTGAGCCCCACTGCGGGGTGTGGACTTACCATCGGAGCTGATTCCTTGCCTGGGATCGACACTCCAAACTGTGGATTTCACCATCGGGAGCTCGCAGTCTCGGGTTGAGACCGTAGATATCAGGAGCTCCAAAGTCACAGAAGGTTTCGACCGGCCCCGACCCGGGGTTTGATCGCTCGGCACAGGGGAGCTGAGATCCCCCCGATGTAGGAGCATGAGCACAGGAGAACGGTGAGTGAGCTGAAGAAAAATCGTGGCACTATCCTGTACCGTTTTTGCGCAAATAGAAAAACCGCGCAAACCGGAAGACCACAAGATCAGAGTCTTAGTTATGTATAGATGTGCAGGGCAATTTTTTTACACAGAAGATGGTGGTTGTAACACACTGCCAGGGGTAGTCGTGGAGGCAGATAGGCTAGTGGCATTTATGAGACTTTTAGTTAGACAGGTGAACATGCAGGGAATGGAGGGATAGGTCTTATGTGCAGGGAAGGGAAATTAGTTTATATTATCATAATTTTCAGTACCGATATTATGGGCTGCAGGGCCTGTTCCTGTGCTGTACTTTTCAATGTTTGTGAGGAAATTTTAGAATAATATCTGTTTAATAACATCAAGTTTAAAGTGTGATCGAGATAGTTTAAAGATTATTTACAACGTTTTTTTTTACACAGAGAGCGATAGGTCCTGGAACATTCAGCCGGGAGGGGGGGGGGTGGGGGGGGGAGGAGGGGTGTAAGCAGATATAAGAACTGGCAGAGAATGGAGCGTTACAGACTGATGAGAGTAGTTTGACATCATGGTCAGTGCAGACATGGTGGGCTGAAATTGAATGGATTAAAGGCCGATAAATCCCCAGGGCCAGATAGGCTGCATCCCAGAGTACTTAAGGAAGTAACCCCAGAAATAGTGGATGCATTAGTGATAATTTTTCAAAACTCTTTAGATTCTGGAGTAGTTCCTGAGGATTGGAGGGTAGCTAATGTAACCCCACTTTTTAAAAAGGGAGGGAGAGAGAAAACGGGGAATTACAGACCAGTTAGTCTAACATCGGTAGTGGGGAAACTGCTAGTCAGTTATTAAAGATGGGATAGCAGCACATTTGCAAAGTGGTGAAATCATTGGACAAAGTCAGCATGGATTTATGAAAGGTAAATCATGTCTGACGAATCATATAGAATTTTCGAGGATGTAACTAGTAGAGTGGATAAGGGAGAACCAGTGGATGTGTTATATCTGGACTTTCAGAAGGCTTTCGACCAGGTCCCGCATAAGAGATTAGTATACAAACTTAAAGCACACGGTATTGGGGGTTCAGTATTGATGTGGATAGAGAACTGGCTGGCAGACAGGAATCAAAGAGTAGGAGTTAACGGGTCCTTTTCAGAATGGCAGGCAGTGACTAGTGGGGTACCGCAAGGCTCAGTGCTGGGACCCCAGCTATTTACAATATATATTAATAATTTGGACAAGGGAATTGAATGCAACATCTCCAAGTTAGCGGATGACATGAAGCTGGGGGGCAGTGTTAGCAGTGAGGAGGATGCTAGGAGGCTGCAAGATGACTTGCATAGGCTGGGTGAGTGGGCAAATGCATGGCAGATGCAGTATAATATCGATAAATGTGAGGTTATCCACTTTGGTGGCAAAAACAGGAAAGTAGACTATTACCTGAATGGTGGCCGATTAGGAAAAGGGGAGATGCAACGAGACCTGGGTGTCATGGTACACCAGTCATTGAAAGTAGGCATGCAGGTGCAGCAGGCAGTGAAGAAAGCGAATGGTATGTTAGCATTCATAGCAAAAGGATTTGAGTATAGGAGCAGGGAGGTTCTACTGCAGTTTTACAGGGCCTTGGTGAGACCACACCTGGAGTATTGCGTACAGTTTTGGTCTCCTAATCTGAGGAAGGACATTCTTGCCATAGAAGGAGTACAGAGAAGGTTCACCAGACTGATTCCTGGGATGTCAGGACTTTCATATGAAGAAAGACTGGATAGACTCGGCTATTACTCGCTAGAATTTAGAAGATTGAGGGGGGATCTTATAGAAACTTACAAAATTCTTAAGGGGTTGGACAGGCTAGATGCAGGAAGATTGTTCCCGATGTTGGGGAAGTCCAGAACAAGGGGTCACAGTTTAAGGATAAAGGGGAAATCTTTTAGGACTGAGATGAGAAAAACATTTTTTACACAGAGAGTGGTGAATCTTTGGAATTCTCTGCCACAGAATGTAGTTGAGGCCAGTTCATTGGCTATATTTGAGAGGGAGTTAGATGTGGCCCTTGTGGCTAAAGGGATCAGGGGGTATGGAGAGAAAGCAGGTACAGGATACTGAGTTGGATGATCAGCCATGATCATATTGAATGGCGGTGCAGGCTCGAAGGGCCGAATGGCCTACTCCTGCACCTATTTTCTATGTTTCTATGTTTCTTTGAAAGGCATGCGCCCATGCTGTATTATTCTATGCTTTATGATTCTTTACACTATGAGCCTGGATTGTTAACATATTTTCTGTTAAACTAAGAGAACTTATTTGAGTGTAGTTAAAGTTCTAGGATGTATCTTGGCTGGGCTAACCAAGAAATGGTACAACTCGCCCTAAATGCAGGTAAAGAAAACTGATTGTGACTGTAACGTACAGTGATTTTAACGTACAGCTTAACAAACAGGGTTATGGTGACATTTACAGGTTTGTGCTTTTAGCTGGTTTGCTTGATTAACTTGAGCACATTTGGCTGGGGCTAAAAAGCAAACTGCACAACAATTTGTCCTTACGATGGCAACATTCCCACATTGTTACGATATTTTCTTACTGTGTTCTTTCCAAAAGGAGACATAGGTTGCTAAGATCAGCATTACTCTACCATATGAATAGGCCCAACTGACTGCACATTTCCAGATGATTGTTTAGGTTATGTTACAATTGAAGAGCACATCTGATTATCCGATAACAAAGAATATTTATAAGGTAGACACAAAATACTGGAGTAACTCAGCGGAATAGGCAGCATCTCTGGTGAGAAGGAATGGGTGCCGTTTCGGGTCGAGACCCTTCTTCAGACTTCAATCCTTCTCTCCAGTGATGCTGCCTGTCCCGCTGAGATACTCCAGCATTTTGTGTCTACCTTCGATTTAAACCAGCATCTGCAGTTCTTTCCTACACGTAGAATATACTCATATACTTACTTTATTAGCCAAGTATATTTTGCAACATACGAGGAATTTGATTTGCCATACAGTCATACTAATGAAAGGCAACACAAAATATATTTGAACGTAAACATCCACCACAGTGACTTCTCCACATTCCTCACTGTGATGGAAGGCGAAAAAAAATTAAATCTCTTCCCTTCTTTGTCCTCCCGCGGTCGGGTGCCTCGAGCCTTTCATTGACGGGACGATCTTGGCTCCTGTAGCCAGTGGCATTCGGGCCCTCCACTTCGGGGCGTCATTGCGTCTTTACTGGAGCTGAGGGACATTCCGGGTGGCCAGCGGAGGTCTCCAACCAGACACAATTTTCGGAGGGACCGGAAGCGGTTGGAGATGTTGCCAAACGGAAAGCGGAGAGTCTGATCCTGGCGGACGAGAGCGTCCAGCGCCCGCTGTGAGTCTCAAACGCACTGGCATCGCAATGCCTCGCAGCTCCAGCCCCTTCCCCTCCAGTCCTCCTCGCTGGCTCCTGCCCCCCTCCCCCGTGATACCCACCTCTCCCCCATGGCTCTTTCCCCGTCTTTTCTCCAAGGAGGGCAGTGGGGGAGGTGAGGCGGGATAGTGGGGGGGATTGGGGGAGGTGAGGAGTGGGGGAGATGGGGGATAGGGGGATAGGAGGGGGGTAGGGAGGGGAGAGGTTAGGGAGGGAGGGAGGGAGGGAGGGAGGGAGGGAGGGAGTGACTGAGGGTAGGAGAAAGGAGAGGGAGAGAGAGGTGAGGGAAGGATTAGCGGAGGTGGGGAGGAGAGGGGAAAGAAGGGAGGATGAAGAGGAGGGGGAGAGAGTGCTAGGGATGAGGGGAAATGAGCTGCGCCTGTGCAGTTGGGGGCTATGGGTGAGTGGTGGAATATTGCGTTGGGGGGGCCAAGCCTCCTGTGTGACAGGGACCCAACGGGTCCCACTTAGTCTAGTTTCCTTTTAATTTTGCCCCTCTCACCTTAAAGCTTTTTATACTAATCGATATATTGTATTGTCCAATCATGCTTTTTCATCTCACAGGCAAACTCTTCACCTCAAACCCATCCTCAAAGCTCATTCTATTTCAGCCTTCTTTATCTCTGTTCAATTTATACATACCGCCTCTATTTTCATTGTTGCTTTGAATCTTGCTCTGTCATTACCTAAATCCTAAATCATGGCTACTGTTCCTTCGCATTCCATTTTCATTCCTCATTCTTTATACAATGCACAGAGATCCTAAAACCCAAATCTGATATTGCTTAATCGGGTTCTGCACCTACTCTTATAACCTATTATTTTCAACCCAGGTTGCATAAACCTCAGAGTTACCTTGTGTTCTCAAGTGAAAGGAACAAATAAATAGGCATTTTCCTGAGCAGCATTAGGTCTTGTGATGAGCATAACATTCACTGAGTCCTTGAGCCCCATTCATGGCATTAATGTGACCTGAACTTCTTAATATTATCAGTGCCTTGCCATACATTCGAGATACCTATTATCCTATAGTGTACTGCAGAGTAAATAACCCTACGGATTACTGAAATAATAATGCTCTTTACCTGACATGCAATGCTTTAATCCTGCTTACAGTGCTCTGCATGTACCAAAGATCTCAGAGAGCCAGCTGTGAAGCTGTAATGCAACACCTTTCAACAGAGTGTTTCCCCCTGGAACGCAGCTAGGAGTAGGTATTATGACAATGACAGATATTCATAAGCAAGCCGCAGGCTGTAACTCAATCTTGGGGTTCGTTTATGTTGAGGAACCACTTGAGTTTCATTCTCACGGTTTGTGACATCATCTGAATGCCTTGAATGGGCAATGGTTCTTAACTTCTTCCCAGGGAGATGTTACAGGATAATGTTACTTTTTCGTTGCACCAAAGCACCACACAGAAAATATCTCCTTATTTTCTAATATTTCACTCCTGGAAAGAGATGTACAATCCTTCATTTGTCCTTTATTGTGTTGGACTGAGATGTAACACCCCACCTCCCTGGGAGATGTGCCACTCCTTGTAATTCAGGTGCTATTATTGCTTTGCTACAGCTTAAGACCATGTTTATATCGATTTTCTTATAAAATTATTACAATATTTAACTTAAAAAGAAAGTCAATTTCAAAGGAAAGGCTGCAGAATATAAAAACGGGGATGTAATGGTGTGGCTTTATAAGGAACTGGTCAGACAGCATTTGGGGTATTGTGAGCAGTTTTGGGCCCCATAACTGAGGAAGGATGTGCTGGCATTAGAGAGGGTCCAGAGGAGGTTTACGAGAATGATCCCAGGGATTATGGGTTAATATATGATGAGCATTTGACGGCACTGGACTTGTACTCGCTGGAGTTTAGAAGGATGGGGGAACACCTCACTAAAACTTACCGAATAGTGAAAGGCTTGGATAGAGTGGATGTGGAGAGGATATTTCCACTAGTGGGAGAGTCTAGGTCCAGAGGGCACAGCCTAAGAATAAAAGGAAAGGAGAGGAAAAGGAATTTATTTAATCAAAGGGTGGTGAATATGTGAAATTCATTGCCACAATCAGCAGTGGAGGGCAAGTCATTGGGTACATTTAAGGTGGAGATTGACAAATTATTGATTATTAATGGTGACAAGGGTTGTGGGGAGACGGCAGGAGAATTGGATTGAGAGGGAAAGATAGATCAGCCATGAATGAATGGCGAGAATGGGCGAAAGTGTCCTAATTCTGCTCCTAATTCTGCGAAACTGGGATAATAAGTGCACTGGTGATCACTGGTCAGCGTGGACTCGATAGGCCACATAGCCTGTATCTCTAAAATGAAATCAATTAAAAGCAGACACCAAATGACAAATTAATACCAAAAATCACCTTTTTTAATAATTTAAAAAAAAAAAATTAAATTTAAAAAAAATTATATAAAAAGGTGATTTTTGGTAGTTCAGACATTTAGTCCAACCAATTTTGGTCAATCTATGAAAATCCCCCAAGTTTATGATCAGCCATGATCACATTGAATGGCGGTGCTGGCTCGAAGGGCCGAATGGCCTACTCCTGCACCTATCCATCCAACCTGAGGTAAAAGGTCTCACCGAACTAGAGATGGGGAAATCATTTATTTAATGGATTAGATACACTGCAAGGCAGAAAAAAATTGTCAGCAGCGTTGTTGTCACCTACAGTGTACCACTGATTGGAAATTAGCCTGAAATCGTGAAACACAACCATTTTATTCATACACAAAAACCAGTGCTAGAAGAAGTCAGCTGGTTAGGCAGCATCTGGGAAGGGAAATGGACACACAACATTTCGGGTCAGGACCCTTCTTCAGACTCTGAATCTCAAGAAGGGTCCCAAACCGAAACGCCGCTATCTATTATCCATTCTCTGGATACTTTCAAGAGAGAGCTTGATAGGGCTCTTAAAGATAGCGGAGTCAGGGGATATGGGGAGAAGGCAGGAATGGGGTACTGATAGGGGATGATCAGCCATGATCACGTTGAATGGCGGTGCTGGCTCGAAGGGCCGAATGGCCTACTCCTGCACCTATTGTCTATTGTCATTCCCTCCACAGATGCTGCCTGACCCACTGAGTTCCTCCAGCACTCCAGAATCCAGCATCTGCAGTTCCCTGTGTCTCTTTTTATTTATACTATGAGTTATTTTGGAGGATGCATTGACTAAGACTAATCCATGATGACAATAAGTTTAGACTTTAGAGATGCAGCGTGGAAACAGGCTCTTTCACCCATTGAGTCCACGCCAACCAGCGGTCACACCATATTATCCTACACACTAGGGACAATTTTACAATTTTTACCAAAGCAAATTAACCTACAAATTTGTACGTCTTTGGAGTGTGGGAGGAAACTGGAGCACCCGGAGGAAACCCACGCGGTCACAGGGGGATACTACAAACTCTATACAGACAGCACCTGTAGTCAGTATTGAATCCAGTTCTCTGGCGAAGTAAGGCAGCAACTCTATCGTTGTGCCACTGTGCCGCCCTATGCATCAATATCATCAATGATTTTTATTGCTACAAAAATGTCCTCTTAGTGCTTCAAATCCTAGGTGACTGAATTCATGTCGGTGAAGATAGCAGATGTTTTCAGCAGCGTTGCATTTGGCAAAATCCCAAGAAAATCGATCACTTTATCTATTAGTTCAATGAAGAATGTCGGAGAGAAAAAATGCGTGGGAAGTTATCATCCCTTTCAACAGACATAAGGAGTCCTAATTTAATTAATCGAAAGGATGGTACCTTCAACAATAAGCCCTTCCTTCGGTCTGCCCTAGAATATCAGCTTGGCCTTATGTTAAAGCACTCTTCTACACAACTATCAGTAGAGACCAAGAGACTAATTGTAACACTGACTGGTTTGACAACTTGAAAACCAAGGAATTAAGGGGAATACAGAGAGTGGCGGACACTGCCCAGTCCCTCACAGGTACTGACCTCTCCACCATCAAAAGAATCTACAGGAAGTAGTGCCCCAAAATGTCAGTCAGCGTCATCAAGGACTCAAACTACCCTGGCCACCCTCTCATTTCACTACTAGCATCGGGATGAAGATGCAGGAGCTTGAAAACTGTGACCACCAGGTTCCAAAATAGCTTCTTCTCAGCAACCATCAGGCTCTTGAACAGTGGCTAACATAAACCGCTGCAATTATCAACGATGCACTGTGTCTTTGGTTGCACTACGGACTTTGTTTCTTTTTGGCACTAGTATTACAGTATTACTAGCTTATTGGCAATGACGAATGTTCACGTCTAAGTCTTGTTTAGTTTAAAGATGCAGCATGGAAAAGACCCTTCAGCCCACCCAGTCCACACCAACTATCAATTACACGCTTACAGTAATTCTGTTATCCCACTTTCTCATCCACTCCCTATACACCAGGGGCAATTTACAGAGACCATTTAACCTACAAACTCACACATCTTTGAGATGTGCAAGGAAACCAGAGCACCCAGAGGAAACTGGTCACATGGGGAACGTGCAAATTACACACACACACAGCATCAGAGATCAGGGCAGCACAGTGACACAGCGCTAGACTTGCTGCCTTGCAGCGCAAGATACCCGGGTTCGATCCTGACTGTAGGTGCTGTCTGTAAGTAGTTTGTACATTCTCCTCGTGATCTGGATGGCTTTTCTCTGGGTGCTACAGTTTCCTCCCACAACCCAAAGATGTACAGGTTTATAGGCTAATTGGCTTTCTAAAATTGTAAATTGTCCTTAGTGTTTGTAGGATAGCATTAGTGTACGGAGTTTGCTGGTTGGCACGGACTCGGTGAGCTGAAGTGCCTGTTTCTAAACTAAAGAAATTCAGGATCGAACCTGGAACTCTGTCACTGTGAGGTAGTGTCTATGTCACTGTGCCACATTTGTAAGCCACTAATATTTTCAGATGAAATAAATGGGACAATACCCATTAATTTGTTGCTCATTCTGAACACCAGGTACAGGTACAGATGTGCGGGTTTGCCTTGTGACATTTAACATCTGCAAAGGAACATGCAAAGATAAAAACACTTCTCAGATCAGTGAGAACTGTCGAAATTAAATCTGCCGTAAATTACTAAATTTGCAAACTGTACATTATTACAGGATTTCTATCCTGTCCTTTGGAGAGAAAAAAATCAGGCTAACAGCTAAACTAGAACTCTGGGAAATGAGCCAAACCAAACGAGATCCAGATGGTCCAACCGTTTGGGATGAAGATAAATGAGTTATGGTCATGACAATAGCAGACTAAGTGCAGTTAATGAAATCTTAAAGCATTTGTGTTTTCATGGGCAACCTTAAAGCTTCCCCTTTCCTTCCAGTGCTAAATGAGTGTTAATGCAAGAACACTCAGGGCAGAGTGGTGGCGCAGTGGTAGAGTTGCTGCCTTACAGCACCAGAGACGTGGGTTCGATCCTGATTACGGATGCTTGTCTGTATGGAGTTTTTACCTTCTCCCTATGACCTGTGTGGGTTTTCTCCGGGATCTCTGGTTTCCTCCCACACTCCACAGATGTACAGGTTTGTTCGTTGATTGGCTTGGTATCATTGTAAATTATCCCAAATGTGTATAGGATAGTGTTAGTGTGTGGGGATCGCTAGTTGACGTGGTCTAGGTTGATCGAACGGCCTGTTTCCACACTGTATCTCTAAACTAAACTAAACTTGTGGAGGATTTTGCTTTACACTGGTTCTGCATTTTTTTTTAGACATTCTAGGTAAAACTCTGAGTCATTCCCAGATAAAGTCAAAGTCAAAGTCAGTCAATTTTATTCGTCACATGCATCCGAAGGTGCAGTGAAATGAATGAACCTGACATGGTCAAGCACATGGCTGCACCTTCATTGTGGCAACCTGTTTATCCTGGCATCACAATAAAAGCCACTTGCACCGTAAAAACTCCTTTGTTGTGGTAGTCATTGAAGTAAATTGACAAAGTATAGTTCACATCAAAGTTCTGACTTTCTCAGTGATAACAACTGTTTCAAATCTTTAATCACAAATTGATTACAAGAGATCAATGCACGCGCACATTTAAATAATGAAGAGATAGCAGAACAAACAGCAATATTTGAAAAAAACCTTTATGTTTATTATCTTTAACTATTTAGCTGTAGGTTGTCATTGAGGATATAATCAGACTTCTGAAATAATCATTTCTATCACATTCCCTGCCATTTACTCTTACTCTTAACTGTACCTCGTCAGTTATCTCACATCAGTAATTTTTGGAACTACTTAAGATTCAGAAGCTGGTAGTATATGGAACTATATAGCGACTTTGAGTCCTGAAAAGCGCTATATAAATAAAATGTATTATTATTATTATTATTATTATTATATGGTAGTTGAGGCAGGTATTGTACCAGGATTTAATAGTCTTTGACAGGTACATGGATAGGAAAGGTTTCATGGGATATGGGCCAAACACGGGCAAATTAGATGCTTAGCTTTGATGGGCTCAGTCTGAATGCTTAGCTTAGATGGGGTATGTAGTTTAGATGGGCTCCGTCTGAAGAAGGGTCTCGACCCAAAACATCACCCATTCCTTCTATCCAGAGATGCTGCCTGCCTACTGAGTTACACCAGCATTTTGTGTCTATCTTCGGGGTATATTGATCGGCATGGACGAGTTGGGCTAAAGGGCCTATTTCCGTGCTGTATCTGTGACTCTACAACATGCACTACAATCTTTAAACCATTCTGCTGTTTTCATTCGTCATTGTATTTATTGTTGTACTTATTGTATTCATTGTTCACTCTATGAGTTTTATGTAAACCAAGAATTTCATTGCACCATGGTGTATATGACTATAAACTACTCAGATCTGACCTAATCATGATTTCATTGTAGTTAGGTGGACCATGTGTAACTTATTGTCTATGTGCATTAATTGAAGAATGCATAACTAGTGGAATGATATAAAATTCTGTCTATTCCATGAGTGAGGAAGGCCATAGTCATTGTTTATGCCACTCTACAAGTAAAGTAATCCACAGCTTCTCATGAATATGTCTTTATACATAATTAAGGATTAGAAATAACAGTTCCAAAGCAGAATTATAAACAGATGCTGTTACTTCTGAAGTACTGTCTTGGTAGACATTAGTAAGCCCAAATATAGTCATAGTCATACAACACAAAAACGCACCCTCCAACCCACTACACCCATGCCAATGGTTGCACTATCTATAATAATCCATTTGCCTGAATTAGTAGCCTTCTATGCCTTGCCTATTCAGGTGCTGTCTCAGTGGCTCTAACATGTTGTTATTCTGTCTCCCTCATCATCTCTTCTGACAGTGCATTCCAGATATCAACCACCCACTGTGGAAAAACACCCCACTGCTTCCCTCTAAATCCTCCCTCTCAACTGAAACCAATACCCTCCAATTGGACACTTCCAACATAGGAAAATGATTCTTACTATCTACCCGACCTACGCCTCTCATAATTTTATACACCTCCATCAGGTCACCCATCAGCCTCCCTTGCTTCCCTCTATTCAATCTCCGCTGACAACCAAAGCCTTGCAAACCAGGGAACATCCCGATGAAAAATATGCTCAGCATCCTCTCTAGGGCAATCATATCCTTCTATAATGTGGTGACTAGAAATGCACATAATACTGCAACTGAGGCCAAATCAGTAGAGACACAAGTTGCTGGAGTAAATCAGTGGATTAACCCGCTGAGTTACTTCAGCACTTTGTGTGTCTTCTTTTGTAAACCAGAATCTGTGGTTCCTTGCGGTCCTCATTTAAAAATGCCAAATCAATGTTTTGCAAAGTTCTGATAAGACGTCCTAACATTTACACAAAGTGCTGGAGGATCTCAGCAGGTCAGGCAGCATCTGTGGAGGAAGCTGACACCCCCCTCAATTGTATCCGACAATCATTTGCCAGGCTTTGTCCTGCCTCCACACCTCTTTTCCAGCTTCCTTCCTCCTAATCCAGTCAGTCTGAAGAAGGCTCTTGAGCCAAAATGGCATCTTTCCATTCCCTTTACACAGTCTGCCTGATTCTCCAAGTTTCTCCAACACTTTACATTTTGCTCAAATTTCCAGAATCTTGTGTCCCAACTCTATGTTCCCATTCGAGAAAGGCAAGCAAGCAATATCTCTTCTTCACCACCCTATCCCGCAGTGTTGTCGCTTACACCGCACAACGAACTTGTACACAAGGTCCATCTGTTCACCAAGACTTCTTAAGGCCCTACCATTTTCTGTGTATGTCCTACTTTTATAAATCATCCATTATTTAATAGCTTTTATCAGCTCAATAAATCCAATATTTGATGACCCATCTCATCAATTCTTAAAATCCATGTTGATAATATTCTGAAAAAGAATATTTGATCTTTTGATCAGAGGAGAAATTGAGGATCTGAGCTTTCAGGATAATATATACCAATTCAACAGAAGGTCAAGTGTGGGGAAGTTGGGCCGAAGGGCCTGTTTCCACACCGAATCATTCTATGACTCTACGACTCTAAAAGCAATTTGAAAGTAGTCAAGGATGTTGCCAGGACTTCAGGGTTTGGGCTACAGAGGAGGTTGAGTAGGCGAGGACTATCCCTTGCAGGAGGACAAGGGGTAATCTTAAAGAGGTATATAAGATCATGAGGGTAATATATAGGGTGAATGTACAAAGTCTTTTTTCCAGAGTTGGGGAAAGCGATAGCTAGAGGGCATAAGTTCAATGTGAAAGGGGAAAGATTTAATGGAACGAGGGGCAACCTTTTCACACACCCACAGAGGGGGCTGAATATATGGAATGAGCTGCTAGAGGAAGTTGTTGAGGCTGGTACAATAACAACATTTAAAAGACATTTGGACAGGTACATGAATAAGAAAAGTTTAGAGAGGTGTGGCAAAATGGGACTAGCTTAGAAGGGGCATCTTGGTCAGTCAGCATGGATGTGTTGGGCTAAAGGGCCTTTTTCTAAGCTCTTTCACTCTATGATTCTATAACTCTAGTAGTGGTGGGAAAGGGGAAGAAGTATAAAGGGGAAAGAAAGGGATGGGGAGCGGTGCATTAAAACACTAAAAAAGAAATAATAAGAGTGCATTGTCTAATTACAATATATTACTTTCAACCTATCCTTTCACTTTATGTGGACCTGAAAATTTGATTGCTGCAGAGCTGCTATTTTCAGTTTTGTACAACTAAAAGACCATTTTTTCAGGGAAACACAAGGAACTGAAGATGCTGGAATCTTGAACAAAACACAAAGTACTGGAGGAACTCAGTGGGTCAAAAATATGTAACCACTGCTCTGGTGTGTCACAGATCATCAGTTTCAATTCCAATGGAAGTTTGCTGGCACACCATCTCTCTGGAGGGAATGGACAGGCGATGTTTTGGGTCAAGCACTACAATGAACAAGGATCGCCTATCCAGTCCCTTCACAGATGTTGCCTGACCCACTGAATTACTCTAGCACTTTGCATTTTGCATTTTTTTTCATGGTTGAGATATGATGAAGACCTTTTCTGAGTTGATTTGCATCGTTTGCAAAACACAACCTGGGATTTGCTGTCAGGAGTAATCCCTATACTTTCTATGTCAGTGTGCATATCACAGAGTGATATCTTCCCTGTGCTCCACTTGTTCTGGAGTAATGCAGAACTTGAACATCATTGTCCTGGGGACACACTTTGCTGAGCACCCCGACACAAAACGCAAAGTGATGGAGGAACTCAGTGGGTCAGGCAGCATCTGTGGAGGCATGAACAGACGATGTTTAGGGTCGAGACCCATCATCAGTGTCAAGATCTAAGGTCTGCAAGATAAGTGAAATACATACAGACATCATTGGGGTCTCTCTCTTTCTCTGTTTCACCCCTACACTAAATTAACTCCTGATCTTCTTGAAGCTGATTAACCCTCTTTCCATGCCACCCCCCTGCTGATCTTCTTGTAGCCTATGAACCCCTCTTTCCTGGTTCACTCAAACAATGTATGATCCTCTGCTTCTTTGTTCTTGGGACAATCCTTAAAACACATTTGGACAGGTTCAAGGATATGAAAGATTTCGAGGGATATGGGCCAAATGGGCCAGATGGGGCATCCTGGTCAGCATGGACGAGGTGGCATGTATGTATGAATCAATGACCATCTCTAATCTTCTGTTCACCAGTTCCCCAGAGATTCCTGGCCCCAACTCCACCCCCATAACCAGCTCCTGGCTTCACCTGTCAACAGAAAATTCACTGCACCCTGCCATAAACCTCTCAATTATAAGCCGTCCTCAGGTGCCTTCTCCGCAATCATAGGCCCAACCACCCAAGTTGGCCAAGATCCCAAGTCAGCCTCAGGGGTGAAGGACAAGCAGCACATTTTCTGCAAAAATATGTAACCACTGCTCTGGTGTGTCAAAGATCTCGAGTTTCAATTCCAATGGAAGTTTACTGGCACAACATCTCAATAAAAATGCACTAGAATTTCTAGGGAGCAATTTTACATGAATTTGTAACATAATTCAGTGAACTGGGATATGCTGATATTTAGAATAGGCTGATTAGAAAATCTCCAACAAAAAGCTCAGAAATGTATTCTCTTAACCTTATGATAGTGAATGTAAAATATACACATACAATATAGAACAGTACAGCATTCGGAGCATGCTCTACGGCCCACAATATCTGTGCCGAGCATGATGCCAAGTTAAACTGATCTCATCTGCCTGCACGTGATTTATATCCCTCCTTTCCCTGCATTTCAATGTGCCTATCTGAAAGCCTTTCAAATGCCTCTGTTATCAGCCTCCACCACCACCCCCGGCAACGCGTTCCAAGCAACCACCACTTTCTGCGTCAAAAACTTGCCCCACTCATCTCCTTTAAGCTTTCACCTTCTCACTTTAATGCTATGCCTTATAGTATTCAGCATTTCTACCCTGTTTATATATCTCATCATTTTATATACTTCTATCAGGTCTTCATTCAGCTCTGATGTTCCAGAGAAAAATCCAAGTTTGTTTAACCACTGTTTATCGCTAATAACCTTTAATCCAGGCAGCAAAATGGTAAAAGGATGGTGAATCTGTGGAATGCATTGCCACAGATGGCTGTGGAGACCAAGTCAATGGATATTTTTAAGGTGGAGATTGGCAGATTCTTGATTAGTAAGGGTGTCAGGGATAATGGGGAAAGGCAGGAGAATGTGATTGAGAGGGAATGATAGATTAGACATGATTGTATGGTAGAGTAGACTTGATGGGCCGAATGGCCGAATTCTGCTACTATAACGTATGAACTTATGAAACCTAGTGTGCAGCCTCTGCAAAGCCTTCCCGTAAGCGGGTGACTTGAAATGCACTCAATACTCCAAATGTGGCCCTAACCAAAGTCATATAAAGCTGCAACATGTCTTCTTGACTCTTATACTCAATGCCCCGACCGATAAAGACAAACGTACCATATGCCTTATTTACCACTCTATCTGCTCGTGCTGCCACTTTTAGGGAACTATGGACCTGATCCCTCTACACACAATAAATAAGAGTCTTTCACATTTCTGTCTGATGCACAAATGTAATGAAGCAAAGAGTGCAAGATGTCAGTCCAACATGACAATATGCATTAATCATTGATGACCAACTACATTTCCCTGACGGCATTTCAGTTATCTCTCTGAGACTGAAACAACACCAATCCATAGATTATTGATTGTCTATCTATACTAATTTGCACAGGCAGCACTATTCTTAATCCGATATACACCTACATTTTATTTTGTTATTTAGTGAATAGCATTTTTCTTTGATGGGTAGTATCCAGGACTAATGGCATTACAATTAGACCAGTGTAGTGACCACTTACTTGTTTTTAAATCATAATATAGGCTACTTACAATCAGTTTTATGAAAAATTATAATGGTAAATCTGTTCTTACATCTTAAGTGGACTGACTGTCAGAAATAAATGTATCTTGAGTCTGCTTTAACAGAATCTAGGCTACATTTTATTCAGGCTTTTAGTTTAGTTTAGTTTAGTTTAAAGAAACAGCATGGAAACAGGCCATTCAGCCCACCAAGTCTTCGCCGACCATCAGTTCACACCAGTTCAATGTTATCTCACATTCTCATCTACTCTACGCATTGGGGACAATTTACAGAAGCCAATTAATCTACAAACCTGCACATCTATGGGATGTGGCAGAAAACCGGAGGACCCGGAAGAAACCCTTGTGGTCACAGGGAGAACGTGCAAACTCCACACAGACAGCACCCGAGGTCAGGATCTAATCCGGGTCTCTGGCGCTGTGAGACAGCAGCTCTACCAATGAACCAGAGACCCGGCTCATGTGCACTGGTAGAGCCTTATCAAACATAAGGGTTTAATTAGTGATTTTTGTTCATATTTATTCATATTCTATAATTAAATTTCTAATGAGCTGTAGTTTTTAACATAAATAATAATTAATTACTGTAAACCAATTGGAGCACCTTATGGAGTTAGTCCTGTGAAGCTTTACAAATTGCCTGATTCTGGACTCCCACAATATGGAAACATGAGAGGATACTTCAGAAACCTGGAACACGTAGTTTTGACATTTCTCAAACATTGTACATGTGACAATATGCCAGTTGGCCCTCTATTTTGTTAAATATGCTTTAACATGCAATTTATTTATTATTTCAATTGAAGCAAAGATTGAGTCAACAGAACAAAAGATTAAATAAGTGAGTATAAATAACCATATGTGGACATGCGATACGAGAAAGGACCCTTGTGGAGGATAAATACAAACACAAACTGGCTGAGCCAAATGGACTGTCTCTTACATGATACATCGTCAAATAATTTAAAAATAGCAACGAGTGACAATGATCCTCTTTTGCTCAATATATTTTAGAAAGCTAAATATGTCTGAAGAAGGATCTCGACCCGAAACATCACCTATTCCTTCTCTCCAGAGATGCTGCCTGTACCGCTGAGTTAATCCAGTTTTTTGTGTCTATCTTCACATTAAAGTAATGGTCAGTTGTGATTGCTGACTTGGATTGAGACCAGTGTGTGAGTTAGAGCGAATGTATTAAAATTCTAGGGAACATTCTGAACTGAAGCTTTAAGATAAGGCATTTCAAAATACATATTCAGCATCTTTCAAACATAAAATCATGGGGCAAACATAAGCATCAGTCATTTGGAATCATTTTTGACATGTTGAGTTGTTTTGTATTCAATTAAAGTTGGTGCTGCCACAAACCACCTTCTGCACAGCTACCATAGTAAGAAGCAGAAACTAAGAGAGACTTATTTGTTCTCAGCATTGCATGGTTAACTAATCAAGGCGTCTTTATAGAGGCTGCCAAAACATTACATTCCTGCTGATTTCAGAGTGACAGCACAAAAAATAAACTTTTCAAATGCTTCAAATAGTTTGAGAAGATAGAGAAGGAAATATCACAGAAGCCACTCACGGTTAAATGGCCGATAAAAGGGAATCTTCCCATCAGATCATCCTCTCAGTCAAGAGACTTCTATTATATCCCATCCTTTTCTATGAACGAGCAGTATCTGCCTGTGTGCAGCAAGGAGCAGGCGGAACGAGTTAAAGCTGTTGACTGATTGAACAGGATATTTTGTCTGTATTTGCATAGTTGTGATTAATGATCACCCGCCCACTTTTTCATTTCTGTGGGGGAAAAAAAGCCATCCTCTTAAAAACTTCAGAAGAGGCAATTAATGCACACGTCATAAAAACTACGTTTGGACAATCGACTTTTAATTGTGTTAAGGACTGTACTAAACTACAATTGTGTTGCTCACTAGATGTTGTGCATGTTCGTGGAAAAATTCTGTCTATCCAAACTTTTGCTTGTGGAAAGCCTACATTTTCATCATTGTGCTTAGTCTGAAGAGTTACAGTTATGTAAACACACTGCGGTGGGCAATAAGCACAAGTCAAAGCTTAATTTTACCAGTAGGATATTACTGTAAATGGATTAATGATGATCTTTCAATTACTCTTATTCAGAATGCTGAGTGAAAATATTAGTAATTTAAATATAAGGTGATAATTGTAAAACAGAAACATCTGGTAAATGAAGAAGTAAGCTGTACTTGCATTGTTGCCCGCTGATATGCAATAGAGCATTAACCTTCCAAACAATAAAGTTATAGGATGCAGGTTTGTTCATGTGCAGAATGAGTTGCAGCCTTAGTGTTGCTAGCAGGGCCAGCATGGTACAGAGGCCACAAAGGGGGGAAAGGAAAATCTGAGTGTGTTACTTAAGTTGTCCATGAATCCACAGCTCCACGCAGCACCCCTAGGAGAGGAGGTGGGTGGCGAGAGACCAGATGTGGCAGCATGGAGGCACGAGGAACTGCAGATGCTGGTTTACCAAAAAAAAGACATGAATTGCTGTAGTAACTCAGCGGGTCAGGCCGCATCTCTAGAAGACATGTACAGGCGAAGTTTTGTGTCGGCACCCTCCTTTATGACAGCATGGTTGATAGGACCATTTGATTATCCTCCCAATGACCAAGTAGCCACATTGCCTGAGCCCTGTGACCAAGCACTGGCCCTTGAAACTATCTTCTGAAACCTTTGCGGACATTCCAGCCAGCCATGCAATTTTTGTAGGCTATGATCACAATGGCTATGAGTGATCCCAGTGTGGGTCTTAATGGTGGATTCAGCTTGTGGATGTGGTAATGTGGCAATGCTCACTTTATGCACCATCCAGCATGCTCTCCACTACGATAAAACATTGAACAGAGTACAGTACAGCGCAGGAACAGCCCCTTTGGCCCACAGTGTCCATGCCCCACATGATGCGAAGTTAAACTAATCTCCTCTGCCTGCACGTGATCCATACCTCTCCATACCCTGAATAAATGAGGCTATCTAAAAACCTCTCAAATACCACTGTCGTAGCTGTGTAGAAAGGAACTTCAGATGCCGGTTTATACCGAAGATAGACACAAAGTGCTAGAGTAACAATACCGAAGATAGATGAGTTACTCCAGCACTTTGTGTCTAATGTCATATCTGCCTCAACTACCACCCCTGGCAGCACGTTTTAGGCCCCCACCACCCTCAGTGTAAAAAACATGCCCGAGCTTTTCTTTTAAACTTTTAACCCTCTCACCTTAAGGCTACACCCTCTATTCTTTGACATTTCCATCATGGGAAAAAGATTCTGTCTATGTCTCTCATTTTCCATATATTTCCATCAGGTCTAACCTCAGCCTCTGACGTGATACTCTGGAGAAAACAATTCAAGTTTGTCCAAGCTTTCCTTCCAGTTAATACCCTCCGATCCAGACAGCATTCTGATGAAACTCTCTGCACCTTCTCCGGATCTTGGTGATCCCTACCCTGGCACCCTTGTCATCACGATCTATGTCATCGTTATTGGTTTTTCCATTCTCAGCTCAGTTTAGTGTACCAGGTCTAACCCAGGTCTCTGACGCTGTAAGGCAACAACCCTACAGCTGCGCCACTGTGCTGCCCAATTTCCATTTACTGCCCAATGGAAAGCAGCTGATGTCAAGTTGTTCTGGAGGCAGCTGACGAACACGCCCCTTATCTTCACGACACACAAATCTGGACTGTTAATGTGTGGCTTTTGGACAATGAGTGCTTGGATATCAAGTGGCACAAAATTTGCTCTAAATGCACCAAATCCCTCGTAATATACGTAAATGGGCAAAGACTCCAATCAACTTGGAAAAATTACCAGGTATGGACCACTTTTCCCGTGCAATATGGTTGATCCAGGAGGCAGGAAAAGATCACCTATTCCTGGCCAATATATAAATCTGAATCTCGGTGCCGCAGCGGTAGAGTTAGTCTCATAACGCTAGAGACCCGGGTTCAATAATTGGCATTGTAAAAAATATTTTGCTATGTGTAGAATAGAACTAGAGTACAGGTGATCATTGGATCACAGGTCAGCATAGGCTCGATGGGCCGAAGAGCCTTTCCATCATGTATCTCTAAAAACTAAAAATAACTTTAAAAAACACTGTCATTAAAACATCTGCAACTTGGTGATTTTCTTTGTGTGGGACTTTGCTGTGCACAGATTGGTCACCCTTCTTCCTACCCTGCAACCAATTTCTAAAACATTTAATTGTTTATAAAGCGTTTGTGACATTCTTAGATGAGGTTGTGAAAAAATCTAAAGAAGCACACATCTTTCTTTAATTTCATGGTAGTCCATATCTGGGATGAGCTGCCTAAGGAAGCTATAGAAGCAGATACAACATTAAAATACATTGTGACTGATATGTGGATAGGAAGGGTTTAGAGGGCTATAGGCCAAATGCAGGCAAATGAGACAAGCCCAACATGCCAACTTGGTCAGCATGGACAGGTTGGGCCAAAGGGCCTATTTCCATGCTGTAGGGCTCTATGAACACCAGATTTTCAAAATGTGTGGACCCATTTAATCCATTAATATTATGAAAAGCAGACTGATATTCTCTTTGCTGCAGCAGTGGTCATGGCCTAAAGAAAGAAAGGAAATTCGTGCACAAATCATGCAATTTTAGCGGTAATATTGAAAAATGATTGCAAGTAATTCTGCATATTTATATAATTTATAAAACTTGCAATGCATTAACCCTGCCTCTTATCCAACCCATTTCCAAGAATTGTTCCTGTATTTATGGTTGTATATTAAATGACTCATTCTCAACTTCCCTGAATTAGAATCTACCACTTTACACAACTGACCTTTCATTCATTCTTACAATTGAAACTAAGCGCTGCTATCATACTTTCCAATGCCATGCCTACTGTTGACAGGAGTATATAATAAGATATTGATAATACTAATCGTAAAAGCTATAAATTTGATTATTTTACATGTATACACTCTGTATTCCACGTAAGCTGGTTTCAAAGTAGCTCCTAACCCCACACTTACCAGCTACTGATGACATCAAACTTTGCCCTTTGGAAGAGTTTGCAGAGTGATAAGAATGGGGTATCCCATTAATGCAAAGCCACATGGGACTTGTAGTCACATAATACAGGCTTTCCCATTTCAGCAAGAACCAGTTAGAAGAAAGACTGCAGCATTCCTTTTGGTTTTAAAAGACAATTCCAGTGCTGTTTGGTCCAGACATACAGATTTAGGGGAGCGAGTCTCAACCTGTAATAACATGGAATACATTCCAAAGTCCTTTGAGTCCCAGTAATTTTCAGAGGGATATAAACAAAATTTATGAACAAATCTTGCAAGTTCTGCAACAGTATTGAGAAATAAGAGCTACCAACATTGCACCTTGAGGTTTGCTTGATACGAGTTGAAATGAACCCTTCCTCATATCCAACCCATTTCCAAGCTTTATTTCTTATCTCCACAATTGTGTTTTAAGTGACATATTCTCAACTTCCCTGAATTGCCACATATCACTTTCCCACAATTTACCTTTGGCTCATTCACACAAATAAATCCCAGCATTGATATCAAGGGTGGCGCAGTAGCACAGCTGCTAGAGCTGCTGCCTCACAGCGCCAGAGACCTGTTTTCGATCCTGACCTCGGATGTTCCGCTGTCCTCCCACATCCCAAAGATGTGCGGGTTTGTAGGTTACCTCCTGTATTTTCAATAATCACCATGCAATTTTCTCAAAGCCTCCTCTACAAGTTAGCTCTTTCCCAGTTATATCCCACTCTTCATTCTGGGAGTAACTGGGTCAGCAGCATCTAAATGAGCCATAGATCTACAGCTTAGACAGTGTGTGTCTCACCCCATCCAACCTCATCCCATCTTGAATTAAAACCAGCTGTTTTGATCAATTATTTTAAAGAATTTTTCCCACAATGAAAAGCTTTGATTAAGCACCAAGACTTAATATAATCCAGAATTTGCTGAATACATGAGGATATTGTCACAAATTCAAATAACTTCACAAACAAATGATATAATTTTTATATTCCAAGACTCAAACGAAGAGCAGCTTTTTGAAGATACCACATGAGATTTAATCTTTATCCTTCCCAAAGAAATGCATCCATTCTACCAGATGTCTTTGCTCAAAGCAACAAAGATTGACAGGTCAGTCATTCAACGAGATCAGACTTGCACCCATCATGTTATAGTGCCACATATTGATATTCCAATGCTCAATATCAGGGCATCCACTGCTGCTCCCATTTCTATCAAATTGATTGCCACAATTATAATCATAATCATATTTACTACTGGATGGCTCCGCGATGGCAGCCTCGCCAACAGTATATCTGTCCTTTTGTCTTTTTTTAGTATTTTCAGTGTGTTTTAAAAGTTTGTGTTAATGTGTTTGTTTTATGTAGGGGGTGGGAGTGGGGGGGAGGGGGGAAAGTGTTTTTCAACCTCATAACTTGCCGGAGATATGATTGTTTTCCGGGTCGTATCTCCGGTCGCTCTGCGGCCTAACAACATGGAGCTGGAGGCCTTGCTCGGGACTGACGTTGAGCCCCACCGTGGGGTGTGGACTTACATCGGAGCCGATCCCTTGCCTGGGATCGACGCTCCAACAGCGGCCTGTGGATTTCAACATCGAGGAGCTTGCAGTCTCGGGTAGAAACCGAGTCTGGAGCTCCAAATTCGCAGAAGGTTTCGACCAGCCCTGACCTGGGGTCCGATCACCCGGCGCGGGGAGCTGAGATCCCCCCAATGCAGGAGCTTGATTGCCCAGACGAAGAGGCCCGCCGGCGGATATGGGAGTCAAGATAGTCCCGTCAACGGAAGGCTCGACGCCCCCGACCGCGGGAGAAAAATGAAGGGAAGAGATTTAACTTTTTCCGCCTTCCATCACAGTGAGGAATGTGGAGGAGTCACTGTGGTGGATGTTTATGTTAAAATGTATTTTGTGTGCATTTTTATTAGTATGACTGGATGGCAAATCAAATTCCTCGTATGCTGCAAAACATACTTGGCTGATAAAGTATGATTATGATTATGACATCCATTGTATTTGCATCATGTTCATCAAACAATGCCCAAGCCTGCAAGAAATTGCAGAGAGTTGTAGATGTAGTCCAGTCCTTTACACACATCAAACTCCCCACCATTGACTACATCTACAATTCAGACTGCCTCGGAAAAGCAGCCATCGCAAACAAAGACACGTCCCACCTCGTTATTCCTTGTTATCCCTGTTCCCGTAGGGCAGAAGGCACCGAAGCTTGAAAGCGCGCGCCACCTGATTCAGGAACAACTTCTCCCCCTCTGTTATTACGCTTCTGAATAGTCTTTCTATAAGCCATGGTACTGTCTGATTCACCTCTACCCCATGACAGACATTGAACTTTGTCTATGGGCTAGAGCGCTACAATGCTGAGAAATATATTCTCCACTTTCCCCTTTGCTTTATTTATTATACATGAGTTTGACTTGATTGTATTTATGTATAGTCTACCTGATGCAAAACAATGTTTTCCACTTTACCTTGATTAACTGGAATTGTTGAATTCAGAATGCTTTAATGTTCTTGTATGGAAGGTGGAACACTGTTTGGTGTCATGTCCAGAGAATGGCAAAGGAGAAGATGATTCTTTCATTTGCATGCGATTGCAAACAGAAGAATCATAGTCATAGAGTTGCACAGCAGGGAAACAGGCCCTCAGCCCAGCTAGTCCAAGATGCCCCATCTGAGCTAGTTCCATTTGCCCATGTTTGGTCCATATCTCTTGAAACGTTTCCTATCCATGGACCTGTCCAAGTGTCTTTTAAATACTATAATATTACCTGCCTTAACTACCTTCTCTTGCAGCTCATTCCATGCAACCACCACACTCTGTGTGAAAAAGTTGCCGCTTAGGTTTACTCCAGGTGCTCTGGTTTCCTCCCACATCCTAAAGATGTGGGGATTTGTTGGTTAATTGGTCTCTGTAAAGTGCCCCTAATGTATAGGAAGTGGATGAGAAAGTGGGATGGCATAGAACTAGTGTGAACAGGTGATTAATGGTCGGCATGGACTATGTGGGCCGAATGGCATGTTCCCATGCTGTATCTTTCAATCAATTCAATCAAACATATTTTTTCCACTAAGCGAAGGTTCAGGTGCGGCTGCATATTAGTCACACATTGTCAGCAAAGGGAAATAAAGTAGTGCTCCAAAAATTCAGAAAAATGCTTTTAAAATAATAACATTTAGCTGCAGCAATGCTGTACTGTGCAGAAAGTAATCTTGTTTTGAGGTAGAATCATGTATCATCAGGCAACAGAAATTAGATCTTTGACGGATGAGAGAATGATGAGTAATGCTGCTGCTGCTATAGATGTTCTTAAGCAGATCTCTACCCAGAGAACCTAATAAATGGCTCCATTAGCTTGTAATGTTTCCTTGCAAGTGTACAAAATCATGAGAGGAATAGATCGGGTAAATGCATAGAGTCTTTTGTCCAGAGTAAGGGAATCGAGAACCAGAGACATAGGTTTAAGGTGAGGGGGGGGGGGGGGGGGGGAAGATTTAATAGGAACCCAAAGGATAGTTTTTCTATACAAAGAGTGGTGGGTGTATGCAATGAGCTGCAATGGCAGTTAAGGCAGGTACTGTTGCAACATTAAAACATGTACATGGATTGGATAGGTTTAGAGTGATATGGGCCAAATGCTGGCAGTTGAGACTAGTGTAGATGGAGCATGTTGGTCGGTGAGGGCAAGTTGGGCCGTACAGCCTGTTTCCACGCTCTATGACTCAAAGTGCATTTTCAGCTTCACCCTCCTCAAATCATCTCGATTCTGTTCATTATCTGTGTGCTCTTTGAAAGGTATGTCACACTAGCCACACCTCCAGACACTTCAGACTATTTCCACACTCCTCCCCTGAGTTATTAGGAGTTACACCTGCATTTAATCTGCTCCCATAATCTCTCACTTGGTATAAATACCTGAGATCATGACCAATTGGGTGCTGACTAATCAGTTCTGCATTCTGTCGGTTCGATAGCAGTTCTGAGTTCTGTCGACTCGGTTCCATTTGTGTCTGGATTTTGGATTTTCTTCAGTACTTCTCGGTGAGCCTGCATTCGAGTCCTTTCCATTTCAGGGCCTTCTGACAGATTAGGCGGCCAGTAGGGACTCGGTAGGCAATTCTGATTGGTGCTTCCAGTTCCGAACCTGAGGATTTACTGGCTTGGTTGTGCAGGGCTGTTTGACTTCAAGGCTCCACTCTTGGCGCCCATGAGGCTCGAATAGACCAACTCATAGCAACCATCCAGCAGTTGGCAAACACTGTCAGGCAAGTCCTGTCATACCTCGCACAGCCGCCAATTCCTCCCGTCTCTGCTGATGCGTCCGTCCACTTCCAGCTGTATCCAGCCCATTCTGGAACCAGTTCTTTCCACCCTAGAGAAGTACCATGGCGATTCCTCTACCTGCAGGTCATTCCTATCGCAGTGCTCCTTGGTTTTTGAGCTACAACTGTCCAGCTTCAGCACAGAATGCTCCAAAGTAGCCTATGCCATCTCCCTGCTGTCACGACGTGCTTCATCCTGGGGTACAGCTGCCTGGAAGCGACAGCTAAACTTCTGCCAGGACTTTGCCCGTTTTTCAGCAGAACTGAGAAAGATTTTTGCCCACCCTTTGGTCAGAAGAGAGGCATCCCAGAGGATGCTGCATCTCCGCCAGGGGGTAGGCTCTGTTGCCAATTACGCTATTGATTTTCAAACCGCTGCTTTAGAGAGTGGTTGGTGTGATATCACTCTATTCAGTATCTTCATCCATGGCCTCAATGAGAACCTGAAGGATAATTTGGCCTCTCGGGACCTTCCCTACGGATCTGGACGCTCTGATTGATTTAACCGTCTGGATAGATAACTGGCTCCGTGAGCGAATGCGAGACAAGCTATCTCAAAACCAAACCGCACACAATATTCCAGGTGTGTTCTCACCAGGGCCCTGTAGCTTTCTTCACTGCCTGCTGTACCTGCATGCTTACTTCCAGTGACTGATGTACAAGGGCACCCAGGTCTCGTTGCACCTCCCCATTTCCTAATCTGACACCATTCCGATAATATAATCTGCCTTCTTGTTCTTGCCACCAAAGTAGATAACCTCACATTTATCCACATTATACTGCATCTGCCATGCATCTGCCCACACACCCAACCTATCCAAGTCGCCCTGCAGCCTCATAGCATCCTCCTCGCGGCTCGCACTGCCACCCAGCTTTGTGTTATCCGCAAACTTGGAGATGTATAGCTCAGTTCCTTGAGTCCTGGCAACATCCTCATAAATCTTCTCCGTACCCTTTCCAGCTTAACAACATCTTTCCTATAACAAGGTGACCAAAAGTGAACACAACATTCCTAATGTGCCTTCACCAACATCTTGTACAACCGTAACATAACATCCCAACCTCTATACTCAATATTCTGCCTATTGGCTGAAACCCTTCTTGGCAACCCTATCCACATGTGACCCACTTTCAAGGAATTGTGAACCTGCACTACTAGGTTACCATGCCCTGCAACACTCCCCAAAACCCTGCCATTCACTGTGAAGATTATGCCTTTGTTTGACTTCCCAAAATGCAACACCTCACACATATCTGCATTAAACTCCATTTGACCATTCCTCAGCTAAACTAAAAAACGTTTTAGTTTAGTTTAGAGATACAGCGCGGAAACGGGCCCTTCGGCCCATCTAGTCCGCACCTACACACACTAGGGACAATTTACATTTATACCAAGCCAATTAATCTACAAACCCATATGTCTTTGGAATGTGGGAGGAAACCGAAGATCTCGGAGAAAACCACGCGGTCAAAGGGAGAATGTATAAACTCCGTACAGACAAGCACCCTTAGTCAGGATCGAACCCGGGTCTCTGGCTCTGTAAAGCAACAACTCTACCATTGCGCCACCGTGTCACCCCATAGGCATCTTCCATAATAATCTCTATGATTACATTACCATGGAGTAGATTACCCTTTTAAATGCACAGTCTTCATGACTGGATAGTAAAAGATGCCCAGAGCAAAATCAAACTTAGCAATGCCAGTGATCTTAACTGAAGCGAAATTCAGATCAAAGAATGCTTTTATAAAATAAGCAGATAAACCAAATGGCACACTATTCCAGCCAGTGTTTAACCACTTTAATTGAATAATTTCAGATGTTTGTAGCAATTAAGTAAATCCCTTTGTGCCTGAATTACCATGTTTTGCAGCAAAAATTACATACAGCCATCTCTGTTATTTAAACAGAGCACAAGTTGCAGCAAGTTTAGTAATGTCTTAAACAGCATGACATTATAAATGTATTATCATTCCAGGTACTGCACTCAACAAAATGATATGATGTGGTGGAATAGTGGTCCAGCTGGTAGAGCTGCTGCCACAGTGCCGGAGACCTGAGTTCGATCCTGACCTTGGGAGCTGTCTGTGTGGTGTTTGCATGTTCTCCCTGTGACCATGTAGGTTACCTCCGGATGCTCCAAATTCCTCCCACATCCCAAAGATGTGTAGGTTTGTATGTTAATTGACTTCTGTACATTGCCCCCAGTGTGTGGGGAGTGGTGGAAGTGATAGTGGTAGTGTAAGAGGATTGTTGATCAACGTGGACTCGGTGGGCCGAAGGGCTGTTTCCACGCTGTATCTCTAAACTAAACTAAAGTTCCTTGCATCTCCTTAGTGTTAACACTTGGCAGGAGTTAAGTGTGTCAGAAGCAAGCATTTCACTAATAAGGTCATAAATTGGAAGATATTGGTGTTCAGGAGTTAGAGTCATGGAGTGACTCGCCCACCCTGACCAACATGTCCCATCTATACTAGTCCCATTCTTGATGCTCATCTTCACAAGTCATTGAGAGTTAACATGTAGGAAACCTTTGGCCTTCACTGCAAGAAAATTTGAATACAAATTACAAAGAACTGGTAAAGGGGCTGTCCCACTGCAGCGACCTAATCTGCGAGTTTAGATGAGTTTGCCCTCGACTCAAACTCGCAGCATGGTCGACATGTGGTCCTAGGAGGTCCTATGAGGTCACTGGAACTCTCCTTCATGCTCGAGGGAAGTTCCCGAATACTCGCGTCCTCAGATAGATTGCGGAAAAATTTCAGCATGTTGAAAAATGTTCCGCGAGTAAAATTTGGTCGGCATGGTTCTTTTTAACTCATAGTGCAGTGGAGTGGGGTCGCTATTTAGTTTACAGGCAGTCGAGGGCAGCCGTAGGCAATCTCCTTCACTGACCGGGCATTTTGCTTGGCTCATTGGAGTTTTCAGGACCAAGGAAAACCGACCGGTAGGTTAAATGCCCGCTAAACTTTATTATCTATCTATCTATCTATATTTAAAACTCTGTGTGTGTGTGTGTTTCTGCCTGTGTGTGTGTGTGTTTCTGCCTGTCTTGTGGGTGCCAGCCTTCCTTTGATTCGTTGCTACGCCAACACCACACGCACACGAGATTTTTCCATTTCGGTAGAGATTTCAATTTTCATTTCAAGTATCCACTCCTGATTAAATTTTGTTGTGTTTATGTACACATTTTAAATAAAATCCTTCTCCCCCCCCCCCAAAATTTCAAAATGTTTAAAAAAACAGCTCTCACACATAGAATGTTGGTGAACGTTCCATCGTGTGATGTCACAATGCCCAATGCTCACAGATGTCCAATCGAAATGGAACAATTTACATATGCCTTTGCAGCAGCCCCAGCCCCAGCCGCTCCCCCCCACCCCCGCAGCCTGTGTCGAAGCGCATCATCACGTGTGTGGGAATAGAGAAAGAGGATTGGGGGTGATAGGGAATGGGGAACAGATGGACTGTCCCTACCCTCCCCCTTCCACTCTCCCTCCCCACTATTTCCCCTCTCTCCCCCCACCCCTCTCCCCCTCCCTCCACACTCTTCCCCCTCCCTCCGCTACCCTATCTCCCTCCTCCCCTCCCTCCCCCCTCCCCCACACCTCTCTCCCCCTCCCCCATCCCTCTCTCCCCCTCCCCCATCCCTCTCTCCTCCCCCTCTCCATCTCCCTCTCCTCACCCTCTCCTCCCCCTCCTCCTCCCACCCCCATCCCTCTCTCCCCACCCCCTTCCCTCTCCCCCTTCCCTCCCCCACCCCCTTCCCTCTCTCCCCCTCCCCCACTCCCTCCCCACTCTTTCCCCTCCATCCACACTCTACCCCCTCTACACCCTACCCCTATCTCTGCTCTCTCTCTCTTTGATCTTTATATTTTTCTCTGCCCTCTCTCTCTCTCTCTCTTCCACTCTGTCTGTGTACACTCTCTCAGCTCCCCCCCTCTAGACGCACCTGAGAGGTGAGGGCTATTCATCAGTGGATAGGGTGGAGATGGGATAAAAGAAGCCAATTAATAAAATTAAGATAATATCCAGGGGTGTGATGAGTGTGTGCGTTTGTGGGTGCCAAATTCCCACCCCGCAACCATGCTTTGGAGGAATAGACCCAGGTGGTTAGTGTGACGCCGCAGCCGCCCCCCCCCCCAGCAAACGCGCGTTGGGGAAAAAGACCAAACGGGTCTGCACTTGGTCTAGTACTTCTAAAAGTGTCTCCACTCCTTCTTCCCCCCCCTTCTCTCCCCCTTCTCCCCTCTCCCCCCCTTCTCCCCCTCTCCCCCCTTCTCCCCTTCTCCCCCTTCCCCCTTCCCTCCCCCTTCCCCCTCCATCCCCCTTCTCTCTCCCCCCATCTCTCTCCCCCCTACTCTCTCTCCTCCCAAACACACACCCCCCTTCTCTCTCTCCCCCCCTTCTCTCTCCCCCTTTCTCTCTCCCCCCTTCTCTCTCCCCCCTTCTCTCTCCCCCCTTCTCTCTCCCCCCCTTCTCTCTCCCCCCCTTCTCTCTCCCCCCCCTCTCTCTCCCCCCCTTCTCTCTCCCCCCCTTCTCTCTCCCCCCTTTCTCTCTCCCCCCCTTCTCTCTCCCCCCCTTCTCTCTCCCCCTTCTCTCTCCCCCCCTTCTCTCTCCCCCCTTCTCACTGCCCCCCTTCTCACTGCCCCCCTTCTCTCTCCCCCCCTTCTCTCTCCCCCCTTCTCCCCCCCTTCTCTCTCCCGCCTTCTCTCTCCCCCCCTTCCCTCTCCCCCCTTCTCTCCCCCCCTTCTCTCTCCCCCCTTCCCTCTCCCCACCATTCTCTCTCCCCCCTCCTCTCTCCCCCCCTTCTCTCTCCCCCCTTCTCTCTCCCCCCTTCTCTCCCCCCCCCTTCTCTCTCCCCCCTTCCCTCTCCCCACCATTCTCTCTCCCCCCTCCTCTCTCCCCCCCTTCTCTCTCCCCCCTTCTCCCTCCCCCCTTCTCCCTCCCCCCTTCTCCCTCCCCCCCTTCTCTCTCCCTCCCCTTTTTTCTCCCCCCCCTTCTCTCTCCCCCCTTCTCTCTCCCCCCCTTCTCTCTCCCCCCCTTCTCTCTCCCCCCTTCTCTCTCCCCCCCTTCTCTCTCCCCCCCTTCTCTCTCCCCCTTCTCTCCCCCCCCTTCTCTCCCCCCCCTTCTCTCCCCCCCTTCTCTCCCCCCCCTTCTCTCCCCCCCTTCTCTCCCCCCCTTCTCTCCCCCCCTTCTCTCTCCCCCTTCTCTCTCCCCCCCTTCTCTCTCCCCCCTTCTCTCTCCCCCCTTCTCTCTCCCCCCCTTCTCTCTCTCCCCTTCTCTCTCTCCCCTTCTCTCTTCCCCCTTCTCTCCCGTCCCTTCTCTCTCCCCCCCTTCTCTCTCCCCCCCCCCAATACCTGCTCTCTAAAGGACTTACCGTACACTGTGCAGCCGACTTTTACGTTCCACTTCATAGCGGGTGTGAAATTCAGACAGCGCTCCCCCGCTTTCCCTGGCCCCTGCCTTTGCGATGTGTTTGTGTGTCTATGTGTGTGCGGTCGGTTGATCCAGCTCGCGGTTTCAACGCGGTCGGTCAATCCAGCTCGAGTTTTTCCAGCTTGTAGGTCGAAGACACTCTTTTTAACTCGCGGATTAGGTTGCCCCTGTGGGACAGCCCCTTAAGACTGCATCTGGGAAACTGTTTTCAGAACCCTGTTCTCCCTATCTAAGGAAGGATATCCTTACGATCAAAATAGGTCAGCAAGGGTCCACCAGATTGATCTCTGTCGTATGGGAGACTAAGCAGACCATAACTGTACAGCCTTCTAAACTCAAGAATAAGAAGTGATTTGAGTCATAGAGAGATACAGCATGGAAACAAGCCTTTCGTCTCACTTAATCCACGTCAATCGTCATCCACCCATTACACTATTCCTACATTAGTCCCATATTTTTATACCCATATTCTCATCTATTCCTCCCAGATTCCATCACTCACATAGGAACTCAAGAGGCTCCAGAGAGTGGTGGACTCAGCCCGGTCCATCATGGGCACTGCCCACCCCACCATCGATACCATCTACATGAGGTGCTACCTCAAGAAGGTGACATCTATCATCCAGGTTCATCCGAACCATGCCCTCTCCTTGCTGCTCTCGTCGGGCAGGAGGTGCAGAAGCATGAAGTCCCACAGCACCAGGTTCAGGAACAGCTACTCCTACCTCAGTAAAAGAATGCTATGGACCACCTCTTGCAATAACATGGGCTTGTTTTCTATTGTGTTTTTTCAAAATCTATTTCTTCTCACTATCTTGCACAACTTATGTTCTTGTGTGTCTTTGTGCCTGTGATGCTGCTGCATTTTTATTGTACACTAGACCAAGTGGGACCCGTTGGATCCCGAGGGGGGGGGTGGCTGCGGCGTCACACACACACTAACCACCCCCCACATACACACACAAACTAACCACCCCCCCCACACACACACACTAACCACCCCAACACACACACTAACCACCCCCCCACACACACACACACTAACCCCCCCCCCCCCACACACACACACACACACTAACCACCCCCCATTCACACACTAACCACCCCCCTTGATATTATATTAATAATATTCATTGGCTCCTTTTACCGCATCCCCACCCTATCCACTGACGCATAGCCCCAACTCGCAGGTGCGTCTAGAGAGGGAGGGGGCGGGGGTGGTAGAGAGAGAGAGGGGCAGAGAGAGAGGGGCTAGAGACAGAGAGAGAGGGGCAGAGACAGAAAGAGAGAGATAGGGGGGGAGAGGAGGGAGAGGGGGAGAGAGGGGGGGAGAGAGGAGATTTGCAGTGAAAGGGGTGGGGAAGGGGGGTGAGGGGGGGAGAGGAGGAGGGGGAGGAGGGGGGAGGAGGAGGAGGGGGAGGGGGTAGAGGGACCCGACCCAACCCGACGATTCCGACCCGAGACGGACCCGACCCGAGACAGACCCGAGAGCTCTAGTACAGGGCCCAACTTGCTCATTCTTCACTCGCAGCGCGTGAACACAGGCCGCCGCAGTCTTCAGCTATGATCGTTGGTCTTCAATCGACGGCCTGACATTTGAATAATGAGGGGGGAGGGCGGGAGGGGTGGGGGGTGTGACGTCACTCGCAGTGCGAGCAAGAACGGCAGGCAGGCAGATCCATTGTGACGTCATCAGCCAAAGCCAGACTTTTTTATTTCAAAGTTTCATCAGATTTGTGAACATTTTGATTAATAACTTGTGAATTTATAATGCATGAATTTTTCAGATAAGACGATTTCCGAGTCCATGGGATAAATTTCTACCGGAATATGTAAAAAGTTTACCGTTAGCGCGTTGTTTTTTCGAGAAGATGTGACCACACACACACGCGCACACACGCATGCACACACACACGCACACACACACAGAGACCCAGGTTCGATCCCGACTACGGGTGCTTGTCTGTACGGAGTTTGTACGTTCTCTCTGTGACTTGCGTGGGTTTTCTCCGAGATCGGTTTCCTCCCACACTCCAAAGACGTGCAGGTTAAATGGCTTGGTATGTGTAAATTGTCCCTTGTGTGCGTGTAGGGTAGTGTAAATGTGTGGGGATCACTGGGCGGCGCGGACTCGGTGGGCCGAAGGGCCTGTTTCCGCGCTGTATCTCTAAACTAAACTTAAACTTAAACTAAACTTAAGTAGAGTAAGGTAAAAGCTAACCCATGATCTAATTGAACGGTGAAACATATGAAGAGCTGAATGTCCTATTCTTCCTTCTATTTATTATGTTCTGATTATCTTAAAGTGAAATCAAAAACTGTAGCAAAAGGAAGAACATTGGGGCAAAGTGGAATGAATAAAACCAGAAAATAAGTAAATAAATTAAAAAGTCAATAATGTTTGCTTTCCTCGGGGCTAAAATTTTGATGGATCATCTAACATGCCTTTTATAACTTCAATGAGTTTGACAAGATCTGACCTAAACATTTCTAAACTGCTTATCATACTGACACTACTAACGTTACGGTTATCTGGTTTCCACTCAAATTTCTCTCTCTATTTCATCCTCAAACCATCTTACCAGTAACACTTTGCTCCCTTCTGATATCAGTGACTTCCTTCACTCCTTTTTCAAACGCACGCAAACTATTATACTGACAATCCCACTCAACAGTCAAACCTTCATCACTGTGCTTATTCACAGTGTACACTAATACCAAACCTTTACCACTGCAAGTTGCTCCTTCATATCACTCAACAAGAAATTAAGATATTTGTCTAAGTTTTTACAATGCTCCCAAAAGCTTTCGCCTCATGGAAGGAACCATGGTGAATACTACTTCAAACTAGGATTGTTTTCTCTGCATGAAGGGAGACCTGAAAGAAGTATATAACATTTGAGGGCATAGATCCGGCGGGTAGACAGTCAGAACCTGTCTCCCAGGGTGAAAATGTCAAAGACTAGAGGGCATAGCTTTAAGGAGAGGGGGGGGCAAAGTTAAAAAAAAGATGTGCAGGGCACGTTTTTCTCACACTGAGAATGGTGGGTGTATGGAACATGCTGCCAGCGGTGGTGGTGGAGGCAAATACGATAGTGGCATTTAAGAGGCAATTAGGTAGGCACATGGACATGCAGGGAATGATGGATAAGGATAATGTGCAGGCAGTGGAGATCAGTTATTCTTGGCATCATATTCAGCACAGACATTGTGGGCCCAAGGGCCTTTTCCTGTGCTGTACTGGTCTATGTTCTACTCAGAGCATCATTTGTTCTTCAGATTACATCTCCTTCATCGCAATAGGATTTTGATGACAAAGTGGGTTTGACATTTGCGTTCAATTTTGAGACCTAATTTGAATCCAGTGCAGGCAACATTTTCATTTAGCACGTTTAGTCGGGATGGTTCGATGTCAAGGTTATCAATCAGCGGGGTAGTGTGAATGGCTGTGTTACTATCAGAGATAGATCGTTCAGTGTAAGAGTTCAGCATCTGGGCAAAGGTTAGACAGACTAGAAGAGACTAATGTTGTGAATGTCTGCTCAGTTGTTGACTATAAATCTCCTACTTGAAATATGTCTAAACAATCTCAATCCAACTCCCAATTAGTACACTATGCCCATGGTAAAACTAATGAGAATGGCACATGGATAGAAAAGGTTTACAGAGATATGAGCCAGGAGTGGGAAAATAGGAGTATCAGTATCTTGGACGACATGGACGAGTTCAACTGAAGGGCCTTTTTCACTGATAGACACAAAAGAACGAAATAGTGAAAGGCCTGGATAGAGTGGATGTGGAGAAGATATTTCCAATAGTGGAACCAGAGGCCATAGCCTCAGAATCAAAGAACGTACCTTTAGAAAGGAGATGAGGAGGAATTTTTTTAGTCAGAGGGCGGTGAATGTGTGGAATTCATTGCCACAGAAGGCCGTGGAGGCCAAGCAAATAGATACTTTTATGGTTGACATTGATGGATTCTTGATTCGTACAGGTGTCAGGAGTGCTGCCATGAGTCAGATCAGCCATGATTGAATGGCGGAGTAGACGAATGGGCCGAATGGCCTAATTCTGCTCCTATAACTTATGAAAGTGCTGGAGTAACTCAGTGGGTCAGGCAACATCTCTGGAGAAAAAGGATGGATGAAGTTTTGGAGCGGGGCCCTTCTTCAGATGACTCCATGACCTGTGCGGATCAAAGAATTGTTGGTGTATGTGTATGCAATAAAATCATTGGATCATTGCTTCCTCTCAGAAACTAGGATGCACACCATTCAAAATGCAAGTGCTGCTGAACTTGAAGTACCACCTCGCTGCCTCTTTTTTATCCTATCCTATTCATGCCTTAGCACCTCCATAACTGTGCTATTGACAACATCCAATGCTAAAGGCAGATACAAGAGCTACATTTTCTCTTTCTGCCATGTCCTCTGCTTCCACCCTACCTATTAACACCCTTTCGGTACAGTAAACCATTGGTATAATGGACAATGGAGGGGGGCGGGGTAGTGTCTGTTATTGCTGATTGTCCACGACAACCGTGTAAGGGATTACCGAGTAATAGAGTATCATTGTATACGTAGTAAAAACGAAGAACTAAAGATGCTGGTTAATACACAAAAGGACACAAAGTGCTGGAGTAACTCAGCAGGTCAGACAGCATCTCTGGAGATCATGGATAGGTGACATTTTGGGTCCAGACCCTTCTTCAGACTCTTGGTCTGGAACTGGGCCTGGAATCCAGGTGAGTTGAGGTGAGGTTCGGCGGGGTCATTGATCATGGCCCGCAGGCAGCCGGAGTGCCGGTGGCACTAGCAGGTGCAGCCTGGAAGTGGCCAGGGAAGCGATGCGGAGCCAGGGGGTGGCGTCGCTGCTGTGGATAGATGACTTTCAGTTGGGATTGAGCCAATTTCTCTGGTCTTGCCTGGAATGGTCAAAGAGACACGGTTGAGGTATCCTGCTTTAGGGATGGTTGCGACAGGAGTTGGAGAGGAAAGTTTCTGACAGAAGTTTGAGCATCCAGTGATAGACCTCTCTAGGCTGACCTACCACTTCAGAGCAAGGTTACAAAAAATTCAAGTTGTGGTAGGTGCCTTATCATCCGACACCCAGCACTTTACATAAGTAAGTCTGAAGAAGGGTCTCGACCCGAATCATCACCCGTTCCTTAGATCCAGAGATGTTGCCTGTCCCGCTGAGTTACTCCATCATTTTGTGTCTGTCCTACTTTACATCAGACGCTGTCTGTGTGGAGTTTGCACGTTTAAGGTGTGAGGGTGGGAGAGGACTTTACATCATACTGCCTCTTTTTCTTTTTTGTTTTGTAGTTTACACAGCGGCTGGCACTGAAGTAGATATGTAACACTGCATTGGTATTTGACCTCAGTATTTCAGTACAGGATTCAAGTCCTAAAAGTGGTTGGCACAGTGGTGCAGCAGTAGAGCTGCTGCTTCACAGTGCCAGAGACCCGGGTTCGTTCCTGACCTCGGGTGCTGTCTGTGCAAAATTTGCACTTTCTCCGTGTGACTGCGTGGGTTTTCTCCGGGTGCTCTGGTTTCCTCCCACATTCCAAAGATTAATTGGCTTCCATAAATTGCCCCTAGAGTGTAGGATGCGAAAGTGGGATAAGAGAACTAGCGTATGGTTGGCGTGGTCTTAGTAGGCCAAAGGGCCTATTTCCATGGCGTATCTCTAAAACCGTATCTCTGTATACTCCATCGTCAGAGCTATGTATGTCTCATATCCCGGGTTACTGCGTGCAGCCTAAGGAAAAATCTCAAACAGCTCCTCTACTTACAGAAAGCATGTACCGGCAGATCACTTTGTGTGCCCTTGTCCCCGCTGGCCTATCCTTCTCAAACAAATAAGTGGGCAGAACACATGATACGAAGACATTGCATTCTTTTAATGACCGGGGCAGTGAGAACGTGCAGCTATAAAAATCCAATTAGTCTGCTATATTTATGCACCAAGGCAGATGTTCCAGTGGAAAACAGGCTTTCAGTTTGCAGCCGTGTACTAATTATAACTCTATTGTACCAATTGTACTCTAAAGCAGACAATCAGGTAGCATAGTAATGCAACAAAATATATGATGCCAAATAAATGAATTAAAATGTAGTTAATTTGAACAAAAAAATAACTTCACAATAACTAAGAGCCTGACCTTTCAGCACAACTACCTCAAAATGTTAAAACATTAAATAGTTTGTGTACCATACATTAAGATAAAGAATAGTTCACAATAACAAACAAGTTAACATGTGAAGTTCTAGGATTTTGTTAATAGCTATAACTTGTAGCTAACACTTGTAACAATAGATAAGCTTTCGTTTGCATGCTATCCAAACAGACATAAACTATGCATAAATACAATCTGTCAAACTCAAGTACAATAGATAGAGCAAAGGGGAAGATACAGAGTGTAGAATATACTGTAGTTCACAGTTCCATAAACAAAGTACAATGCCCACAATGGGTAGAGGTGAATCAGACAGTATCCTAACTTGGGAAAGAACTGTTAAGAGGCCTGATAACAATGAAGAAGTAGCTGTTCCTGAGTCTAGTGGTGTAGAGTTTCAAGCTTCTGTATCTTTTGCCCTACAGGAGCAGGGAGAAGAAGGAATGACCGACGTGGACAAGTTTTTGATTCTGTTGCCTGTTTCCAAGTGTGAAGTGCAGATAGAGTCAATGGTGGGAAATTTGGTCTATGTGATGGACTGGGCTACATCCACAACACTGCAATTTCTTGTACCGAAATGCAAAGTAAGACACCACAGGGAATGAGGTGGTATACCAGGAAAACGTACAGATATATTTAACTGAAGCTGAAAAGGTACAGATATACCAAGGTATATTTAACTGAAGCTGAAAAGGTTGAGGAGTGAATTGACTGGCATCTGCATTCTCTGTGTCCCCAAGACTGGAAAATACTTTATTTACAACGTGTGGACAGAATGTTGAAATCTTCTTTACAAATTGTCACAAAAGAAGATTCAGGGCTTTTTTCTGAAATAATTTAATAGTTGCTTGATTATAGAGGATGAATTGGAGAATGGAATGCAATTGATTCATGTGACAATAAATATTGTTAAATACTTGATTGTCCAAATGATTTATTTCCAAGCTGTTTTTATTTTGTGATTTATGAAAAGAACTGGCTGTTCCATTAATTAGGGGGGGGGGGGTGATTGTCAGATGGGTGGAATATGTGACAAAGGCAGAGATGAAAATGAGAGAAAAGGGTGCTAGATCAAGGAAGGAGGAGTGAAATGTAAATCCGGAGGGAGGGATATGGGTTGAAGGAGATGGGTGGAGGGGAAAGACGGAGGTAAAAGGGAAATGAGGGACTCAGGGAAGGGAGATATGCATATGAAGGAGGGGAAAGAAACAAGGTGATTGATGGTGTGGGAGATGGTAGGAGAAATGTGTTTGCAATAAAGTGAGGGGACACACGTGAAAGAGAGGGGGATGGATGAGTACTTGACATTGGAGAATTCAATGTTCATATCGTTGTTTTAATCTACACACACCATGCTGTTCCTCCAGTTTGCATGTGGCCTCACTCTGACAATTGAGGAACCCAAGGAAGGTTCTTTATTGTAAACGACAATTAACTTTTTAAAAGCATAGGAGCAGTCTGAAAAGGGATTCCAACACAAAACGTCACCTATCCATTCCCTCCACATATGCTGCCTGACCCGCTGAGTTCCTCCAGCACTTTGTGTTTTGAATGACCCTTTAAAAGGTTGACTTGTTCAATGGGACATTGGGACTCAAGGCATAAAAAACCTTCAAAGCCTTATGTACCAAAGGAAGCAAGAGATAAAGCTTTCCCCGCATCGAAGCAAGAGGTAACTACACTGTTGAAAGAGTTCAGTAGGTTAATTATTCATATCAAAGGACAAATTCGGCACAGTTTGCAATCAAAGCAATTGTGTCATGTTATGCTTCCAAACTGTAACAAGTCACTGTGGCAATAAATCTGATGGAGTTTTCCTTTTACATTTTGATCTAATAGCTTGAATTTCCACATTATAGTTATTTTTGGTCATATTTTATGTTTTTTAATGCCATAGGGATGAATATGAACTTTGAATGGAGGAAATGGCTGTCAGATTAGCCTAATAAAGGGTCTGATGATCACAATGCAATCTTCCACGTGTGACATTATGAGGCTTTTGTTTTGAAAGTAGCGACTTGGGCTCAGAGGATAACATCAGAGGAAAGGATCAGAAAACTTATGAAAGGATTTATACGTTAAAAAGATTAACAATACGGAACACAACAGTTGCCAAATAAGAAGCCTCTGATATGCTATATTGATCCATTAATGATTAACACAAAACTCTTGAAGCAATATATAGTATAACATGTATAGTTGTGAAGTTAACTACTTTGGTAAGAGAAAAAAAAAAGAAGCAAATTTAATGATGCCTATTTTATGGTGGGTGTTTCTGATCTAGGTCAGTCCTACAGTTAAGATGGCACATCAGTTTTGTGGTGAGATCAGGAAAGTTGGACGACTTTCATCATTTTAACTGCTCTTAAGTTTAGATATTTGCAACACTCTCATGGAGATTTTCGTACTAGTTGGTTAGAATTTACTCTCTCCCACCAAAAATAATACTCTCTCCCACCAAAAATAAAGATCCACTGCCTTGAGTAGGTCTACAAACTATGTATTTGCAAATGCAGCCTGATCAGTTTTGGAAACACAAGGAACTGCAAATGCTGGAATCTTGAGCAAAACACAAAGTGCTGGAGGAACTCCGCAGGTTACGCAGCATCTGTGCAGGGAAATGGACAGACTATTTTTTGGGTTCTGACCCTTCTCAGACTGAAAGGATCCTGACACGAAATGTCATTTCCAAAGATGTTGCCTGACCCACTGATTTACTCCAGCATCTGTGGAGGGAATGTACAGGCAACATTTCAGGTTCTGTCCTGCTTTGAATTATTGTCCCAGGATTTCTTTCAATATTATTCATGTTAAATTAATGCTCAGGCTAAGAAAGTGATGATTACAATTCTCCTGGAAACTACTTAACTATGTAAAAGTATAAAAACTGGAATAAAGTGAGCTTCACTAAGAACTAATGTAAAGAATAATGTGCTGTCTTATGCTACAATGCATCACTCTCAGAGCTGTTCACCTCTGCTAATTGCCTTGTCAGAGGAATTGGAAGACCACCTCCAGTAACCATCAACATACTGCCCTGGAACACAAAGTGCTGCGGCAACTCAGAGGGTCAAGCAGCATCTTTGGAGAAGATGAATAGGCGTATCCATATCCTCCGGAGGTGGTGCCTGGCCCGCTGAGTTACTCCAGCACTTTCTGTTCTACGCAAGATTCCAGCATCTGCAGTTCCTTATATCTCCAACACACTACCTTTGTCTATACCACCTGTCCTTGTACTTCTAGTCTATCAACTGAGACCCATCCCACCCCACTCTCGTGCTCTAAATCTGCACTGTCCTAGATGCACTTCATGCCTCATCAATTTTTGAGAGGACTTTCAACCATCCTGAACTTCTTGCTCAATTTTGCCACTTCTCACTTAACTGCCAAAAACGTCCTCAAAGCCTATCTGAAGGCTCAGTTTGAAGAAGGTTCCCAACCCAAAATTATATCTGCCCATTCCCTCCACAGATTGTCTGACCCGCTGAGTTCTTCCAGCACTTTGTTTTTTTCATACTCAAGATTTCAGCACCTGCTGTCTCAGAATCTCAAAGCCAATCTCTTCAATGTTGTATTCTTTCCAAACACAATTTTTGGAATATCTATGGTAACTGCTTTATTCTGTGTTCCAGAGATGCTGCATGACCTGCTGAATTACTCCAGCACTTTGTGTCTTCTTTTGTAAACCAACAACTGCAGTTCTTTGTTACCGCTTTGCAAGTTGTTGTTTGTTAATTCCCATGAACATCAGCCAATTTTTGAGATGATAATAGCTGGATACCAATATTAGTTACCATAATATCAGGCATAGTTTTAGTTCAAGAATGTCATAAACACCCAAATGTATTACAAAATATTTGACTGTACATGCAAGGAATTGTATCGGCTCTACTGACAAGAAGTAACTTCATAACAAAGTTTCCAAAAAGCCTTCTTCAGGCAGTCTCTTTTGTTCAACACTGCAAATATATCAGTTGTTAAATATCCAGCTATATTTCTTTTGGAAATTGCAGAACTTTCTGTAGCTTATGACAAAAAAATCTCAACATTTACAATGTTTTAATCAGTTTGAATCTTGACTTTAAGTGGGAGTTTCATACCAATCCCAGATAACACACATCATGTCGGCAGAGGGAAGCAAATTGAAGGGTCCACATTGAGACACTGAAGTCTTGCAACCAGCCAGCCTCTGGCTGATTCATTGCTCTGGGTCTACTTTTACACTCCTAGAGTCATACAGCGCAGAAACATTGTGCCCCATCTACACAATTCCCACTTGCCTGTGTTTGGCCCATGTCCTTCTAAACCTTTCCTATCCATGTACCTGTCCAAATGCATTTTAAATATTGTTCTGGTTTCTGCCTTAACTACCTTGACTGGCAGCTCGTTCCATATACCCACCATCCTCTGAGTACAAAATATTGCCTTTCAGGTTCCTATTAAATCTTTCCCCTCTCACCTTAAACATATGTCCTCGGGTGCCTGATTCCCCCTACTCTGCACCCCATCTATGCCCCTCATGATTTTATACACCTCTACAAGATCATCTACACACCTCCATATTGATCACCTTGGGCAGGCTAGGATTACAGTCCTATACGTTTCCTATGCAGTTCCTTCTGTCTACAAAACCTATTAATTATGCTTCACACACACACACACACACTGGGCAAAAATCCTCAGATAAGGAGGACATAAACAGATTTATGATGTTTCAACAATTCTTAATGGGAGACGATTCACGTGAGCATAAATCTTTGTTAGCCATTCTGGAGTGAAGTCTCCCAATCTTAGAAGGCGGCATCAAGATTACAAAATTTAGGCCTCCACTTCTCTCAATATAACAATGAATGGAGAGAATCCAAACAAAACATTATGGTGGACAAAAAGATGTAAGAAACTGCAGATGCTGGAGTCTTGAGCAAAACGCAACATGCTGGTGGTACTTAGCAGGTCAGGCAGCATCTGTGGAGGGAATGTACAGATAACATTTCAGGTTGGGACCCTTGTTCAGACTGATTGCAGTAGAGGGAAGAATGCAGGAAATTAGAATGGGATTGGATAAAGCCTGGCATGTAATAGATTTTGTCAAGACTATCTTATGAAGGAATCACAATGTACAGAAAATAAAAGTCATGTTCTTCAGGCAGAAGATAATGATTTTTCTGTCACAGTTATGGAAGTAGCTGGCGCCTTACAAAAAAATCTAATTTTAAGGAACTGGGTGGACTGATTCAGACAGTGAATATGAAGAAAGGGGCTGGAAGATTCACCCAATACCAAGGCATAGCCAAAGGCACAAAACCAGTAGATTAAAGCATTGCAGAACAACGCTAAAAGGGTGGAAGTGGCAATAAAACACTCAGTGGTGACATGTACATCAATGGGAAAAGTACAAATAATCTTTTACTATTTAATCAACAGCCCTTCAATGTCATTCCTTATGACAGAAATACAATAGACAAATTAAGATTTACTTTTGCAACACAGAGTCTTCCAGAAGACTTTTAAGCTGAGGAGGGAAAGATTTAATGGGAACCTGAGGGGTAACTTTTTACACACAGGGTGGTGGGTGTATGGAATGAGTTGTTGGAGGAGGTAGTTGAGGCAGATACTATCGCAACATCTTTATTTATTTATTTATTTATTTTATTAGAAGCAATGTACAAAAATATAACCAGCGGCATATGAAATAATACAGTTATTGTACAGCTTCAATTTTAATTTTTAGCTATAGTTAAGAGAAACGAAGAGAGAAAAAAGCAAGAGAGAAGAAGTGGATGTGCAAGGATAGAACCCCTAGACTACCAAATTGGTGTAGCCAAAGAGTGAGTAAGCAAAAGAAATAAGGAAGAAGTAGAGAAATAAAAAGACAAAAACAGAAAGAAAAACAAATGGTGATGATAGACAACGTTTAAGAAACATTTAGACAGGTACATGGATAGGGTTGGTTTAGAGAGATATGGGCCAAAAGCAGGCAGGTGGGACTAATGTAGATGGGACATGTTGGTCGGCGTGGGCAAGTTGGGCTGAAGGGCCTGTTTTCTTGCTGTATGACTATGACTCTGACATTGCATTGAAAAATAGTCAATTTAAATTGTTTCAGAAATCATTATTGAAGAGCCATAGATAAAGCACCATTCCCCTTCTTATCAGTGGAGGTGAAAATCTTTGTTTGCATGGTGAAAGTATAGTGAAGGTTGTGAAAGATTGATCAAACATCTCCATGTAATACCTGATTGCCCCATTACAGGAAGGAATGTAGGCTTTGGAGAGGGTGCAGAATGTAACCTGGTTCAGGGAGTTTCAGCTGCAGGGAGAAGTTGGATAGACTTGGATTATTTTCTGTGGAATGTCAGAGATTGAGGGGAGACTTGATAGAAGTGTATAAAATCATGAGAGGCATAGATAGGGTAGACAGTCAGACCCTTTATTCCCAGGGTGGAAATGTCCAACACTAGAGGGCAGAGCTTGAAAGTGATAGGGGGAAGAGTGGTGAGAGTCTGGACCGCACTGCCAGGGGTGGTGGTGGAGGCAGATAAGATGGCTTTTAAGAGTTTAAGTGTTTAAGAGGCTTTTGGATAGGCACATGGAAGTGCAAGGAACAGAGGGATAGGCAGATGAGATCAGTTTAACTTGGCATTATGCTCGGCGCAAGCATTGTGGCCAGAAGGTAGACACAAAGGTAGACACAAAGTGCTTGAGTAACTCACGGGTCAGGCAGCATTTCAGTCAGGAGAAAAGGAATAGGTGACGCTTTGGGTCGGATCCCTTCTTCAGACCGTTCCTGTGAACAGAACTGTTCTGCGTTCTATGTTCTATGTAATATACCAAATAGAACAGTATAGTACACGAATAGCGGCAATTGTACAATTACCCTACAGACCTGTCTTTTTACAGAGGACAATTAACCTACAAACCAATCTCTGGGATGTGGGAGGAAAGGAAAACACCCAGAGGAAACCCACTCAGTCTCAGGGAGAATGTGCAAACTCTACACAGACAGCACCCGAGGTCAGGATCGATCCCGGGTCTCTAGGGTTGTGGGGCATTGATAAAGGGGAAAAAAGGTGAGGATATCAGTCATATTCTAACTCAGTTGAAGGACCCCCATTATAACATGTTTGTACTACAATCCGCAGCTAATAAAGAAATGTGCTACAACTTGTTTGAGTATGACAGGTTCTACATGACGTCATTTATGACACTTTATCTCACTTGTACATTAATGTGCACTGGGGCAGAGCTTTTGCGTAAACTAGATGCAGCTTGTTTGAGCTTCTCCTGGCTCGCAGGTATTGGTCTATATGTTCGGCAGTGGAATTCATTAGACATTGAGAACTCGTTGAGTACACATACCTTACTGCTTTGAATTCGATTTGATGACAGATGGTATTTGCCTTGAAGAGACCATGACTGCCATTTAGTTCATAAAAAACATAACTAAGGGTCAATTAGAAAATTTCAAATCTCCCCTTGACTACTTGTCAATACTTTGATGGTGCTATGTTGTGCACTAAGAATTGGAAAAGTATAGAAAATGAAACAGCAACCAATCTCATACTGCTTCTAACTATTGCTTCCAGGGAAGAGAAAATAAAGAGCTTTCATTTAAAAAAATCAAACCAGGGAAAAGTACAGCACAGGAAGAGGCCTTTTGGCCCACAAAGTCTGTGCTGGATATAATGTAAATAATCTCATCTGCCTGTGCATGATCCATACCACTCCATTCCCTGCATATCTAAAAGCCTCCTATACGATACTGTATCTATTTTCAACACCAACCTTTACAGCATGTTCCAGGAACCCACCACACCTCTGTATTAAAAATAAACTTGCCTGCACATCTCCTTTAAACTTTGCCTCTCTCACCTTAATGCTATGCCCTTTCGTCTTTGACATTTTCCACCCTGAGGAAAAGGTTTTGACTGTCTACCCTATCTATGCCTCACAATTTTATATACCTCTAGCAGGTGTACTTTTCATAATCTAAGCACAGGTTACAACATTTTACCACCAATTAAGCTCTGTGGTTGAAATGGCCACTATCAATAATGAAGGAAAAGCATCATCCAATATGTGAATGGTAAATAAAGGCATAAATAGACCAATAGTCATACAGCATGGAAACAGGCCCTTCGGCCCAACTTGTCCATGTTGATCAAGATGCCCCATCTACACTAGTCCCATTTGCCTGCATTTGGCCCATATCCCTCCAAACGGATCCTATCCTGTGCCTGTCCACGTGTCTTTTAAATGCTGTATTAGTACCTGCCTCAACTACCTCCTCTGGCAGCTCCTTCCATTTACCCACCAGTTGGCCCTCAGCTTCCTATTAAATCTTGCTCCTCACACCTTAAACCCATGTTTTCTGGTTCTTGATGTCCTTAGTCTAGTTAAAAGACTCTGTGTGTTAACCCTGTCTATTCCTCTCAAGATTTTGTACACATCTAAAAGTACAAATCTCACTGAGAAATCTAAAAAAGACTCGGTAATCATTGTTGATGGAAGTATAAAGATTGCCCATGTCATTGTGGATCATTTCCCTGCTTTTTTTTGGAAATAATCCCATCAGATTGGGCATCACATTCTACATCAGTATTAGCTGGAGTGTCAATTAAATCGTCAAAGTCAAATTTGGTATAGATACATAGATACATAGAAAATAGGTGCAGGAGTAAGCCATTCGGCTCTTCGAGCCTGCACCGCCATTCAATATGATCATGGCTGATCATCCAACTCAGTATCCCGTACCTGCCTTCTCTCCATACCCCCTGATCCCTTTAGCCACAAGGGCCACATCTAACTCCCTCTTAAATATAGCCAATGAACTGGCCTCAACTACCCTCTGTGGCAGAGAGTTCCAGAGATTCACCACTCTGTGTGAAAAAGTTTTTCCTCATCTCGGTCTTAAAGGATTTCCCCCTTATCCTTAAGCTGTGACCCCTTGTCCTGGACTTCCCCAACATCGGGAACAATCTTCCTGCATCTAGCCTGTCCAACCCCTTAAGAATTTTGTATGTTTCTATATGATCCCCTCTCAATCTCCTAAATTCTAGCGAGTATAAGCCAAGTCTATCCAGTCTTTCTTCATATGAAAGTCCTGACATCCCAGGAATCAGTCTGGTGAACATTCTCTGCACTCCCTCTATGGCTATAATGTCCTTCCTCAGATTTGGAGACCAAAACTGTACGCAATACTCCAGGTGTTGTCTCACCAAGACCCTGTACAACTGCAGTAGAACCTCCCTGCTCCTATACTCAAATCCTCTTGCTATGAAAGCCAACATACCATTCGCTTTCTTCACTGCCTGCTGCACCTGCATGCCTACTTTCAATGACTGGTGTACCATGACACCCAGGTCTCGCTGCATCTCCCCATTTCCTAATCGGCCACCATTTAGATAATAGTCTGCCTTCCCGTTTTTGCCACCAAAGTGGATAACCTCACATTTATCCACATTATACTGCATCTGCCAAATATTTGCCCACTCACCCAGCCTATCCAAGTCACCTTGCAGTCTCCTAGCATCCTCCTCACAGCTAACACTGCCCCCCAGCTTAGTGTCATCCGCAAACTTGGAGATGTTGCTTTCAATTCCCTCATCCAGTTCATTAATATAAATTGTAAATAGCTGGGGTCCCAGCACTGAGCCTTGCGGTACTCCACTAGTCACTGCCTGCCATTGTGAAAAGGACCCGTTTACACCTACTCTTTGCTTCCTGTTTGCCAGCCAGTTCTCTATCCACATCAATACTGAACCCCCAATACCGTGTGATTTAAGTTTGTATCCTAATCTCTTATGTGGTACCTTGTCGAAAGCCTTCTGAAAGTCCAGATACAACACATCCACGGGTTCTCCCCTATCCACTCTACTAGTTACATCCTCGAAAAATTCTATAAGATTCGTCAGACATGATTTACCTTTCGTAAATCCATGCTGACTTTGTCCAATGATTTCACCACTTTCCAAATGTGCTGCTATCCCATCTTTAATAACTGACTAGTTTCCCCACTACCGATGTTAGACTAACTGGTCTGTAATTCCCCGTTTTCTCTCTCCCTCCCTTCTTAAAAAGTGGGGTTACTTTTGCTACCCTCCAATCCTCAGGAACTACTCCAGAATCTAAAGAGTTTTGAAAAATTATCACTAATGCATCCACTATTTATGGAGCTACTTCCTTAAGTACTCTGGGATGCAGCCTATCTGGCCCTGGTGATTTATCGGCCTTTAATCCATTCAATTTACCCAACACCACTTCCCGACTACCCTGGATTTCACTCAGTTCCTCCATCTGCTTTGACCCGCGGCCCCCTGCTATTTCCGGCAGATTATTTATGTCTTCCTTAGTGAAGACGGAACCAAAGTAGTTATTCAATTGGTCCGCCATATCCTTGTTCCCCATGATCAATTCACCTGTTTCTGACTGCAAGGGACCTACATTTGTTTTAACTAATCTCTTTCTCTTCACATACCTATAAAAACGTTTGCAGTCAGTTTTTATGTTCCCTGCCAGTTTTCTTTCATAATCTATTTTCCCTTTCCTAATTAAGCCCTTTGTCCTCCTCTGCTGGTCTCTGAATTTCTCCCAGTCCTCTGGTATGCTGCTTTTTCTGGCTAATTTGTACGCATCATCTTTTGCTTTGATACTATCCCTGATTTCCCTTGTTATCCACGGATGCACTACCTTCCCTGATTTATTCTTTTGCCAAACTGGGATGAACAATTTTTGTAGTTCATCCATGCAGTCTTTAAATGCCTTCCATTGCATATCCACCGTCAACCCTTTTAGAACTAATTGCCAGTCAATCTTGGCCAATTCACGTCTCATACCCTCAAAGTTACCTTTCTTTAAGTTCAGAACCGTTGTTTCTGAATTAACAATGTCACTCTCCATCCTAATGAAGAACTCAACCATATTATGGTCACTCTTGCCCAAGGGGGCACGCACAACAAGACTGCTAACTTACCCTTCCTCATTACTCATTACCCAGTCTAGAATAGCCTGCTCTCTCGTTGGTTCCTCTACATGTTGGTTTAGATAACTATCCCGCATACATTCCAAGAAATCCTCTTCCTCAGCACCACTGCCAATTTGATTCACCCAATCTATATGTAGATTGTAGTCACCCATTATCACTGTTTTGCCTTTGTTGCACGCATTTCTAATTTCCTGTTTGATGCCATCCCCAACTTCACTACTACTGCTAGGTGGCCTGTACACAACACCCACCAGCGTTTTCTGCCCCTTAGTGTTTCGCAGCTCTACCCATACCGATTCCACATCCTCCAAGCTAATGTCCTTCCTTTCCACTGCGTTAATCTCCTCTCTAACCAGCAACGCTACCCCACCTCCTTTTCCTTTCTCTCTATCCCTCCTGAATATTGAATATCCCTGGATGTTCAGTTCCCAGCCTTGGTCACCCTGGAGCCATGTCTCCGTGATCCCAACTATATCATAATCATTAATAGCTATCTGCACGTTCAACTCATCCATCTTATTACGAATGCTCCTTGCATTGAGACACAAAGCCTTCAGGCTTGTTTTTACAACGATCTTACCCCTTATACAATTATGTTGAAAAGTGGCCCTTTTTGATTTTTGCCCTGGATTTGTCTGCCTGCCACTTTTACTTTTCACCTTGCTACCTATTGTTTCCGCCCGCATTTTACACCCCTCTGTTTCTCTGCTCACCCATTTAAGAACTCCACCACCTCTTATTCTCTGTTTATTATTGTTTTCTTCTTTCCCCCCTACATTTTGGGTCTGAGTGCTTTCCTTCTCTGCCTCCTGCCTCACACACTGTCTAATAGCTTTCTCTATTTGAGTCTCCCCCCCCAACCATTCTAGTTTAAAGTCTCCCCAGTAGCCTTTGCAGATCTCCCTGCCAGGATATCGGTCCCCCTCAGGTTCAAGTGCAACCCATCCTTTTTGTACAGGTCGCACCTTCCACAAAAGAGGTCCCAATGATCCAGAAATTTGAATCCCTGCCTTCTGCACCAGTCCTTCAGCCACGCATTTATCCTCCACCTCGCTCCATTCCTACTCTCACTGTCGCGTGGCACAGGCAGTAATCACGAGATTGTTACCTTTGCTGTCCTATGCTGGAAGATGAAGCTTCATCCATCTTGGACATGAAGATTACTGCAACCAAGTCCTCTCAAGTATAGACCTGTCAGTGCAAAGTTTGTAAAACACATTTAAACAACTCATCCAGGGATCATTGACCGGTTTATTTAAATTTGAAGAAAAATTCCCATGTTGGCAAATATTCCGATTTTCTGGCTAAAAGATACTTCTGTTTTAAAATCTTGGCCGGGGATTGTTTTCAAAGTATAAAAACAATCATGACAGCACATGCAACATACTGTACATAAATTGTCAGCTAAACCTCTGAGGCAGATTACATCAATGAAACAGGTCAGTCAGAGTGCTTTGACTCAAACATGTACTGGAAATGAATGCTGAAGGGGTTTTAAAGATTAGTCCATTGTATCATCACTGAATTTCTAGGAACATGTAAGCTTTTCAAATGATCAGACTTATAAAATAACTAAAAGTATCTCCATGCTCCAGATTCTTCACTCTGCTGATAGCATTAGATTTCAGGTTAAAATTTGCAGACCTTATGACAGAATAATTTATATAACTAACATTTCTCTCCAAGATCAGGTGATACATAGTCAGTGTTACTATAGATTAGCATACTGTTTCTCTCAGTAACCAGAACTCGCAGTTACTGTACATGAACAACAACAAAATGAAGAGAGAACAGTACAGCACAGTAACAGGGTCTTCAGCCCTTAAAGTCTGTCAAACATGATCCCCTCTGCCTGTACATGATCCATGTCCCTCCATCCCCTGCATATCCATGTGCCTATTTAAAATCCTCTTAATCACCACTATTGTATTTGCCTACACCACCACCCCTGACAACATGTTCCAATCATCCACCACTCTGTCAAAAAACTTGCCCCACACATCTCCTTTAAACTTCCCCCCTTTGACCTTTAAACTATGCACTCTAGTCTTTGATATTTCAATTCTTGGATACAAGTTCTGACTATTTATCCTATCTATGCCTCATAATTTTATATACTTTTATCATGTCTCCCCTCAGAGAAAACATTCCAAATTTGTCCAACCTCTCATAGCTAATATCATCAAATTCCAGGCAACATTCTGGTAAATCTTCTCTGCACCTTTTTTAAAGCCTCCACATCCTTCCGATAATACAGCAACCAGAACTGCACACAATACTCCAAATGCGGCCAAATCAAAGTCCTATAAAGCTGCATCATGATTTCCTGACTCTTATACACAATGCCACAACCAATATAACAAATGGTATTCTTTTCTATTGATCAATACTTAGGGACACTGCAAAAATCTTTGAATGAGCACGTGGATACAACTGAAACACCCCTGCATCCCTGGACTGCCATATCTTTTAAGCCAGTTTTTTTCTGATGATGGATGCTACTACAATTATAAGACATCTTGTACAACATCAAAACAGGTATTTGGAAGAGCATGTGTATTCTTGCTGATTCTTTTCTTAATAAATGTGAGCATGTGTATATAATAGTTCTGGATGTAGCCCAGTCAGTCCATCACACAGACTAGACTCCCCACCATCGACTCCATCTACACTTCATGCTGCCTCAGAATAGCAGCCAACATAATCAGAGAAAAACACAAAGTGCTGGATCAAAGCGCAAAGTGCTCAGTGGGTCAGGCAGCATTTCTGGAGAACATGGATGACATCCAACACAACCAAAGAGTTGTCCCACCCTGGTCATTCCTTGTTATCCTCCTTCTCACAGAAGTTACAGAAGCTTGAAAGCGCACACCACCAGACTCAGGAACAACTTCTTCTCTTCTGTCCTCAGCTTCTGAGATGTCCTTCCTTAAACTAGCGCACAATCCGATTCACCTCTACCCCGTTGCAAACACTGGGTTTGGTCTCTGGAACTAGTGCACTACAATGCTGAAAAAATTGCATTCTGCCTCTATCTTCCCCTTCACTCTACTTATAGTATTAGAGTTTGGCTTCACTGTGTTTATGTATCTGTTCTGTTTGGATAGTATACAAAACAAAGTTTTTCACTGCACCTCGGTAAACATGACAATAAACATGAATAATATGGCCCCTCACTGTTCAATAAGATCATGGTTGCACTGATCTTGGTCTCAGCTCCAAAAATCTATCTGAACTGAATTTCCTCAATGACACTCTCCACAGCTATATCAGTCAAGAACTCCAAATATTCATAATCCTCTGAGAAAATAAATCCCTTCTCACCGCCATATTAAATGGGCAACCCCTTTCTCCAAAGCTATATCCTCTAGTTTTCGATTTACCAAGGAGAGATATCCACTGAGTATCTATCCAGCCTTGGTATCTTACATGTGTTAATTGTTTACATGGAGTCTGTGTGCTTCTACTAAGCATATATTCTTATGTTGCTCATTGGTTATATATATATATATATATATATATATATATAAAAGAGCAGAATACGGGGATTAGTTTTGAATCTTTGCAGCAAAGTGCTGGTACTGACACGAAGGGCCAACTGGCATCCTAATATGCCTACATATTCTATTAAGCTATAGTCACAGATTCATGGAATGTATAGGAAGGAACTGCACATGCTGGTTTATAGACACAACATGATCAGCACAAGCAAATCAGCAGTTTAGGCAGCATCTCTGGAGAAAAGGTGACGTTTCGGGTCGGAACCCCTTTTCAGACCCTTCTTCAGTCTGAAGAAGGGTTCTGACCAAAAACGTCACCTACTACTTTTTTTCTAGAGATGCTGCCTGACCCGCTGAGTTACTCCAGCATTTTGTGTCTATCTTCATTTATGAAATCCTTAATGCATCCATACATTGCCTCTCAATGCAGATACACGATGTTACAAGATATAAAATTATTTTCTCTGGTCTTGAAGCTCCTTGTAGTACATAGTACAGGCCCAGGTTTGTTCCTAACCTCCGGTGTCTGTGTGGAGCTTGCGTGTTCTCCCTGTGACCGCGTGCGTTTCCTCCGGGTGCTCTGGTTTCCTCCCACATCCGAAAGACATGCGGGTTTATAGGTTAATTGGCCTTTGTAAATTTCTCCTCACATGCAGGGAGTGGAAGATAAAATGGGATAACATAGAACTAGTGTGAACGTGTGATCGATGGCCGGCGTGGTCTCGATGGGCCGAAGGACCCGTTTCCATGCTGTATGTTTCAATCAATCAAAACCTGGATACTATCACCAACTATCCATCCTGAATTTAGTTTAATTTAGTTTAGTTTAGTTTATTATTATCATGTGTACTCTGGTACAGGGAAAAGTTCTTGTTTATGTGCTATCCAGTCAAAGAAAAGACTATAAATGAATACAATCAAGCTGTCCACAGTACACAGGTAAAGGATAAAGGGTACAACATTTAGGATTACCTCCCTTGCTGGATACTGATCCACCTTGAAGGTCTTTTATAATGTAAGGTTCATTCCCTAGAGCACCATGCCTTGAAAGGAAACGTTCATTGGGCCACTGTGCACCAACTATTTCTACAAAGAACATAGAACAGTACAGCACAGAAACAGGTCCTTCGGCCTACAATGTTTGTCGAACATTATGCCCAGCTGATCTCATATGCCTGCAATTGATCAATATACCTCCATTCCCTGTAAATCCATGTGCCTAGGCAATAGCTTCTTAAACACCACTATCATATCTGCCTCCATCATTACCACCACTGGCAGCACGTTCCAGGCCCCCATCACCCTCTGTGGGCAGACTGACTGCAAAAGCTTTTATAGATATGTGAAGAGAAAAAGATTAGTTAAAACAAATGTAGGTCCCTTGCAGTCAGAAACAGGTGAATCGATCATGGGGAACAAGGACATGGCAGACCAATTGAATAACTACTTTGGTTCTGTCTTCACTAAGGAAGACATAAATAATCTGCCGGAAATAGCAGGGGACCGGGGGTCAAATGAGATGGAGGAACTGAGTGAAATCCAGGTTAGCCGGGAAGTGGTGTTAGGTAAATTGAATGGATTAAAGGCCGATAAATCCCCAGGGCCAGATAGGCTGCATCCCAGAGTACTTAAGGAAGTAGCCCCAGAAATAGTGGATGCATTAGTGATAATTTTTCAAAACTCTTTAGATTCTGGAGTAGTTCCTGAGGATTGGAGGGTAGCTAATGTAACCCCACTTTTTAAAAAGGGAGGGAGAGAGAAAACAGGGAATTACAGACCAGTTAGTCTAATGTCGGTAGTGGGGAAACTGCTAGAATCAGTTATTAAAGATGGGATAGCAGCACATTTGGAAAGTGGTGAAATCATTGGACAAAGTCAGCATGGATTTATGAAAGGTAAATCATGTCTGACGAATCTTGTAGAATTTTTCGAGGATGTAACTAGTAGAGTGGATAAGGGAGAACCAGTGGATGTGTTATATCTGGACTTTCAGAAGGCTTTCGACAAGGTCCCACATAAGAGATTAGTATACAAACTTAAAGCACACGGTATTGGGGGGTCAGTATTGATGTGGATAGAGAACTGGCTGGCAGACAGGAAGCAAAGAGTAGGAGTAAACGGGTCCTTTTCACAATGGCAGGCAGTGTCTAGTGGGGTACCGCAAGGCTCAGTGCTGGGACCCCAGCTATTTACGATATATATTAATGATTTGGACGAGGGAATTGAATGCAACATCTCCAAGTTTGCGGATGACACGAAGCTGGGGGGCAGTGTTAGCTGTGAGGAGGATGTTCGGAGGCTGCAAGGTGACTTGGATAGGCTGGGTGAGTGGGCAAGTGCATGGCAGATGCAGTATAATGTGGATAAATGTGAGGTTATCCACTTTGGTGGCAAAAACAGGAAAGTAGACTATTATCTGAATGGTGGCCGATTAGGAAAAGGGGAGATGCAACGAGACCTGGGTGTCATGGTACACCAGTCATTAAAAGTAGGCATGCAGGTGCAGCAGGCAGTGAAGAAGGCGAATGGTATGTTAGCATTCATAGCAAAAGGATTTGAGTATAGGAGCAGGGAGGATCTACTGCAGTTGTACAGGGTCTTGGTGAGACCACACCTGGAGTATTGCGTACAGTTTTGGTCTCCTAATCTGAGGAAAGACATTCTTGCCATAGAGGGAGTACAGAGAAGGTTCACCAGACTGATTCCTGGGATGTCAGGACTTTCATATGAAGAAAGACTGGATAGACTCGGTTTGTACTCGCTAGAATTTAGAAGATTGAGGGGGGATCTTATAGAAACGTACAACATTCTTAAGGGGATGGACAGGCTAGATGCAGGAGGATGGTTCCCGATGTTGGGGAAGTCCAGAACAAGGGGTCACAGTTTAGGGATAAGGGGGAAATCTTTTAGGACCGAGATGAGGAAAACATTTTTCATACAGAGAGTGGTGAATCTCTGGAATTCTCTGCCACAGAAGGTAGATGAGGCCAGTTCATTGGCTATATTTAAGAGGGAGTTAGATGTGGCCCTTGTGGCTAAAGGGATCAGGGGGTATGGAGAGAAAGCAGGGACAGTTGGATTATCAGCCATGATCATATTGAATGGCGGTGCAGGCTCGAAGGGCCGAATGGCCTACTCCTGCACCTATTTTCTATGTTTCTATGTTTCTATGTGTCCCTCTGTGCAAAAAAACCCCCAACCCTGCACTTCTCCATTATATTTTCCCCTTCTCACCTCATAGCTATGCCCTCTCGTGTTGGACACTTCCACCCTGGGGAAAAAGGATCTGACTATCTATCCTATCTATGCCTCTCACATGCCTTTATAGGTGGCACAAATGAACAGCTTCAGCACAGAGCATAAATAACCACTAAAGAACAGTGATTGCAGCTAAGGAAATAAATATCGGCGGTGCCTTACAGCTTAAAAAAGCAAATAGTATTGCACTGAATTGTAAATAGTATTGCAAGTTCATGACCAAGAAGTAAACTATTTTTATGAATTATATACAACAGCTCCCATAAAACATGTTATTAAAGTAAATAAGGCTGGGCAGCACGTAAAATTTTATAACCGGTATAAGTATTCTCACGTGGGAAGAACATTGTTAAGATAAATTATAGTGCTGAGCTTTTGGCAACCAACCAGTGAAAATGCCAGAGCAAATTGATGTTCAAAGTTTCAGGTGATTCATAACTGAAAAAAATCCATATTTATTTACTCAGCAAATATTTTCACAGGGTTTGATTCTGGGACACTGTGTTCTGAATGTTCTTTATTTCACAATGAGCAACCGCTGAAAGGATATTTTATGTCCATCAGGTAGACACAAAATGCTGGAGTAACTCAGCGGGACAGGCAGTCTGTTTGGAGAGAAGGAATAGGTGACGTTTCGGGTCGAGACCCTTCTTCAGACTCAACCCGAAACATCATCTATTCCTTCTCTCCAGAGATGCTGCCTGTCCCGTGGAGTTACTCCAACATTTTGTGTCTATCTCCAGTTTAAACCAGTATCTGCAGTTCTTTCCTCCACATTTTATGTCCAGCATTCATCATGCATGAAACTGTGAGTGTCAAGTACAGTTTTAGATATAAGCCACTTGTGCAATGCAGTGAAAAATGCAGTACAGAGCAAGTAGTAGCTGGAATTGAAGGCATTTTGGCGTGCAGTGGTGGAATGCAGTTTTTTCTCACTTTTCAGGGTCATCCCTTTCAAATTGCTAAGGGAAGAGTTGAAGCAAAAGCCCAGGTGACTAGATTGCCACATCGACGGGAAGGTCAGCAAGGATGCCGACTCTGAGATAGTTTATTCCATGCTGTAGTTTGCAGCAGAAACGTCTGAGAGTGCTTCAGGCAAGTAAATCCTTGCTTTTAGATGGATGAAATGAATAGAATTAATTTATTAAAGCTAATAAATAAAGCTATTAAAGCTAATAATTAGGGCGGCTTGTGCACGTTGGGCCAGTCTTCTCCCATCCTTCCATCAGACACATCCCTGCTGTATGACTCTAAAAGAACAAAGAAGAGCTGGAGTAATTCCATCATCTGCAGCTCAGACAGCATCTGGAAAACGTGAATAGGTGACATTTTGGATTGGGACACTTCCCGACCTGAAATGTCACCTTTCCATGTTCTCCAAAGATGCTGCCTGACCTGATGAGTTACTCCAGTACTTTGTTTCTTTTTTTGTAAACCATCATCAGCATTTCCTAGCCTCTACTTATTAAAGCTAATGCCTGCTCCTGAAAATTGCAACATCTACGCCATTCAAATAATACATTCAGAGACTATCTCCATTGACTCGAGGTGAAGATTATATTTCCAGTTATGATTCTTTTGAAGATGAAATATTTGACATCCCAACCTTATGATAAAAGGCCTTCTTCTCAGCAATTTTATCAAAGCAACAACAATTGGAACCCACCCTGATGCACTAAGTACAACAATGCACAACTATGTGAGTTTAATATTGTGGCAGCACGCTACAAAAGAGGTGGTGAGGAATTGGCAGGAACTGCAGCTCCAATATCTGGCAATGCCTGGCCGGTTATCAGAATTTCCAGCCTCTTAGAGCCATGCAGAATATCAGAGAAGGCGGACAGACAAAGATAACTAGTTCATCGAGCCTCTCTGTTATGTTCAAAGAGCAGCTTACAAAATGTACATCTTTTTCCAGTCCTCTCCCATCCTTCCATCAGACACATCCTACAACTTCTTTGAGACGTGATAGAAACAAAGAAACCTGTGCTGCCAGGAGTGGCATTGAAGGCAGATACGATATGAGGCTGTAGGATAGATATATGGATATGCATAAGGAATGAAGGGATATGGATCATGTGCAGGCAGGGGAGATTAGTTTAACGGCATCATGTTTGGCGTAGTCATTGTGGGCTAAAGAGCCTGTTTCTGTGCTGTACTATTCTATGTTCTATGCTCTATTAATCCCATTTCACCACTTATTTATATCTCCGTCAGGCAGAAACATCCCCTCTGTTATCAGGCTTCTGAATGGTCCTTCCATAAACTACGGCACTGTCCGATTTACCTCTACCCCATTGCGGACATTGGACTTTTTCCATGGAACTAATGTACCACAATGCTGAGAAATATATTCTGCACTGTATCTTCCCCCTTTGCTCTATTGTACTTGAGTTTGACGATTGTATTTATGTATAGAGTTATCTGATCTGATTGGATAGCATGCAAAGAAAAAGCTTTTCACTGCACCTTGGTACACGTGGCAATAATAAACCTAAACAAAAACCCAACTTATTCTCTCACACATGTCTATTAACACACTACTGATGCAAGAGGAACAAAAGCAAAGCATTTTCATTCAGAGTTCTGCTCACCTGATAGAAGAATAAAATGGAGCTTGTTCATATTTTAGCAAAATTTCTGGTTAGCTTAGAAGCAGCCACATGAAGATCTCTCTCTGTTAGACGGTCGTTCAACAGTTCATGCAGGAAGAATAATGGACTTCAACCTGGAGTGATATGACTTAATTATTTCATCAAGTTATTCCCACCTGTGCTGCTGGCAATTTGCAGCAGCCAATGAACATAACAACCAGCACAGCTTAGGGGTGTGCGATGAACCCTGTACGCCCAGGGGATATCCATGTGTTCATAAAAAGAAAGTGTAAACTCCAAGCAGATAACACCAGAGGTCAGAATTGATTCTGGGTCCATGGAGCTGTGAAACACCACCTGTCACCACAAAAACTGATCACATGTTACTAGATGACTGCAAATATTTATTCAAGGTAACTGTGAAAGCACATACTTTGAGTAAGTTGACCATGTACTTCTGGTCACCTCCCTGGTGTTATGAGCACACATCGTGCGCAGAGTTACGTGTTATTTTTAGTGTTATCTGCTGACATTGGGTCCCTATAACTGTGCAAATTTAAAGAGCCACTTACATAGATTTATTTATTTCTCAGATTTCCATTGGACAAACATAAGTTCATAAGTTTTAGGAGCAGAATTAGGCCATTTGGCCCATCAAGTCAACACCACCATTCAATCATGGCTGATCTATCTTTCCCTCTCAACCCCATTCTCCTGCCTTTGCCCCATAATGCCTGACACCCTTACTAATCAAGAATCTATCAATCTTCACCTTAAAAATAACCATTGATTTGGCCTCCATAGCCGACTGCGGCAATGAATTCCACAGATTCACCACCCTCTGATGAAAGAAATTCCTTCTCATCTCCTTTCCAAAGTTATGTCCTTTTATTCTGAGGCTATGGCCTCTGGTTCGAGACTCTCCCACTAGTGGAAACATGCTGTCCACATTCACTCTATCCAGACCTTTCACTATTTGATGAGTTTCAATGGGGTCACCCCTCATCCTTCTAAACTGAAGCGTGCATAGACCCAGTGCATTCAAACGCTCATCATATGTTTACCCAAACATTCCTGGGAACATTCTCGTAAACCTAATCACTCAGCCCATCAAATCAATGTTTACTTTCAGAGCATTTCCATCAATTTCATTCTAATACCAAATTTTAAAAATGCAGCATGGAAACAGGGCTTTCAGCCCACTGAATGCATGCCGACCATCAGTCACCCGTTCACAGTCGTTCTGTTATCCACTCCCTACACACTCTGGGCAATTCACAGCAGCCAATTGACCTACAATTCCACATGTCTTTGGGATGTGGGATGAAATCGGCGCACCCATAGGAAACCCATACAGTCACAGGGCAAATTTGCAACCTCTACACTGGCAGCACCCGAGGTCAGAATTGAACCCGGGTCTCTGGCATTGTGAGGAAGCAGCTCTGCCAGCTGTACCACTGTGCTGCCCTAAAGGTTTATTTCTTTTTATCTATTATTTTTCACATGCCCATAAATGAACATTGGTGAGTGGTGCTCATGTAGAGCATCTCTTAAAAAATAGCTCTATATAAATTACAAAGGCTAACTGAGTGCCAACATAGAGTTCAACAGATAAGAGTAATCATGGGAGTTTGCCTGACACTTTTGGTCTTATTCTGTCCATGTCGCCAACCAAATGTCATGTGTTGCTTTGTGCAGAATGGTTGGGATCATTGGCTTTCTCACTGCCTGTTCTCAATGAATGTAGCATCACCATTATCAGTTGTCATGGGGCTAACAGGAGCCTAGTGCAGAATACCTTCAAAGTCTTCAAGATGCAATTCTGGTGTCTGTACCACCCGGAAGACATGGTGTAGTGGAGGAAGGTAGTAGGCAAGGAAATAATGGTCTTCCCTCACACCATTTGCCTTTGACTACCATTTACTAAGATCCCATGTTAAGGGAATACAGTCAATCTTCCTCTCTACACTGCTATTGACTCTTAACTCTTATCCCATGATGAAATCCATGAAAAGTAAAACCTCCACGAAGTGGTTAGAATCAATGGAGTCATACACCATCAAAATAGGCACTTCAGACAACTTGCCCATGCCGACCAAGATACCCCATCTACACTAGTCCCACCTGCCATTTATGCTCCATATCCCTCTTAACCGTTCCTATCTATGTACCTGTCCAAATGTATTTAAATGCTCTTATAGTACCTGCCAACTAGCTCTTCTGGCAGCTCATTCCATGCATTCACCATCCTCTGTGTCAAAAAGTTGACCCTCAGGTTCCTAATAAATCAGATTTAATGTTAAACGTACGTTAAACCTCTCATTTAATCCTATGTCCTCTTGTTCTTGCTTCTCCTATTCCAGGTAAAAGAAATATCAATTTCCCTCATGACCTTATACACATCTATAAGATCACCCCTCAGCCTCCTGTGCTCTAAGGAATAAAATCCTAGTCCTCGAGTCCTGGCAACATCCTCATAAATCTTCTCTGCACCCTCTCCAGTTTCACAAACATCATTGAATCAAAATTAGAGTGCTTTTGCAATAGTGGTTGACCATGATCATTGAGCATCTTCAACTTAAAATAAAGGAATTCCTCAGCTGCTGGCTCACTGTGACCAAAACACCACGAATGTAATCAAAACTTTCTGACCTTCCAATCGTTGCAGCCTGTCAACCCAAATCATTCAGGTGAATAGGTTTAGGTTTATTATCGTCACATGTACTGAGGTCGAGTGAGAAACTTTGTTTTGCATGCTATCCAATCAATCAGGTAATACTATACAATAAATAAAATCAGGGCAAACTCAGGTACAATAGGTAGAGCACAGGGGATGATATGGAGTGCAGAATATACTGTAATTCTCAGCATTGTAACACACTGGTTCCTGAGACAAAGTCCAATGTCCGCCATGAGTAGAGGAGAATAAGAGATAAGTGAGATTGCTACAATTAGTTGTACACGAGAATTTCTCAGCAAACACAAACTCATTCATTCTAAATAATTGAAATTATTAAGGAGCCTTACAGAGTGTTTAAAGTTTTCGCATCTTAGAAGACCTTCAATTCGGTGAAACCTGGAACAACTTTAAGGCTGTAACTCACAGCTAAATCACATTGACATGCTTTATGAACAGTTGTCAAGATGTGGCATTGGGTCAAAAAGAGTCTCTTATCTAAGGTTCCAACAGGATATGAAACCTTGTGCTTATCAGAGACATATATGCAAGCCATATGGTCTTGAACCTCAGCAGTGAACAGTCATCCATGTTTGAAATCAAATTCCAACTGCAGGACAGTAATTAGAAAATTGACTGTCTGCATTATTATTATTATTATTTTTTTTAAAATATTTTATATATTAGAAGTAATGTACATTACAGTGATATAAGCCAAAAATAACATAATACGTTTCCTGTACCACTTCTTATTTTAAACTTTAAAAAGAAGAAAAACAGAAAGAGTTAGATAGGATAGTAAGTGCGTGAAAGAGTGATCAGAAGAAACCCGTAGGAACGTAAACCATGAGAAAGAGTTAAAAAGAAAACCAAAGAAAAAGAATGAGAAAAATAGAGAACAGAGATATGAGAAAGTAAAATAAAATAAAAGGGATGTACCTACTTTGTATCTTTACACACCCCTCGCCAGGTCCTGAAACCATTTATTTTCAAAGTTATGTTGCACCCTATGCTTGTAATAAGTCGATAAATGGAGACCAAATCTTTTGGAAATGGTCTGATTTGCCTGCTAGGAGGAATCTCATGTCTTCCAGGTGTATCATTTCGGACATATTAGAAATCCACATTTTTATCGTTGGTGTGGGAGCGTTTTTCCAGAATTTAAGTATGGTTTTTTGCCATTATTAAGCTGTAATTAAGGAAGCTCTTTTGGAATGAAGTCAGCTCAAAGCTGGCTTCCATTGTTCCGAAAATAATAAATTCTGCGTTCGGTTTCAGTTTTATTTTAAATAATTTTGTAAAAATTTCAAAGATTTCATTCCAAAATTTTTGGATTTTTATACAAAAAACAAAGGAATGTGCTATAGTTGCTTCTTGGGATAGACATTTATCACAGATGGGGGAGACATTTGGATACAATTTACTTATTTTAGATTTTGAGTAATATAGTCTATGTAGAGTTTTAAATTGGATTAGAATATGTCTTACATTGATCGAGCATTTGTGCACATATAGCAAGTGTTTATCCCAACTCTCTTTTGAGATTTTTATAGCTAGTTCTTGTTCCCAATCTCTTCTAATTCTATCGGATGATGGTATTTCTATATTTAGGATGATATTATACAAGTATGATATTAAATTAGTTGATTCCGCCTTTATATTCATGGCTTTGTCTAATAGGTCTGGAGACAAATTTTGATATTCTTGTGTATATTTTTTCAAAAAGTCAGGGATTTGAAAATATTTAAAATATTGATTACTTCTCAGATTGTATTTAAGTTGTAATTGTTGGAATGATAAAAAAATTCCATTTTCATACATGTCTCCAAACGTTTTAATTCCTATTCTATCCCAGTGTGTAAATGATTTATCTATAATAGATGGTTTAAACGACGGGTTATTAACTATTAAAAAGATTAGTTAAAACAAATGTAGGTCCCTTGCAGTTAGAAACAGGTGAATTGATCATTGGGAACAAGGACATGGCAGACCAATTGAATAACTACTTTGGTTCTGTCTTCACTAAGGAAGACAATTAATCTGCTGGAAATAGCAGGGGACCGGGGGTCAAATGAGATGGAGGAACTGAGTGAAATCCAGGTTAGCCGGGAAGTGGTGTTAGGTAAATTGAATGGATTAAAGGCCGATAAATCCCCAGGGCCATATAGGCTGCATCCCAGAGTACTTAAGGAAGTAGCCCCAGAAATAGTGGATGCATTAGTGATAATTTTTCAAAACTCTTTAGATTCTGAAGTAGTTCCTGATGATTGGAGGGTAGCTAATGTAACCCCACATTTTAAAAAGGGAGGGAGAGAGAAAACAGGGAATTACAGACCAGTTAGTCTAACATCGGTAGTGGGGAAACTGCTAGAGTCAGTTATTAAAGATGGGATAGCAACACATTTGGAAAATGGTGAAATCATTGGACAAAGTCAGCATGGATTTATGAAAGGTAAATCATGTCTGACGAATCTTATAGAATTTTTCGAGGATGTAACTAGCAGAGTGGATAAGGGAGAACCAGTGGATGTGTTATATCTGGACTTTCAGAAGGCTTTTGACAAGGTCCCACATAAGAGATTAATATAGAAACTTAAAGCACACGGTATTGGGGGTTCAGTATTGATGTGGATAGTGAACTGGCTGGCAGACAGGAAGCAAAGAGTAGGAGTAAACGGGTCCTTTTCAGAATAGCAGGCAGTGACTAGTGGGGTACCGCAAGGCTCAGTGCTGGGACCTCAGCTATTTACAATATATATTAATGATTTGGACGAGGGAATTGAATGCAACATCTCCAAGTTTGCGGATGACACGAAGCTGGTGGGCAGTGTTAGTTGTGAGGAGGGTGCTAGATGACTTGGATAGGCTGGGTGAGTGGGCAAATGCATGGCAGATGCAGTATAATGTGGATAAGTGTGAGGTTATCCACTTTGGTGGCAAAAACAGGAAAGTAGACTATTACCTGAATGGTGGCCGATTAGGAAAAGGGGAGATGCAACGAGACCTGGGTGTCATGGTACACCAGTCATTGAAAGTGGGCATGCAGGTGCAGCAGGCAGTGAAGAAAGCGAATGGTATGTTAGCATTCATAGCAAAAGGATTTGAGTATAGGAGCAGGGAGGTTCTACTGCAGTTGTACACGGTCTTGGTGAGACCACACCTGGAGTATTGCGTACAGTTTTGGTCTCCTAATCTGAGGAAGGACATTCGTGCCATAGAGGGAGTACAGAGAAGGTTCACCAGACTGATTCCTGGGATGTCAGGACTTTCATATGAGGAAAGACTGGATAGACTCGGCTTGTACTCGCTAGAATTTAGAAGATTGAGGGGGGATCTTATAGAAACTTACAAAATTCTTAAGGGGTTGGACAGGCTAGATGCAGGAAGATTGTTCCCGATGTTGGGGAAGTCCAGAACAAGGGGTCACAGTTTAAGGATAAAGGGGAAATCTTTTAGGACTGAGATGAGAAAAACATTTTTTACACAGAGAGTGGTGAATCTCTGGAATTCTCTGCCACAGAATGTAGTTGAGGCCAGTTCATTGGCTATATTTAAGAGGGAGAGATGTGGCCTTGTGGCTAAAGGGATCAGGGGGTATGGAGAGAAAGCAGGTACAGAATACTGAGTTGGATGATCAGCCATGATCATATTGAATGGCGGTGCAGGCTCGAAGGGCCGAATGGCCTACTCCTGCACCTATTTTCTATGTTTCTATGTTTCTATTGGAGAGAGAAGCGATAGGTTTCTTAATTTTAAGGTTAATTTTATTTGTTTCCAAATTCTAATTGTACTATGAATAATTGGATTTTTACTGTATATTGTATTATTCAATTTTGTTGGTGAGAGGAGGATCGCTCCTATATTAAAAGGGGAGCAATCCTCTCTCTCCATTACTATCCAATCCACCTGCTGGGCAGAGTTGTCCAACTGGTGAATCACATTTTTGACATTTGCTGCCCAATAATAATACAAAAAATTAGGGAGTGTTAATCCACCAAATTCTTTAGGTTTGCACAAATGTCTTCTTTGAATTCTATGGGATTTATAGTCCCATATAAAATTTGTGATATCGGAATCCAGTTTTTAAAAAAAACTTTTTTGGTAAGTATATTGGTATTGATTGGAATAGATGTAAAATTTGTGGTAGAAAGATCTGCAGGTGTCTGCATTATTATATGGTAAAAGTGTGTTAATACAGAGATGTGTGAGGCATTTTGGGATGTTGAACAAGGGCAGGACCTACACAGTAGGTAGTGTTGTAGAGCAATGGGTAGTGTTGTAGAGCAGAGGGATCTAGGAGTACAGGTGCATGGTTGCTTGAAGTTCGAGTCACAGGTAGATAAGGTGGTCAAAAAGGCTTTTGGCACTTTGGCATTCATCAGTCAGAGTATTGAGTAAAGAAGTTGGGAGGTCATGTTGCAGTTGTATAAGACGTTGGTGAGACCGCATTTAGAATATTGTGTTTAGTACTGGGCACCATGTTATAGGAAAGATATTGTTAAGCTTGAAAGGGTTCAGAAAACATTTACGAGGATGTTGCTGGGACTAGAGGGTGTGAGCTATAGGGAGAGGTTAAGTAGGCTGGGTCTCTATTCCATGGCGCGTCACAGGATTAGGGGAGATCTTATAAAGGTATACACAATCATGAGAGGAATAGATCAGGTAGATGCACAGAGTCTTTTACCCAGAGTAGGGGAATCGAGGTCCATAGGACATAGGTTCCAGGTGAAGGGGAAAAGATTTATTAGGAATCCGAGGGGTAACTTTTTCACACAGAGGGTGGTGCATGTATGGAACAAGCTGCCAGAGGAGGTAGTTGAGGCTGGGACTATCCCATCGTTTAAGAAACAGTTGGACAGGTACATGGATAGGACAGGTTTGGAGGGTTATGGACCAAGTGCAGGCAAGTGGGACTAGGGTAGCTGGGACATTGTTGGCCGGTGTGGGCGAGTTGGGCACAAGGACTGTTTCCACACTGTATCACTCTATGATGCAGAACCAATGAAGTAGGTTTCCCATTTCATTGAAACACTTCACCTTCAAATGGACGATATCTACATGTTTGGGAAAATGAATAGCCGAACAATAACTGGGAATAATTTGCAACCATTATGACGTGAGCATATAAAATGTCCCAGATGATCAAATGGTTGCATGCCCCATTAGCATAACGCTGTAAGAAAAACTTGCCCCATCTACACCAGTCCCACCTGCCTGCATTTGGCCCATATCCCACGAAACCTATCCTATTCATGTTTCTTAAACGTTATGCTAGTAACTGCCTCAACTACCTCTCCGGCAGCTCGGTCCATAGACCCACCATCCTTTGTGTAGAAAAGTTATCCTCAGGCTCCTATTAATTCTTTCTGCCCTGACCTTTCTCTGATGGTTTTGAAGAAATCAGCTTTTGATAGAAAGAAGGAAAGGAAGAAATTACAGATCCAGAAAATTGTATAATTTGAGTAACTAATAATAGTTAGTTCCCTGAATCTGGTCATCCTACACATTGTTCCGGATAATGCCTATCACACATGCAAAATATCCATGTACTTGCCAAGAGATTGCAAAGTTGCTTCAAGAATTTGAACACATTCAAACAATGTTGCTTCAAGAATTTGAACATTAAAATGATGAGCTATCTCCATAAATTGTCTTATTTTAAGCACATTCAAAACACAAAGGAGTAACAAAAGTCGCACAAAAAACCATAGGTTCACATTTTACTCCTTATTTTGGAAACCTACCTAGTAATTATATTAGAATTGGTATTAGTTTATTATTGTCATGTGTACCGAGATAGTGAGAAATTTTGTTTCGCATGTTATTCAGGCAAATCATACCATACATGAGTGCAAAGGAGAAATGAAACAGAGTGCAGACTATGGTGTTACAGCTACAAAGAAAGTGCAGTGAAAAAACCCAGGGGCCTCAGTGAAGTAAATTGAAAGATCGAGAATTCATCCTTACCACAAGAATGGTCTGATCAAAAGTCGGATAATCGTGGGGAAGAAGCTGCCTTGGATCTAGTGGTACGTACTTTTAAACTATTGTATCTTCTGCTGGATGGGAGAGGGGAGAAGAGAGAATGACCAGGGTGTGAGTGTCATAGCCATAGAGTCATAGAGCATGGAAACAGACCCTTTGGCCCAACTTGCTCACCGACCAACATGTCCCAACTACATTAGTCTCACCTGCCTGCATTTGGCCCATCCCTATAAATCCATCCTATGCATGTACTTGGCTAAATGTTTCTTACAGTAAATGTTGCAATAGTACCTGCCTCAACTACCTCATTCGGCAGCTCATTCCATATACCCAACACCCTTTCTGCAAAAAAAATTACCCCTCAGGTTCCTATTAAATATTCCTCCCCTTACCATAAACCTTTGTCCTCTGGTTCACGATTCCCCTACTCTGGACAAGAGACTATGCATCTTTTCATTTTATCTGCACTTATCATTGAAGCTGTGGCACTAGAATGACTGGCAGACAAGATAAACAGTATTATCAAACCAGTAAATATGAACAAAACCTGATAATTGGACCTTGATATTAATCAATCACCCATGATGACATCCGGCACTCAAATACACCTGGACCATTTCCGACATTTCCCTACCATTTCTTGACCTCACTATCTCCATCGTAGTTGATAGACTACTGACCGACATCCGCTATAAACCCACTGATTCCCATGGCTACACTTCTTTCCACCCTGCTTCCTGTAAGGACTCCATCCCTTACTCCCAATTCCTCCGTCTATGCCGCATCTGCACCCAGGATGAGGTGTTCCACACCAGGGCATCGGAGATATCCTCATTCTTCAGGGAACGGGGGTTCCCCTCTTCTACTATAGATGAGACTCTCACCAGGGTATCTTCTATATCCCGTGACTCTGCTCTCACTCCCCATCCCCCCACTCGTAACAAGGGCAGAGTCCCCCTTGTCCTCACCTTCCACCCTACCAGCCGTCACATACAACAAATAATCCTCCGACATTTTCGCCACCTCCAACGTGATCCCACCACTTGCCACATCTTCCCATCTACTCCCCTGTCTGCTTTCCGTAGAGACCGCTCCCTCCGTAACTCCCTGGTCAATTCGTCCCTTCCCACCCGTACCACCCCCTCTCCGGGCACTTTCCCTTGCAACCACAGGAAATGCTACACTTGTCGCTTTACCTCCCCCCTTGACTCCATTCAAGGACCCAAGCAGTCGTTCCAGGTGTGGCTCCTCCAACCTCAGCTATTGCATCCGCTGCTCTAGATGTCAGCTGCTCTACATCGGTGAGACCAAGCTTAGGCTTGGCGATCGCTTCGCCGAACACCTCCGCTCGGTTCGCAACAACCAACCTGATCTCCCGGTGACTCAGCATTTCAACACCCCCTCCCATTCCGAATCTGACCTTTCTGTCCTGGGCCTCCTCCATGGCCAGAGTTAGGACCACCATAAATTGGAGGAGCAGCACCTCATATTCCACTTGGGCAGTTTGCACCCCAGCGGTATGAACATTGACTTCTCTAATTTCAGGTAGTCCCTACTTTCTCCTCCCCTTCTCAGCTCACCCTCAGCCCACTGGCTCCACCTCTTCCTTTATTCTTCCCGCCCCTCCCCACCCTCACATCAGTCTGAAGAAGGGTTTCGACCCGAAACATTGCCCATTTCCTTCGCTCCATAGATGCTGCTTCACCTGCTGAGTTTCTCCAGTATTTTTGTCTACCTTCGATTTTCCAGCTTTTGCAGTTCCTTCTTAAAGCCATGATGATACCCTTTCCTATAACTTTTGGAGCAAAAATTGTCAATTTCAAGCTCACTAACCAGTCCAATGCCCGGCCAAGGAACAAATAAAATTTTACAGTTACAGTCATAGTTTTACAGTTACAGTTCATACAGCACAGAAACAGGCCCTTTGGCCCATCGTGCCCATGCTGACTGTTGGCATTCTCTGCTCGTCCCATTTGCCTGCATTTGGCCCATAGCTTTCTAACCCCTTCCTATCCATATATCAGTTGAACTGTCTTTTGTAACTCTCTGGAATGTTTTGGGGATAGAAAAAAACATTGTTTCACAATGTTTCAGGCTGCCCACATATTCCATAGAAGGTTGAAGCCTATTTTTGATTTATTTGGCTGGATACAATGATTTTGTTTGCAAATATGCTTTCCTCTGTTGCTTGTGACATATATTAAATGACTTAGATGCAAATGTAGATGGGTTGGTTTGAAAGTTTGCAGTCGACGCAAACATTGGTGGAGTTGCGGACAGTGAAGAAGGCTGTCAAAGCAAGATATAGATTAGTTGCACATATGAGTGAAGAAATGATAGATGCAGCACCACACCATTGTCTAAATTAACCTATGTGTGTCATTTCTGCCCAAATTTCCATCTGATTTCCATCTATATTTTGCTGTGTCTTGCATAGCTTACTAATTGGCACACCTACATCCAAATCCAAATCATTTATATATAATGAAAGTAGGCTCCAAGCAGTTATTCTTGCAGAACACTATTGGTCACAAACCCCCAGGTCAGAATAACAGACCTGCACCACTACCTTCTCTCATATATGATCGAGCAAATTTTGAATCCAACCTGGTTGGTGTTGGAGAGGGTCCAGAGAAGGTTTATGAGAATGATTCCAGGGATGATTGGGTTAAGGTACGATGAGCATTTGACGACACTGGGCCTGTACTCGCTGGAGTTTAGAAAGATGAGGGGGGACCTCATTGAAACTTACTGAATTGTGAAAGGCCTGGATAGAGTGGATGTGGAGGGGATGTTTCCACTAGTGGGAGAATCTAAGACCAGAGGGCAGAGAATAAAATGACTTACCTTTAGAAAGAAGATGTGGAGGAATTTCTTCAGTTATAGGGTGGTGAATCTGTGGAATTCTCCACAGACAGCTCTGGAGGCCAAGTCATTCGGTATTTTTGAGGCAGAGATTGATAAGATTCTTGATTATTAAGACTATCGAGGGTTAGGGGTAAAGGCAGGAGAATGGTGTTGAAAAGATAGATCGGCCATGACTGAATGGCAGAGTAGACTCAATGGGCTGAATTACCTAATTCTGCTCCAATGGCATGAACCTATGAACCTACCAACTCACTATGGATCCCATGTAACTCGATCTTCAGGATCAACCTTTGATGAGAAAACCCGTCAATCTTCAAATGTTTTACTAAAGTCTGTGTAGACAATAACTACTGGCCTGCCCTAATCAAACATCTTCAATACCTCTTCATTAACCATGTTCTATTTTTCCTTACAAATTCACACTGTACAAAGCTGCTATTCATGCAGTTTGCAAACATCGACCATCAGATTCCAACATTGTCAGCCACATCAACGACTCACTTGAGCCCCTGTGGTAACCAACGTTCATGGAGGCCTCCAACGTCCCCGTGGATGTCACGTGCTCCCTCTCCAGGGACTTGGGTAGAAATGGTGGGAATGAAATGGAGCTAAAACTTGAGGAATAACCCGTTTACTCAAACAGGGGAATGTTATTTTCCTTGGTTAATAATGACATAATGTACAAATTTTGTACTGTGCATACTTCCTTGGTTCTGGGTTTAAATGCAATACTTTGTCGAGTGGGATATACTAAATCTACAGGTTTCCCTTTATCCACCCTGTCATACAGTAGCTCTGCAAAAGAACTATAATAAACCTGTCAAACATGATTTCCCTTTCATAAAACTATTATGGCTTGGCTTTATTACGTTTTTAAAACGGAGCCATTTATAGTTTTATGAAAGGGATATTATGTTTGACAGATTTATTTGTGTCCAAATTAGAATTATTTCTACAATTAGAAATAATTGTAGAAATATGCTCTTTCGTAATGGATTCCTGCATTTTCCCTATGACACATCTTAGGATGGTACTAAGCAAACTGGCCAAGGATTACTCCTCGTTTCTTGTTCAATTTAATTCAGCCCAATCTGTGGGATCTTTACATAATCAGGGGGATTTTGGAATATCACAATCAATGCATCATTACCTCCTTAGACTGCAGACAGCAGCCTACCAGGCTATTAAACACTACAACCTCCAACTAAGCTACGAACCACATAAACTTGGGGGGGGGGGGGCATTAGTTTAAAGATACAATGCGGAAGACAGACCGTTTGGCCCATCGCGTCTGCGTCGACCTGCAATTACTCATACACTAGTTCAATCCTACACACGAGGAATAATTTACAGAAGCCAATTAACGTACAAGCCTGCACGTCTTGGGAATGTGGGAGGAAATCCGCGTAACCAGAAAAAAACCCTGCGGTCACAGGGAGAGAGTACAAAATGGCAGACAGACAGCACCCAGAGTCAGGATCGAACCAGGGTCTCTGGCACTGGAAGTCAGAAACTCTACCGCTGCACCACTGTGCCGGCATTTTTTAAATTGTTTTTGTCTTTGCAATATTATTGTTTGTTCGTTTTTTATATACAAAACGTTTCTGTTGTTTAATTCTGGTGTTTACAGGGCACTATGTTTACATATCGTTGTGCTGCTGCAAGTAAGAATTTCATAGTCCCGTTTCAGGACATATGATAACACTCTTGACTCCTGATCAGCCCAGGAGACTCAAAAAATGTTTGTGCTATTAACTTAACTTAGTACTTTTCCTTTGATTATATATTTTTTCTTTTGCCCCCTGATTTTCCATTATTCAGATGCTTTCTGCTTTTTCTACCATTAGGAGAGATTCTAAATAGTTATTGAAGTCAGTGATCAAAAGCTTTGCCAAGGGGCTGGGTCGTACGGAATGTCTTAAGGTGTAAAAACAGATTTGGGAATGAATTTCTCAATGCAGTACTGCGTCGGTAGTTCAAAATGTAGCTGTCAGTTGTTGAATAATTATATTTATGGATGCCGAATCTGGAACAGTCCAGATTATCTCAGATGGGGGTTTGGAGAACAGCAGAAATCCACAGAGAAGAAAATACCTACATATGAGCATCTTTCAAATGCAGGGTTAGCAGTTATTGAGATCGCACAGAGTGAAGTTTAACATAAGGACAGTCCATGAATTTGCACAAACGAGAAGTATAACTTCTGGAATGTTTGATACTCATCTCCTTCAGCACAAATTGGAAAAAACAAGTGATTAAAATGTCAGTCATTGGATTCACTTTGTAATTAAACCTACAGCGATTTAACAGTTAGAACAGTTAGTGACATAGAAATTAATGGAAATAAAAATCCATGGTTTTTGATAAAGGATGTACAAACTGCAGAGCTGTTTTAATGCCCTGACACCAGATTGAAAACCAGCCACACGAACAATAGGACACTGGAATATCAGAGGCTGTGGGGAGAGTTGATAGAGGTGTATATTATGAGAGGCACTGAAAAAGGTAAACAGTCAGAACAATTGTCCCAGGGTAGAAATGGGACCAGAGGCCATAACTTTAAGGTGAGAGGGGGAAAGTTTGAAGGAGATGTGTGGTGTGGAGGGTGCCTGGAACGTGCTGCCAGGGATAGTGGTGGAGGCAGATACACCAGTGCCGTTTAAGAGGCTTTTAGATGGGCACGTGGATATGCAGGGAATGGAGGGATATGCATCACGTTCAGGCAGAGGAGATAAGTTTAACCTGGCGTAATATTCGGCACAGGCATTTAGGGCCGAAAGGCATGTTTCTCTGCTGTATTTTAGTTTAGTTTGGTTTAGAGATACAGCGTGGAAATAGGCACTTCGGCCTACCGAGTCTGCACCAACTAACGAACACCCATACACTAGTTCTATCCTTCACACTAGGGACAATTTATCCGCCAAATAACTTACCAACCTTCATGTTTTTGTATTGTGGAAGGAAACCGAAACACCCAGAGAAAACCCAATTGGTCACAGTACAAACTTGGTACAGACAACACCCATAGTCAGGATTAAACCCGGATCTCTGGCGCTGTAAGGCTGCGACTCTGCCACTTTGCTGCCCATGTACTGTGCCATGTTCTAGGTCTGATAAAATCCATGGCATTTCAGCTTCAGTTTTGATGAAATATGTGCTCGTGGTAACTTGCCTCCTCGTGCACAGAACCTTTATAGGCTTTGGGGTTGGTGTTCCAAGATAGATCTGTGGAATGGTGATCTGCTGAGGCCACATTTAGAATATTGTGTGCAGTTTTGAGGAAGGGTGTGCTGGCATTGTAGATAGTCCTGAGGTTTACGAGAATGATCGCAGGGATGATAGGGTTAGTGTATGAAGAGCATTTGAGGGGGGATCTCATTGAAACTTACCAAATAGTGAAAGGCCAAGAGAGTGTGGACGTGGAGAGGATGTTTCCATTAGTGGGAGAGTCTAGAACCAGAGGACATAGCCTCAGAATTACAGGATGCACCTTTAGAAATGAGATAAGGAGGAAATTCTTTAGCCAGGGGTGGTGAATCTGTGGAATTCATTGCCACAGATGGCTGTAGATGCCGAGTCATTGGGTATTTTCAAAGCAGAGATTGATAGGTTCTTGATTGGGAAGGATGTCAAAGATTACGGGGAGAAGCTCCAATGTTTTGTGGTACATACCAGTGTTATAACAAAATGAACCAAAATAACCTGTTAAGGAAATAATTCATAGGGAATGTAGATATTGAGAGAGAAATGTGCCCAATAATATTAACATATTATGTTATGGGAGGAGAAAATAGAAGATATTAACATGGCAATAAAAGTGCTACATTAACATTCTAAGATTCACTAGGAGAATTTAATTGTCACCACACCCTTCTTTAGAGCCAACAATTTTTTTCTCTCAAATTTTTAATTTTTTTTAATTTTTATTTATTAGAAGTACATTACATTACAACCACATACATTAATACTCGTCATTTGTATCTTCTTACAATTAATGTACTCCCTTTATTATTTTTTTTTACACTAGAAAAGGAAAAGATTGAAAGAGAGAAGAAAGTGAAGGAAAAAGTGAAAGTGTAGAAAAGTGTAGAAAATGTAACAACAAAAAAGGACGAAGACCCTATAAGAGCGAAATTAAAAACAAAAGAAAAAGAGTTAAGAAATAGGCCCTAGGAAAAAAAAGAGAAAAAGAGAGAGGAAAAAAAAAAGAAAAACAAATATTTTTTTGAGCATTAAGTAAATAGGACATACCAACTCTCTCAAATTAACCAAGGTGATTGCTGTTGGATCACTGCGAAAATCAGAGCTTACGAATAATAAGCATCAATTAGTCATTTCTCCGTATCCTGCCTCATCTCATCGTCCATTTGCAGTGCTCCCCAGAACATGAAACAGTGTAACATGAACAGTTTTCATTAAATAATAAAAATTTAATTACAAAATCCAATTTATGTCTCAAGTATTTTAAGAATGTTGGATGTAATCAACAAACCTTTGCATCGTATATATTCTCCAGCTACCCAGTAATTATAGTAAACAAAGTCGAGAGATCTGTTTTCATTCCACAGATAATGAAGATGAGCAGTAACAAAAAGACCTAACCTTTTAGTTTAGTTTAGTTTAGTTGAGACATACAGCATGGAAACAGGCCCTTCAGCCCACCGAGTCCGCACCAACCAGCGATCCCCACACACTAACACCGTCCTACACACCAGGGACAATTTACAATTTTACTAAGCCAATTAGCCTACAAATCTGTATGTCTTTGAAGTGTGGGAGGAAACTGGAGATACCGGAGAAAACCCACGCAGATCACGGGGAGAACGTACAAACTTTATAGAAACAGCACGCGAAGTCAGGATCGAATCCGTGTCTCTGACACTGTAAGGCAGCAGCTCAACTGCTTTGCCAAAATGTCACCCTGGTGGAGTAGCGTAGAAAAAACTCTGGAACTCATAGAACAGTACAGCACAGGAATAGGCCCTTCGGCTCACAATGTCTGTGCTGAACATGATGTCAAGATTAACTACCACAATTGCTTGCGCACAATCTACATCACTCCATTCTCTGCATTTCCATGTTCATAGCATTATATACTTCTGTCAGGCTTTCCCCATCCTCCAGCGCCCCAGAAAAAGCAATCTAAGTGTGTCCAATATCTCCATATAGCCACTACCATCTAATCTAGGCAGTATTTTGGTAAACCTCTTCTGCAGCCTCTCCAAAGCCTCCACATCCTTCCTGTAATGGAAGACCAGCACTGCATGAAATACCAGCAGCCTCACCAAAATTCTATAAAACTGCATCATGACTTCCTGATTCTGATACTTAGTGCCCCAACCAAAAAAAGCAGACATTCCATACACCTTCTTTTCCACTCTATTTGCTAGTGTTGCTACTTTCATATACCCATAGAGTAATTCAGCACGGAATCAGATCCTTTGGCTCAACTTGTCCATGCCGACCAAGATGCCCCATCTACACTAGACCCACCTCTCTCTCTAAACCATGTACCTATCCAAATGTCTTTTAAATGTTGTTATAGATCCTGCCTCGACTGATTCTTCTGGCATCTCATTCCATTTACCCACCAATCTCTGTGTGATGAAGTTGTCCCTCAGGTTCTCTGCTCTCTTTCCAGCTTACCAACATCCTTCCTATAGTAGGCTGACCAAAACTGAACACAATACTCCAAATGCAGCCTCACCGACTTTCACTCAGCTGTGGACTTGGACCCAAAGATCCCTCTGTACATCAATGGTGCCAACCATTTGAAACAACAGCATTTGAGTCAAGAGCACTGTAAGTTGAACCACAGATCTGAGGGACCCCGACGGTCCTTTCAGGTGAGGCATAGGTTCACTTGCACCTCCTCCAACCTCATCTACGGTATCCATTGTTCTCAGTGTAGATTCCTACATATGGGCGAGACCAAGTGCAGACTGGGTGACCTACGCTTGGTCCACCTTGGCCTACACAAACTCACGGTTACCAAACATTTTGGCTCCCCTTCCCATTCCCATACTGACCTTTCTGTCCTGGGTCTTCTCCACTGTCAGACTGAGGCCACACTGCAACGTGTGGAGTCATGCATTTTGGTAGTAAGAATAAAGGCGTAGACTATTTTCAAAATGGGAGATAATTCAGAAATCAGAGGTGCAAATGGACTTGGGAGTGTTGGTGCAGGATTCCCAAAAAGCTCATTTGCAAGTCAAATTGGTAATAAGGAAGGCAATAATTCGAATATCATTGTACCTCAATTGGTACACATGACAATAAAAGACCTTTGAAAACAATTCCAGCATTTATTTCGGGAGGACTAAAATACAAAAACAAAATGTAATGCTGAGGCTCTATAAGGCGCTGGTCAGACCGCATTTGGAGTATTATGAATCATTTTGGACTCCATATCTGAGGAAGGATGTGCTGGCACTGGAGAGGATCCAGTGGAGGTTTACACGAATGATCCCAGTGATGACTGGGTTAACATATGATGAGCGTTTTACGGCACTATATCTCTACTCGCTGGAATTCAGGATGAGGGGGAACCTCATTGAAACTTACCGAATAATGAAAGGCCTAGATAGTGTGGATGTGGAAAGGATGTTTCCATGAGTGGGAGAGTCTGGGACCAGAGGTCATAGGCTCAGAATTAAAGAATGTTCCTTTAGGAAGGAGATGAGGGGAATTTCTGTATCAGAGGGTGGTGAATCTGTGGAATTAATTAACGCAGACGGTTTGGAGGCCAAGTGAATGGACATTGAGGCAGAGATAGATAGATTATTGATATGTACAGATGTCAGGGGTTATGGAGAGAAGGCAGGAGAATGGGGTTGAGGGAAAGATAGATCAACCATGATTGAATGGCAGAGTAGATTTGATGGGCAGAATAGCCTAATTCTCCTCCTATCACTTACAAACTTATCAACACATGCAAATTGGAGAAACAGCACCTCATATTCTGCTTGGGCAGCTTACAACCCAGTGGTATGAACATTTATTGCTCAAATTTCAAATAGCCCTTGCATTCCCTCTCTCTCCGTTCCTTCCTCAAACTCAACTCCCCCACCCTAGTTGTCCTGCTGGTTCCACTGTTTGCATCCATATATCCCTTCGTTATCACCCCTTCCACAGCCAAAGATGGACCATTGTGGGCTCCACAATATGCTGGAGTAACTCAGCGCGTGAGGCAGCATCTCTGGAGAAAAGGAATGGGTGACGTTTCGGGTCGAGACCCTTCTTCAGAAACGTCGCCCATTCCTTTTCTCCAGAGTTGCTGCCTCACCCACTGAGTTACTCCAACATTTTGTGTCTACCTTCGATTTATACCAGCATCTGCAGTTCTTTCTTACACATTGTGGACTCCACCTTCCCTTACTCATCGGTACCAGCTCTGAACCTTTTCATACCTCTAGTTTCCCTCTCCCCTGACTCCCAGTCTGAAGAAGGGTCTTCACCCAAAACATCACCTATTCCTTTTCTCCAGTTTTGCTGTCTGACCCGTTGAGTTACGTCAGCTTTTTGTTTCTATTTTCAGTGTAAACCAGCATCTGCAGTTCCTTCCTATAATCAAGGACTAATTTTACACCAGTTTTACCCTCTTCCCCCCCTTCCATCAGGCAGCAGGTACAAAAACTTGAAAACATTATCCATGGCTGTTTTAGTTCCGATCTTCCAACCTACTCTTGCGGACATTGGATCTTTTCACTGGAACTGTTATGCTAGAATATTGAAAAACTATGTTCTGCACTCTTGATATTTTTCTCTTCCTTCCACCTGTTGTACTTGTGTATGGTTTGATGATATTCATGTGTATCTCTATATACGTGACCATGATAAGCCAATACCAATCAAAGAGATGGAAAATGGTATTATAATTTCCCTGGGTTTTTGTTCAAGGAATACGTGTTTGCTGAGTTCAAGTACATTTTTCTTTCCCTTAAAAATAAAGATCCATTTCAAAACAAAAATACAGATTGAGGTTCAGAATTGTTTGAGTAACAGACGCATTATTCCTGACCTCAAAGGTCTATTAAAAATTCCAGGGTCAAAGCAGAACAAATGTGAAAACATTCACCCGAAGTAAAGTTAAGCTTTAATTAAATAAATTAATTACTCAAAAACGGGTTTACTTGTGGCTGAACAATCATTTAGATGACAATCACAATGTCCACTTTCTAAACCAAATGTGATGTTAATGAGTAAAAGCTGCTTCTTACCACAGCATTTACGATGTGTGTTTATTGTGAGGCTAGAGTTGTGGTGTACCCACTAATCTCCTATTCGTGTTTAATTCACTACACTGTTAAAGTATAACTAACTAAAGAAGAGATAAGTAAAATGGAGGCTCCAGCATATGTATTGAATGAAAGTATTGAAAGTGGCCAATCATGCCACAAGGATGAACCACAGACTTTCAGACAGTTCAAGGGGACAAAAGAGCTCGTCTGTTGACAAATTTCCGACAAGTGCAAAAAACAGAGTTATAATTAGTGAAATTTTAATTATCGTAATAATAATTGGGGAAACAGTGTTGGAAGTATAAAGGCCTGAGAATTCCTAAACTGCATTCTGGAGATTTTGTATGTAACAAGTCTTACAAGAGCAAAACACAAAATGCTGGAGGAACTCAGCGAGTCAGGTAGCATCCGGGAAGGGAATGGACAGGCGACTTTTTGGTTTGGGACCCTTCCTCAGACTGATTGGTGTGTGGTGAGTAAGTAGGAAAAGTGATGTGGAGGCAGGACAAAGCCTCGCAAATGATGGCTGGACCGGAAACATTGCCTGTCCATTTCCCCCTCAGATGCTGCCACTGAGTTCCTCCAGCAGTTTATGTTTTGCTCAGGAATCTAGAAACTGAATCTTTTGTGTCTTTATTAAGTCTCACAATAGGACGGGAGTGCATTTCTATATTTAATTTTTTTTTTTTAATGCTGAAAAGGTGAGAGGTACATAAGTGGGACAACATTTAACCTGGTTAGAAACATAGAAAAATAGGTGGTGGAGTAGGACATTTGGGCCTTCGAGCCATTCAATATGATCATGGCTGATCATCTAAAATCATTGCCCCAGTTCCTGCTTTTCCCCCATATCCCTTGATTCCTTTATCCCTAAGAGCTAAATCTAACTCTCTCTTGAAAACAACCAGTGAATTGGCCTCCACCTCCCTCTGTGGCAGAGAATTCCACAGATTCACAACTCTCTGGGCGAAAAAGTGTTTCCTCATCTCCATTCTAAATGGCTTACCCCTTATTCTCAAACTGTGGCTCCTGGTTCTGGACTCCCCCAACATCGGGAACATGTTTCCTGCCTCTGGCGTGTCCAAACCCTTAATGATCTTATATGTTTCAATAAGACATCCTCTCATCCTTCTAAATTCCAGAATACACAAGCCCAGCCTCTCCATTCTCTCAGCATATGACAGTCCCGCCATCCCACAATTAATCTTGTAAACCTATGCTGCACTCCCTCAATAGCAAGAATGTCCTTTCTCAAATTATGGGACCAAAACTGCACACAATACTTCAGGTGTGGTCTCACTAGGGCTCCGAACAACAGCAGAAGGACCTCTTTGCTCCTATACTTTCCTCATCTAAATGGCCCATCCCTTATTCTTAAACTGTGACCCCTGTTTCTGGACTCCCCCAACATCGGGAACATTTTTCCTGCATCTAGCCTGTCCAATCCTTTAAGAATTTTATATCTTCTTCTTGGGTATGGCGTGCACAGCCTAAGGTTGGAGGACAACTTGTTCTAATTTATCTTATTTGATTGTGCACGCCAGGTTGATTGCATTCATTGAAGCAGGGCAGATCACGTGAAGGTTGCAATCTCCCACCCCAGAATTTTATATGTTTCTATGAGATACCCTCTCATCCTTCTAAATTCTAGTGAATACAAGCCCAATCAACCCATTCTTTCATCATTTGTCAGTCCCGCCATCCCGGCAATTAACCTGGTGAACCTACGCTGCCCATGGTCTCCAAATCTGTGCAGCGTAGGTTCACAAGGTTAATTCCTGGGATGGCAGGACTGTCAATTGCTGAGAGAATGGAGCAGCTGGACTTGTATACTCTGGAATTTAGAAGGATAAGAGGACGTTTTATTGAAACATATAAGATTATTAAGGGTTTGGACACGCAGAGGCAGGAAACATGTTCCCGATGTTGGGGGAGTCCAGAACCAGGGGCCACAGTTTAAGAATAAGGGGTAAGCCATTTAGAACGGAGACGAGGAAACACTTTTAAACACAGAGAGTTGTAAGTCTGTAGAATTCTCTCCCTCAGAGGGTGGTGGAGGCCGGTTTCTGGATACTTTCAAGAGAGAGCTAGATAGGGCTCTTAAAGATAGTGGAGTCAGGGGATATGGGGAGAAGGCAGGAACAAGGTACTGTGGATGATCAGCCATGATCACACTGAATGCTGGCTTGAAGGGCCGAATGGCCTACTGCACCTTTTGTCTATTTTCTATGGCTGATCATCTAAAATCAGTACCCCTTTCTTGCTTGCTCCTAAACTCAAATCCTCTCGCAATGGCCAACATGCCATTAGATTTCTTCACTGCCTGCTGTGCCTGCATTCTTACTTTCAGTGACTGATATACAAGCACACCCAGGTTTTGTTGCACCTCCCCTTTTCCTACTCTGATACCATTCAGATAAAAATCTGCCTTCCTGCTCTTGCCACCAAAGTGGATAACCTCACATTTGTCCATATTATACTGCATGTGCAATGCATCTGCCCACTCACCCAACCTACCCAAGTCACCCTGCAGCCTCACAACATCCTCAATGCAGTTCACACTGCCACCCAGCTTTGTGTCATCCACAAACTTGGAGATGTCACATTTAATTCCCTCATCTAAATCATTAATATATATTGTAAATAACTGGGGTCCCAGCAGCGAGCCTTGCGGCACCCCACTAGTCACTGCCTGCAATACTGAAAAGGACCCGTTAATTCCGTGCTCTTTGCTTCCTGTCTGCCAACCAGTTGTCTATCAATGTCAATACCCTACCCCCAGTACCAAGTGCTGGGGGGGGGAGAGAACAAAAGGAGGAGTCAGTGTCCTTTGTAACTTTGTCAGCGCCGCAGGTGGCTGCCATTTGTATACATTGGGTATGGAAGCAAAGAATTTCACTGTGCCTAGTCACATGTGACAATAAAGTATTCCATTCCATTCTAATTTTGCAGACTAATCTCTTGTGTGGGGCCTTGTCTAAGGCTGTTTGAAAGTCCAGAAACACCACATCCACTGGCTCTCCCTTATCCATTTTACTTGTCACATCCTCAAAAATTTCCAGAAGATTAGTCAAGCATGATTTCCCCTTCATAAATCCATACCGACTTTAACCGATCCTGTCACTGCTTTCCAAATGCGCTGCTATAACATCTTTAACAATCGACTCAAGCATCTTCCCTACTACCGATGTAAGGCTAACTGGTCTATAATTCCCCATTTTCTCTCTACCTCCTTTCTTAAAAACTGGGGTTACATTGGCTACCCTCCAGTCCACAGGAACTGATCCAGGGTCAAGAGAACATTGGAAAATGTTCTCTTGACATTATTTAGATACATAGATACATAGAAAATAGGTGCAGGAGTAGGCCATTCGGCCCTTCGAGCCTGCACCGCCATTCAATATGATCATGGCTGATCATCCAACTCAGTATCCCGTATCTGCCTTCTCTCCATACCCCCTGATCCCCTTAGCCACAAGGGCCACATCTAACTCCCTCTTAAATATAGCCAATGAACTGGCCTCAACTACCCTCTGTGGCAGAGAGTTCCAGAGATTCACCACTCTCTGTGTGAAAAAGTTTTTCCACATCTCGGTCTTAAAGGATTTCCCCCTTATCCTTAAGCTGTGACCCCTTGTCCTGGACTTCCCCAACATCGGGAACAATCTTCCTGCATCTAGCCTGTCCAACCCCATAGGAATTTTGTACGTTTCTATAAGATCCCCTCTCAATCTCCTAAATTCTAGCGACTATAAGCCAAGTCTATCCAGTCTTTCTTCATATGAAAGTCCTGACATCCCAGGAATCAGTCTGGTGAACCTTCTCTGCACTCCCTCTATGGCTATAATGTCCTTCCTCAGATTTGGAGACCAAAACTGTACGCAATACTCCAGGTGTGGTCTCACCAAGACCCTGTACAACTGCAGTAGAACCTCCCTGCTCCTATACTCAAATCCTTTTGCTATGAAAGCTAACATACCATTCGCTTTCTTCACTGCCTGCTGCACCTGCATGCCTACTTTTAATGACTGGTGTACCATGACACCCAGTCATTGAAAGTGTGATAATGGTAATAATTTGGTTAGATTTAGCATAGTGATGGAAAGGAAAAATACTAAAAGGAACATGTGAGACAGCTTTATAACATAGACGGCATATTAAAGTTAAAGTGTCCCCAACTTTGGGTATATTGATGGTAAAGAATTGTTAAATGTAGCTTAATTTTGCATTGATTTTCACACCGATACCTTATTGTCTGCAAGTAAAGCACTAGATAATAGAAGTGGGAAAGCTGAACATGTCTGGTGAGGAGATGTTCCTCTGGCTTATTGGAACTGTGAAGGAGGCCATAGTCAGAGAGGTAAAAGTAGAAGTGGGATAAAGTATTTAAGTATCCTGCTACTGGAAGTTCAGGGTCACTCTTATAGACTGAACACTCGGTTTCTGCAGAAACCACAAGTTGTCAGTAATGAGGACGTTAGTAGTGCCGTCCCTGGAGTATAGTTGTATTACTGAGAGTAATGGGCTTGTAGAGCAGACCAAGATGATGGAAGAAAGAGAAAGAAGGTAGTGGCTCAGCTGGAGACCCCAGGCGTTCAGGGAGAATGTTCTTACGTGAACCTCAGCAAGCTAGAGTCTGTGGGGGATTTGCGCTTTCACAAAGGTATCCTCACTGAAATCCATCCCCTGCCTTTCAGCCATTTAGTTTAATTTAAGCTACAACCAAAACTGTAGCCACAACTAGAACTGAGCAGAGAGAGCACTATTCTACCAATAGTACTCAAGGTCACCAGTAGCATGAATTGGAAACCTTCTAGACTTTGTCCAATAATACATGGTGTTTAAAGAGTTAAATGACAACATCTAAAAGCATCCTGTGAAGCTAACAAGTTCACAGGTTTCCTTGATCAACAAGATGGAATCAGGATGGAAAAATCAAATACCAGAGGACATAGCTTTAAGGTGAGGGACAAAGTTTAAAGGAGATGTACGAGGCAAGTTTTTTTTACACAGAGGATAATGCGTGACTGGAACATGCTTCTAGGGGTGGTGTTGGAGGCAGATATGATAGTGGCTTTTAACAGGCTTTTGGATAGGCACATGGATATAGAGGGAATGGAGGAATATGAAGCGTGTGCCGGCAGATAAAAGTTAGTCTGTTTGACACAGACATTGTAGGATGAAGGGCCTGTTCCTGTGCTGTATGCTCGAAAAATAGATTCTCACTTGATGGAATAAGAAGCCCTCCAATAAAACTTGAAAATGTATAGAATTAGTGTACGTCTTGTCATTTTGGGTTATGTTGGTATCCAAACACATTTTACAATCAGTTGTCAGTATTTGTGTGATAATGGTAATAATTTGGTTAAACTTAGCATAATAATGGAAAGGAAAATTACTAAAAGGAACATGTGAGACAGCTTTATAACATAGACGGCGTATTAATCGAGCCGACAATTGAGCCGTCCACGGCCGCTGCACCAGCCGCTCCAACCGCTCCTGGGCCTCAGCGGAACAAAGCCCCGCGCTCTGTTTTTAAACTTACCGCCCGGCCGCTGCACCAGCTGCTCCAACCGCTTCTGGGCCTCTGTGGAACAAAGCCCCGCGCTCCGTTTTTAAACTTACCGCCCAGACGCTGCACCAGCCGCTCCAACCGCTCCTGGGCCAGTCGGAGGAAGGGCCCCAACCTCAAACATTACATGTCCATTGCCTCCATGGATACTGCCTGCCCTGCTGATTTCTTCCAGCATTTTGTTTTTTGTTTCCGGGGTTCAGCATCTGCAGTTCCTTTTTGCACTCCCTGCACCCCCCCCTTAATTAAGGTAAGGGAGGAGTATGAGTGCCAGGGCAGTTTATTGTTCTGGATGTCAGATGTGGGAAGTCATGGAGCCTGATAGCCTTCCAAACGTCCACATCTGCGCCAGGTGCGTCGAGATGGGGCTCCTAAGGGACCGTATTAGGAACCTGGAGCAGCAGCTCGATGACCTGTTTGGTCAGGGAGAGTGAGGAGGTAATAGAGAGGAGTTATAGAGAGGTGGTCACTCCAAGACCACGGGAGGCAGACAAGTGGGTCACGGTTAGGAAGGACAAGGGGCAGAGGCAGGGACTAGTGAGTACCCCGGTGGCTGTACACCTTGGCAATAAGTACTCCTGTTTGAGTACTGTTGGGGGGGGGACAGCCTACCTGGGGGTTACGACAGTGGCCGGGCCTCCGGCACAGAGACCGGCCCTGTTGCTCAGAAGGGTAGGGAAAGGAAGAGGAGAGCAACAGTAATAGGGGACTCTATAGTTAGGGGGTCAGATAGGCGATTCTGTGGACGCAGTCAGGAGACCCGGATGGTAGTTTGCCTCCCTGGTGCCAGGGTCTGGGATGTGTCTGAACGTGTCCAAGATATCCTGAAATGGGAGGGAGAGGAGCCAGAGGTCATGGTACATATAGGTACCAATGACATAGGTAGAAAAAGAGAAGAGGTCCTGAAAGGAGAATTTAGGGAGTTAGGAAGAGAGTTAAGGAGAAGGACCGCAAAAGTAACAATCTCAGAATTACTACCTGTGCCACACGACAGGGAGTAGGAATGGAGCGAGGTGGAGGATAAATGCGTGGCTGAGGGACTGGTGCAGAGGGCAGGGATTCAAGTTTCTGGATCATTGGGACCTCTTTTGGGGAAGGTGTGACCTGCACAAAAGGGACGGGTTGCACTTGAACCCGAGGGGAACCAATATCCTGGCGGGGAGATTTGCAAAGGCTACTGGGGAGACTTTAAACTAGAACGGTTGGGGGGAGGGACTCAAATAGAGAAAGCTAGTAGACAGTGTGTGAGGCAGGAGGCAGAGAAGGGAAGCACTCAGACCCAACATGTAGGGGAGAAATAAGAAAAAGATAATAAACAGAGAATAAGAGGTGGTGGGTTTCTTAAATGTGTATATTTTAATGCTAGGAGCATTGTAAGAAAGGTGGATGAGCTTAGAGCCTGGATTGGCACCTGGAAGTATGATGTTGTGGCGATTAGTGAAACATGATTGCAGGATTGCTGTGATTGGAAACTAAATATTCCAGGATTTTGTTGCTTCAGGTGTGATAGAATTGGAGGGGCAAGAGGTGGAGGTGTTGCATTGCTTGTCAGGGAAGATATTACAGCAGTGCTTTGGCAGGATAGATTAGAGGGCTCGTCTAGGGAGGCTATTTGGGTGGAACTGAGAAATGGGAAAGGTGTAGCAACACTTATAGGGGTGTATTATAGACCGCCTAATGGGGAGCGAGAATTGGAAGAGCAAATATGTATGGAGATAGCAGATATTAGTAGTAAGCACAAGGTAGTGATTGGGGGAGATTTCAATTTTCCACACATAGACTAGGAAACATATTCTGTAAAAGGGCTGGATGGTTTGGAGCTTGTAAAATGTGTGCAGGATAGTTTTTTGCAGCAATACATAGAGGTACCTACTAGAGAAGGGGCAGTGCTGGACCTCCTGTTAGGAAATGAGACAGGTCAGGTGACGGAGGTATGTGTTGGGGAGCACTTCGGGTCCAGTGATCACAATGCCATTAGTTTCAATATAATTATGGAGAAGGTCAGAACTGGACCAAGGGTTGAGATTTTTGATTGGAGAAAGGCTAACTTTGAGGAGATGTGAAAGGATTTAAAAGGAGTGAATTGGGACATTTTGTTTTATGGGAAGGATGTAGTAGAGAAATGGAGGACATTTAAAGGTGAAATTTTAAGAGTACAGAATCTTTATGTCCCTGTTCAGTTGAAAGGAAAGAGTAATAATTGGAAAGAGCCATGGTTTTCAAGGGAAATTGGACACGGTTCGGAAAAAGGGAGAGATCTACAATAAATATAGGCAGCATGGAGTAAATGAGGTGCTTGAAGTGTATAAAGATTGTAAAAAGAATCTTAAGAAAGAAATTAGAAAAGCTAAAAGAAGATATGAGGTTGCTTTGGCAAGTAAGGTGAAAGTAAATCCAAAGGGTTTCTACAGCTATATTAATAGCAAAAGGATAACGAGGTATAAAATTGGTCCATTAGAGAGTCAGAGTGGACAGCTATGTGCAGAGCCTAAAGAGATGGGGGAGATATTGAACAATGGGGGAGAAGTACTGACACTTTTGAAAAATATAAAAGTGGATAAGTCTCCAGGTCCTGACAGGATATTCCCTAGGACATTGAGGGAAGTTAGTGTAGAAATAGCAGGGGCTATGACAGAAATATTTCAAATGTCATTAGAAACGGAAATGGTGCCGGAGGATTGGCGTACTGCGCATGTTGTTCCATTGTTTAAAAAGGGTTCTAAGAGTAAACCTAGCAATTATAGACCTGTTAGTTTGACGTCAGTGGTGGGCAAATTAATGGAAAGGATACTTAGAGATAAGATATATAATCATCTGGATAAACAGGGTCGGATTAGGAACAGTCAACATGGATTTGTGACTGGAAGGTCATGTTTGACTAATCTTCTTGAATTTTTTGAAGAGGTTACTAGGGAAATTGATGAGGGTAAAGTGGTGGATGTTGTCTATATGGACTTCAGTAAGGCCTTTGACAAGGTTCCACATGTAAGGTTGGTTAAGAAGGTTCAATTGTTAGGTATTAATAGTGGAGTGGCAAGATGGATTCAACAGTGGCTGAATGGGAGATAACTGTTTGTCAGGTTGGAGGCCGGTGACTAGTGGGGTGCCTCAGGGATCTGTGTTGGGTCCGCTGTTGTTTGTCATATACATCAATGATCTGGATGATGGTGTGGTAAATTGGATTAGTAAGTATGCAGACGATACTAAGATAGGTGATGTTGTGGATAATGAAGTAGATTTTCAAAGTCTACAGAGATTTAGGCCATTTGGAAGAGTGGGCTGAAAGATGGCAGATGGAGTTTAATGCTGATAAGTGTGAGATGCTACATCTTGGTAGGACAAATCAAAATAGGACGTACATGGTAAATGGTAGCGAATTGAGGAACGCAGTAGAACAGAGGGATCTAGGAATAACTGTGCATAGTTCCCTGAAGGTGGAATCTCATGTAGATAGGGTGGTAAAGAAAGCTTTTGGTGTGCTGGCCTTTATAAATCAGAGCATTGAGTATAGAAGTTGGGATGTAATGTTAAAATTGTACAAGGCATTGGTGAGGCCAATTCTGGAGTATGGTGTACAATTCTGGTCGCCAAATTATAGGAAAGATGTCAACAAAATAGAGAGAGTACAGAGGAGATTTACTAGAATGTTGCCTGGGTTTCAGCACCTAAGTTACAGAGAAAGGTTGAACAAGATAGGTCTTTATTCTTTGGAGCGAAGAAGGTTAAGGGGGGACTTGATAGAGGTCTTTAAAATTATGAGAGGGATAGACAGAGTTGACGTGGATAAGCTTTTTCCATTGAGAGTAGGGAAGATTCAAACCAGAGGACATGATTTGAGAATTAAGGGACAAAAGTTTAGGGGTAACATGAGGGGGAACTTCTTTACTCAGAGAGTGGTAGCTGTGTGGAATGAGCTTCCAGTAGAAGTGGTGGAGGCAGGTTTGATTTTATAATTTAAAAATAAATTGAATAGGTATATGGACGGGAAAGGAATGGACGGTTGTGGTCTGAGTGCAGGTAGATGGGACTAGGTGAGAGTAAGTGTTCGGCACGGACTAGAAGGGCCGAGATGGCCTGTTTCCATGCTGTAATTGTTATATGGTTATATGGTATTTACATAGTCTTTTTTTGTGTTTTTGAAAGGCTGTCCTTGTGAAAGCCACTAAAGGTGATGGAAGAACACAGTCTAATAACACCAACAATTAAAAAACTACTGCTTTGAAGAAGGATTGTGATTCCTTTAACCTCCACCATACAACAGAGCATTTCAATGTTTAACTGTATTCTGAAGAGTAAAGTTTGACCTACCTTTATTTTCGAAACTATTATAACTTCAGTTAAATCCCATGACCAAAATAAGCTGTACGTGCTGAATCAGTGAATCAAACGTTAATGCCATGCAGCCAATTAGGTTACTGTGCCAACGCGCAATGCATGCTTTATCCCATATTCAGAAATTAATGACATGATTTTATTTGAAACAATTATTTAGAATTATATGCATAACTTGAGTTTGCTCAAACTTGTGTATTTGAGTATTATGCACGGCACACCAAATCAAGGAGCTCAAATATAATATACGGATCCATAAAATAACTCTCATGGGATATTGGATTGATTACATCTTCAGTAGCTCTTATTTCACTGAAAATTCATCTAATGCAATCTAATGAAAATAAACTGTTCATCGTTTCATATCAAAGCCTGGATTAATGTAAGAAGTGCACTTGCAAAAGATAATCTGGCTGTCTTCCAAATTATTCCTCCTCTCCAGCTGAAATGCCAATTAGTAAACCTATTAACCACACCTGTCTCAACGTTTGGACAGAGCAAGTTTGTTTGGATACCAATTCATCTTAAATAAATCAAGTATCATATTTAACAAGCTGAGTGGTGGAGATTTGAGTCAGGAAACCACACCTCCGCTAAATATTTGGTTGTTTTGCAGACACATAGAACTAATCTTCTGGAAAGCAACACCCACAGAACCATGAACAGATGTTGCATCATTCATAACTAATTTAACACTGCAGAAAATACAAACAGATGGAACTTTACAAGGAGAGGAGGGCTGTACAAGGGGAGGGATGGCGGTTCGCAGGACGACTGGAATGGATGCGATAGCTGCAACAGGCCTTCGTGGCCAGCTGCAGCTGGGACTGTAAAGCGGCACCAAAATGGCAACTTTTGCCTGTGGACTCGGTGGGCTGTTCAGTACATTCTGTGCTAACCAAGGGATTGTGCTTATATATATGGTGATGGTTTTGCTGATCTGTATGCAAAAAAATTGTCCACTGATCTTTATGTATTTGGCGGTAGACACAAAATGCTGGAGTAACTCAGCGGGACAGGCAGCATCTCTGGAGAGAAGGAATGGGTGACATTTCTGGTCGAGACCCTTCTTCAGACTTTATGAATTTGGCAGCAGGTTCAAGTTAATGCCTTCATGCATACACAAGTGTTCAGCAGCAGATTAGATAAAACAATACCCCAGCCTGGATTGCTCTTCCCCCAAGAGAGTCCCCAAGGGTTGGCACTAGCCTTGCCGATGTCTCAAAGATTCATGCAGTAATTAACTAACAGCAAGACCAGTTCACTGAATGCCATTTACATTTGTCTCAAACACAAGTCACAGTAGTTTGTGACTTTAGAGTAATAGTGGTATACTGAACATAATTGTGCAATAATATACATGTGATATGCCTATATGCAGTATAATTCCATTTCATAGATTTGAATAAATCCTTGTATCAAAATATAGTAACATTTCTACCAGGCATCAATTTAAAGTGTTATGAGCATATGACACCAGTGTCATTCTACAAAGCACGTTTAAATATTATTCATGCCAATATTTTACTCACCTGTAAATTCTGAAGAAAGTATTATTTCTCTAAAGATAATTTTCCATTGCTTTTCTTCTGCAGGTAAAAATCCCAAGGAAATTAAGGCAGAAATATAAACTGCAGACTGAAAGCTCCTGACTTGCGAAAAAACCACAAAGGAGACTGGATTAGGATTTGTGGTAGATGTTCCTCAAAACCACAGGAAAACATTTGTCTGCCTTCTGTCACAAACATGCCAGTTCAACCATAGTAGTGTACATCCTACTGCCTTTCAAATCGCCACAAAAATCAGGAGGAACAATAAATGGTCTTTATTCCAGAGAAGTCCATTTTGCTAATAGCACTATCGTTTGAGTCAATGAGATGGAACACTGATTAATAACAGCAAAAGTGGTAAACATAAAGAGCAAACATGTGACTATCCCAGTGAAAAATAACATTTAGACTGCTGGGTTAATACATTTTTAATCCAAGTATAAATAGATAACATCATAAAAGTGTCATATGTCACACCAATGCTCTGGATTACAATTTAGTTTTAGATTTTAGTTTTAGACATACATCATGGAAACATTCCCACTGTGCCCCCCAGAAACAGGACATAGATTTAAATTTGCAATCATCTTTTAATATAAATAGATAATATCCCAATAGTGATAACATAAAATAGTACACTGGTATTTTGAGTTGCCATCATAAACCTTCTTGCATATCATCAGAGTGCAGTATGGCTGGGGAATTATACTCAACATGGTGACCTCTGAATGTGGAGATAACATGTAACAAAGATATGAACAAATAAATTAATATCCGACTAAAATATTGCCATGTTGTAGGAAGGAACTGCAGATGCTGGTTAGCCATTATATGAACTGCATTTAAGATGCTGAAGGAATGGGGCTGGAATGACAATAGATAATAGGTGCAGAAGTAGGCCAATCAGCCCTTCGAGCCAGCACCGCCATTTAATGTGATCATGGCTGAACATCCCCAATTAGTACCCCGTTCCTGCCTTCTCCCCATATCCCCTGACTCCGCTATCTTTAAGAGCCCCATCTAGCTCTCTCTTGAAAGTATCCAGAGAACCGGCCTCCACCGCCCTCTGAAGCTGAGAATTACACAGACTCACAACTCTGTATGAGAAAAAGTGTTTCCTCGTCTCCGTTCTAAATGACTTACCCCTTATTCGTAAACTGTGGCCCCTGGTTCTGGACTCCCCCAACATCGGGAACATGTTTCCTGCCTCTAGTGTCCAAACCCTTTATAATCTTATTTGTTTCAATAAGATCCCCTCTCATACTCCAGGTGTGGTCTCACTAGGCCCCTATACAACTGCAGAAGGACCTCTTTGCTCCTATACTCATCTCCTCTTGTGATAAAGGCCAACATGCCATTCGCTTTCTTCACTACTTGATGTACCTGCATGCTTACATTCATTGACCGATGAACAAGGATCCCCAGATCCCGTTGTGCTTCCCCTTTTCCCAACTTGACACCATTTAGATCTGCCTTCCTGTTTTTGCTACCAAAGTGGATAACCTCACATTTATCCTGTTTTTGCTACCAAAGTGAATAACCTCATATTTATCCTGTTTTTGCTACCAAAGTGGATAACCTCACATTTATCCACATTAAACTGCAACTGCCATGCATACTGCCCACTCACCCAACCTGTCCAAACCACCTTGCATTCTCATAGCATACTCCTCACAGTTCCCACTGCCACCCAGCTTTGTGTCATCTGCAAATTTGCTAATGTTACTTTGAAACCATTGATGTATATTGTAAATAGCTGCGGTCCCAGCACCGAGCCTTGCGGCACCCCACTAGTCACTGCCTGCTATTCTGAAAGGGACCTGTTAATCCCTACTCTTTGTTTCCTGTCTGCCAACCAATTTTCTACCCATGTCAGTACTCTACCCCCAATACCATGTGCCCTAATTTTGCCCACTAATCTCCTATGTGGAACCTTATCAAATGCTTTCTGAAAGTCCAGGTACACTACATCCACTGGCTCTCCCTTGTCCATTTTCCTAGTTACATCCTCAAAAAATTCCAGAAGATTAGTCAAGCATGGTTTCCCCTTCGTAAATCCATGCTGACTTGAACTGATTCTGTTACTGCTATCCAAATGTGCCACTATTTCATCTTTTATAATTGACTCCAGCATCTTCTACACCGCTGATATCAGGCTAATTGGTCGATAATTTCTTAAAAAGTGGGATAACATTAGCTACCCTCCAATCCACAGGAACTGATCCTGAATCCATAGAACATTGGAAAATTATCACCAATGCATCTACGATTTCTAGACCCACTTCATTAAGTACCCTGGGATGCAGACCATCAGCCCCGGGAGATATATCAGCCTTCAGTCCAATCAGTCTACCCAACACCATTTCCTGCCTAATGTGGATTTCCTTCAGGTCCTCCATCACCCCAGATCCTCTGGCCACTAGTATACCATCAAGATTGAGTCCTCCTTAGTGAAGACAGATCCAAAGTACCTGTTCAACTCATCTGCCATTTCCTTGTTCCCCATAATAAATTCAGCTTTTTCAGTCTTCAAGTATCCAACTTTGGTCTTAACTAATTTTTTCCTCTTCACATACCAAAACAAGGTTTTACTATCCACCTTTATATTCATGGCCAGCTTACCTTCGTACCTCATCTTTTCTCCCCACATTGCTTTTAGTTCTCTTCTGTTGCTCTTTAAACATTACCCAATCCTCTTGCTTCCCGCTCATCTTTGCTACGTTGTACTTCTCTTTTATTTTTATACTGTCCCTGACGTCTCTTGTCAGCCACAGTCGCCCCTTACTCCCCTTGGAATCTTTCTTCCTCTTTGGAATGAACTGATCCTGCACCTTCTGTATTATTCCCAGAAATACCTGCCATTGTTGTTCCACTGTCATCCCTGCTAGGGTATCTTTCCAGTCAACTTTGGCCAGCCCCTCCCTCATGGCTCCATAGTCCCCTTTATTCAACTGTAACACCGACACCTCCGATTTACCCTTCTCCCTCTCCAATTAAAGATTAAACCTGACCATATTATAGTCACTACCTCCTAATGGCTCCTTAACCTCAAGTTCCTTTATCAAATCCGGTTCATTACATAACACCAAATCCAGAATTGCCTTCTCCCTGGTAGGCTCCAATACAAGCTGCTCTAAGAATCCACCACAGAGGCACTCCACGAACTCCCTCTCTTGGGGTCCAGTACCAACCTGATTTTCCCAGTCTACCTGCATGTTGAAATCTCCCATAACAACCATAGCATTACCTTTACTACATGCCAATTTTAACTCCTGATTCAATTTGCACCCTATATCCAGACTATTGTTTGGGGGCCTGTAGATAAGTCCCAGTAGGGTCTTTTCACCCTTACAATTCCTTAGTTCTATCCATACTGACTCCACATCTCCTGTTTCAATGTCACCCCTTGCAAGGGACTGAATTTAATTCCTCACCAACAGAGCTACCCCACCCCCTCTGCCCACCTGTCTGTCTTTTCAATAGGAGGTATACCCTTGAATATTCAGTTCCCAGCCCTGGCCCTCTTGCAGCCATGTCTCTGTAATTCCCACAACATCATACTTGCCAATTTCTAACTGAGCCTCAAGCTCGTCCACTTTATTTCTTATACTTTGCGCATTCATATACAGCACTTTCATCTTGATATTCACCTCCCCTCTCGGACTGCTCACAATTGGCCCTGATCTTACTCTCTCATCCCTTCTCAAACTTTCCTTCCCATTAATTCGAGAATCTTTTGTTACTTTTCCTGTAGTCACTTCCCCTTCAACTCCATCTTTACACTCCCAATTTGTCAATCCCTCCCCCCCACTATTTAGTTTAAACCCACACGTGTAGCCCTAGCAAGCCTGCCTTCCAGAACGTTAGTCATCCTCCAGTTAAGGTGTAACCCATCCTTTTGTACAGGTCACCCCTACCCCAGATACGATCCCTGTAAATCTAAATCCTTGCTCGCTGCAACAGCCCCTCAGCCACACATTCAGATCCCCTATCTCTCTGTTCCTGTCCTCACTAGCACGAGGTACCAGAAGCAATCCAGAGATAACCACCCTAGAAATCCTGCTTTTCAGTCTTCTTCCCAACTCTCTGAACTCGCGTTGCAGAACCTCCTTCCTCTTCTTCCCAATGTCGTTTGTGCCTACGTGCACAACTACTGCCGGCCGTTCACCTTCCCACTCGAGGATGTTCTGAATTCGGCTTGTGACATCTTGAACCCTGGCACCAGCGAGGCAACAGACCATCCTCGAGTCCCGTCTGCCATCACAGAATCTCCTGTCTGCTCCTCAGACAGTGGAGTCACTCACCACTATGGCTCTGCCCGACGTCGGTCTCACCGGTCGAGTCTCATCTCTAGGATTGGAGCCACCGACGTGTCCGCCGCTCGGACTGGAAGCGTCATCCCCCCCTGACAGTTCCCAAGAGGGCGTACCTGTTTTCATTAGGCACAGCCGCCTGGGTCTCCTGCACTCCACGGTTACCACCGTTTCTCTCAGTCACACAACTTCATTCTTCCCGTATCCTTGGCGTGACAACCTCACTGTAGGTCCTGTCCAGGTAACTCTCGTTTTCCCGGATGGCCCTGAGGTCATCCAGCTGCTTCTCCAGTGCCCCAACATGGTCCTTCAGGAGCTGAATCTGTATGCATTTGCCACAGTTGTAGCAGCCAGAGGCTCCATCGGTGTCCCTGGGCTCCCACATCCTGCAAGCATCACACTCTCATCTTGCCCGTCATGTGTTCACCATGTCCCGTCCTCTCTAGCTTTTTGCGTAGTCTCCTCTCCTCAGCCTCCTCGCCGAAGACTCTCAAGCCAAAAACTCAAACTTCACTCACAAGGCCACTCCCTCACTACCACTCCCCTACAGCAGCCTTGCTTACATTGGCTGATAAATTGCCTAATTTGACAATTTACAAATCAAATTCCTCAGTTTTAAACTGTTTTTCCCCTCTGATTCACCCTTCCCACGGGTTTCAGCCAATAAGCTCTTCTCCCTGATTCTCTTTGATTACTGCTTCTCCGCGATCCACGTAAGCACTGGCCTTATAACTGGACAGTAATTATAATATTCTGACTGCGTATGGGGGCTGATTCAAATAGCGAAAAAGATTTCTTTATCAGGGTGAAGGGTCCAATTGTTGCAATGGTAATGGGAAGGGGTCCAACTAAAGTTTGGCATCCTGATTGTAGGGAATGGAGTACATGTGCTGGGTGGTTGAAGAGGATCTGATAGTGATCTAAAAGAGCAGATAGTTGGGAGAGAGCAAGAGATTATTGAGGTAGTGGTTGGCAAAAACACTCCTGCTCTGCTTGGCACTGCTGTAGAGGCACATCGATTCAGTCTTCTCTACCTTATAAACCTCGGGTGCTTTCATTGCGGAGTTTGCACATTCTCCGGTACTTTGCAACTGAACAGGAATCAATCCATTTGAAATACAACCAATTTAATTTTCACAGTGGCTGGATAGTGATGAGTGGTCAATCTGCTTGTGTTTATTTAGTTTTAGTTTAGAGATACAGTATGCTGACAATTTATCATGCATTCACATTAGCTCTATGTTATCCTACATTCACTCCCTACACATTGGGGGTAATTACCTTTTTACAGAAGCTAATTAACCTACAAACCGCACCACCCGACAAACCTGGAAAGCGAAGCATGAAAGATATGCATGACCTGTTTGTTTAAATCAAGTAAAGATGCCCAACTCAAATGGGAAAGTGGGGCATGTTTATATTGTTTTTATGAGTTAAGATTCAGCCCACTGTTTTTCATCATCTATGATCATGTCCATTGAATTCCATAGTCTCTGTCCTAGACAGTTGCCAACGTCTGGCCAAGAATCATCCTTCCTCCCTCATTGTGAACAGATTGTGAAAGTTATTTCCAACATGCTTTCCAACATGCTTGGAAATAACTTGTGGAGGCCCACAGGGGTCGGTTTTGGGCCCCAAATTATTTATTTTGTATATTAATGATATATGTAGGGTGTCAAACCTCTTGAAATTTGTGTTATTTGCAGATGACGCTAATATTTTCTGTGATGGGGACAATTTGCAGCAGCTTTTGGAGGTGGTCACAGCAGAAATGAGTAAACTAAAAACATGGTTTGATTTGAATAAATTATCATTAAATTTAAACAAAACCAAACTTATGCTGTTTGGAAAACGCAAAATAAATACACAAGTAAAAGTAATGATAAATAATGTTGAAATAGAAAGAGTGTATGAAAATAAATTTCTGGGTGTGATTCTTGATCACAAAATCTGCTGGAAACCCCATATAAAACATGTGAGAGCAAAAGTAGCACGAAGTATTGGAGTGATGGGGAAAGCAAGGCATGTTTTGAATGAGAGAGCACTGTATATTCTGTACAGCTCACTTGTGTTACCGTATTTAAATTACTGTGTGGAAGTATGGGGCAACACCTACAAAACCACCTTACAATCACTAAGCACACTACAAAAAAGAGCTATTCGTATAGTAAACAATGTAGGATATCATGAACACACCAATATACTGTATTTAAAATTACACACCTTAAAGAAAAAGGATCTGGTAGAATTTAA
>JAXLNO010005134.1:135482-183589 GCA_038087875.1 Malacoraja senta
TTTCTCTCTGCTGTCTCTCTCTGCCTCTCTCTCTCTCTCCCTCTCTGCCCCCCCTCCCTCTCTGCCCCCTCCCTCTCTGCCCCCCCCCTCTCTGCACCCCTCTTTACCCCTCCCTCTCTACCCCCCCCTCTCTGCCCCCCTCCCTCTCTGTCCCCTCCCTCTGCTCCCCTCCCCTCTGCACCCCTCCCTCTCTGCCCCCTCCCTCTCTACCTCTCCCTCTCTGCCCCCTCCCTCTCTGCCCCCTCCCTCTCTGCCCCCCTCTCTGCCCCCCCTCCCTCTCTGCCCCCCTCTACCCCCTCCTTCTCTGCCCCCTCCCTCTCTGCCCCCTTCCTCTCTACCCCCTCCCTCTCTGGCCCCCCTCTTCCCCCTCCCTCTCTACCCTCCCTCTCTGCCCCCCCTCCCTCTCTGCCCCCTCCCTCTCTGTCCCCTCTCTGCCCCCCTCTCTGCCCCCCCCTCTCCTGCCCCCTCTACCCCCTCCCTCTCTTCCCCCTCCCTCTCTGCCCCCTTCCTCTCTGCCCCCTCCCTCTCTGCCCTCTCTCTCCCCTCTCTGTCTCATCTGCCTCTCTCTCTCTCCCTGCCTCTCCCACTCTGCCTCCTCTCTCTCTGCCCCCCATCTCTCTCCCTCTCTCTCCCCCCCTCTCTCTTTGCCTCTCTCTCTTAATGCCCCCTCTGCCTCTCTCTCTCTCTCTCTGCCTCTCTCTCTCTCTGCCTCTCTCTCTCTCTGCCTGTCTCTCTCTGCCTCTCTCTCTCAGCCTCTACCCCCCTCCACCCCTCCCCTCCCTCTCTACCCCCTCCCCTTCCCCCTCTCTCTGCCCCCATCTCTCTCCCTCTGCCTCTCCCTGCCTCTCTCTCTCTCTCTCTCTCTGCCTCTCTCTCTTTGCCTCTCTCTCTCTGTCCTCCTCTCTGCTTCTCTCTCTCTCTGCCCCTCTCTCTCTCTCTGCCTCTCTCTGCCTCTCTCTCTGCCTCTCTCTCTCTCTCTCTCTCTCTGCCTCTCTCACTCTGCCCCTCTCTCTGCCTCTCCCCCTTCTCTCTCAGCGCCTCTCTCTGCCCTCTCTGCCGTCTTTCTCTCTGCCGTCTCTCTCTCTGCCTCTCTCTCTCTCTCTCTCTCTCTGCCCATCTCTCTCTCTCTCTGCCTCTCTCTGCCTCTCTCTCTCTCTGCCTCTCTCTGCCCTCTCTACCGTCTTTCTCTCTGCCGTCTCTCTCTGCCCTCTCTCTCTCTCCCTCTCTGCCCCCTCCCTCTCTGCCCCCTCTCTCTTCCCCTTCCCTCTCTGTCCCCCCTCCCTCTCTACCCCCTCCCTCTCTATCCCCCTCCCTCTCTGCCCCCCTCTCTGCCCCCCTCCCTCTCTGTCCCCCCTCCCTCTCTACCCCCTCCCTCTCTACCCCCCTCCCTCTCTATCCCCTCCCTCTCTAGCTCCCTAAGTTACCCATAAAACTTAGAGATTCAGTAATAATATGGCAAGATTTCTAAATATCGCTCCCTACATTCCTGGAAACATGAGAAAGTGCGTCTTGTGCTACAATTATCGGGTAGAAAAGTGATAAAGTCCTTGCCCTGAAAAACTGTAGCATAGTCTGACTGATCCAGCTGATATTCCCCTCCCAAGGCAATCTGAAAGAGCAGTACAGTTTAAGACTGTAGGTACGCAAAAATGCTGGAGAAACTCAGCGGGTGCAGCAGCATCTATGGAGCGAAGGAAATAGGTAACGTTTCGGGCCGAAACCCTTCTTCAGACTGATAGGGGGTGGGGAGAAGAAAGGAAAAAAGGAAAAGGCGGAGGAGCCCGAGGGCTGGGGGAGGGGAGGAGAGAACCAGATGGCTGATGAAGGGGAGGGGACAGCCAGGGCTAGCAGAATTGGGAGAATTCAACGTTCAGGCCACCAGTATGTAGACTGCCCAAGCGGAATATGAGGTGCATTTCCTCCAATTTACGGTGTTGCTCGCTGTGGCCATGGAGGAGACCCAGGACAGAGAGGTCAGATACGGAATGGGAGGGGGAGTTGAAGTACTGAGCCACCGGGAGTTCAGGTTGGTTATTGCGGACCGACCGGAGGCTCAGCACTTCAACTCCCCCTCCCATTCCGTATCTGACCTCTCTGTCCTGGGTCTCCTCAATGGCCACAGCGAGCAACACCGTAAATTGGAGGAAATGCACCTCATATTCCGCTTGGGCAGTCTACATCCTGGTGGCCTGAACGTTGAATTCTCCCAATTCTGCTAGCCCTGGCTGTCCCCTCCCCTTCATCAGCCATCTGGTTGTCTCCTCGCCTCCGCCAGCCCTCGGGCTCCTCCTCCGCCTTTTCCTTTTTTCCTTTCTTCTCCCCACCCCCTATCAGTCTGAAGAAGGGTTTCGGCCCGAAACGTTACCTATTTCCTTCGCTCCATAGATGCTGCTGCACCCGCTGAGTTTCTCCAGCATATTTGTGTACCTTCGATTTTCCAGCATCTGCAGTTCCTTCTTTAACAGTTTAAGACTGTAGTAAGTTTAACAGCCGCAGAAAGAGTTGTTCCCATCCTTGATACCATTTCTAGGATGGTATGCAACTAATAGCAAATTCCAGAAATGCTTACTTGATGGAAATTAGGCAAATGAAGCAGTTCTTCTCAGATATATCCAAGCGAGTGTCAAATACTATATATGCTGCTGTCTCAAATGACAGTAGGTTGGAAGAAACTCCCTAAACATATTCTCCGAACAACTCTTTGTCCTTCAGTTGCTTGAGGAGAGAAAAGATTTTTAGAATTCTGCTGGTTCAGGCCATAAAGTCAATTTCCCCATTGTGATGGCACAAGAAAGAAATGAAAACAAAACAAATAATCCTTTTTACTGTGATACATCATACATTGTAACTGCATTTGGACATCGTAGAATAAGTAGGAATGACGGCCACAAAAATCTTTGAAACTCCATGAAGCTCTAGCCTTCAGGCCAAAGATATCCATCGTCATATTGTGTGGTACTGATATCATTGGATTGAATTAGAGAGGAATCTGGTAGCTTAACTGGGGATGCTTGAGATGAAAACTGATGAAGTAGCTGTGTTACTGTAGGGAAAAGTTTACTATTGTCTAACCTATCTAGAGTGTTAGAGAACATAGAACCCTACAGCAGAGGAACAGGCCATTTGGCCCACAATGTCTGTGCCAAACATAATGTAAAATGAAACTAATCTCCTCTGCCTGCATGTGACCCATATTCCTCCATTTCCTGCATATCCATCTAAAAGCTTAAAAATTATTAACATATCTGCTTCCATAATCCCTCGATAGTGTGTTCCAGGCACCTACCATCTCTTTTCACTTTTCCCCTCTTACCTTAAAGCTATGCCCTCTAGTCTTTGATAGTTCCACCCTGGGAAAAAGGTTCCAACTGTCCATCCTATCAATGCCTCTCATAATTGTATACACTTCTACCAGCTCCCCTTAGCCTCCCACACGCCAGAGAAAACAATCCAACTTTGTACAAGAGATGCAACACTTGTCAATTCACTTCCCCCCTCCACTCCATTCCAGGACCCAAGCAGTCGTTCCAGGTGCGACAGAGGTTCACCTGCATCTCCTCCAACCTCATCTATTGCATTCGCTGCTCTAGATGCCAGCTGATCTACATCGGTGAGACCAAGCGGAGGCTTGGCGATCGTTTCGCCGAACACCTCCGGTCGGTCCGCAATAACCAACCTGAACTCCCGGTGGCTCAGCACTTCAACTCCCCTCCCATTCCGTATCTGACCTCTCTGTCCTGGGTCTCCTCCATGGCCACAGCGAGCAACACCGTAAATTGGAGGAAATGCACCTCATATTCCGCTTGGGCAGTCTACATCCTGGTGGCCTGAACGTTGAATTCTCCCAATTCTGCTAGCCCTGGCTGTCCCCTCCCCTTCATCAGCCATCTGGTTGTCTCCTCCCCTCCCCCAGCCCTCGGGCTCCTCCTCCTCCTTTTCCTTTTTTCCTTTCTTCTCCCCACCCCCTATCAGTCTGAAGAAGGGTTTCGGCCCGAAACGTTACCTATTTCCTTCGCTCCATAGATGCTGCTGCACCCGCTGAGTTTCTCCAGCATTTTTGTGTACCTCCAACTTTGTACAACCTCTCCTTATAGCTAGTACTCTATAATCAAGGCAACATTTTAACTAACCTCATTTGTACACTCTTGAAAGTCTACACATCTTTCCTATCAATTTCGCAAAAGATGCTTCCAAACCTAAAAATGGGCACAATATCGTTCTACACTGGATTAAGCCTAGTTTTCTGTGGCATTATTCTTCTTCTAGGCCCTTACATTCACTATCAAATAGTTTACCATTGTTGGCAATGAATGTGTTCCTGAAACGCATACATTTTATTTTGTTAATACATTTTAATTTGTGTGTAGTGAATGCAAGATGTTTAAAATTATCTACACATTTATACATAACTAAAACTCTGATCTTGTGCTCTTCCGGTTTGCGTGGTTTTTCTATTTGCACAAAAACGATACACGATAGCACTATGATTTTTCGCCACCTTATTCACCATTCTCCCGTGTTGCAAGTGCAACAAGTTTTGTTCCGATCAATGGTATATTTTAAAAGTTATTAAGGTATGAAAAATGTTAAAAACCACGCATGCACAGATTGGTCTCCTCTCCTGTCTGTCAGCGCCATGCAGATTGGTCTCCTCTCCTGTCAGTCAATGCCACGGCCGGGACAGTGACGACCCTTCCTGCACCATCGCCGCACTGATTGGCCGCGTCAGCTGTCACTCACCATCGGCGCCCGCCTTGCCCGGCGTTGCACGCCCACAGCCACGGCCAGTTGGCCAGAAGTGGCTGGAGGGGACGGCCACAGCCCACAGCTGGAGTACGTGGCCCGCAGATGGAGTATGTGGCATCCATGGCAAGGTAGGCCACAGCCTCGGGCTCTCCCTCTGAGGCCTGGGCGCTGAGCCTGGCTCTGAGGGCGGCGGCAATGCTGGCTCCGGGCACGCAAGGAGGGAAAGGAACGGTAACCTCGAGATCCTGGGGAGGTGAGGAGGGAGGGAGGGGGGATTGAGGGAGAGGAGGGGGTAGGGAGGGAGAAGGGGGAAAGTGGGGAGGTGAGGAGGGAGAGTGGGGTAGAGGGGAAATAGAGGAAGAGGAGGAGGGCAGTGGGGAAGGTAAGGAGTGGGAATAGAGGGAGAGGAGGGCAGTGGGGGAGGTAAGGAGGGATAGTGGGGGGGATGGGGGAGTTGAGGAGTAGGGGAGGTGGGGGATAGAGTGATAGAAGGGGGGTACGGAGGGGAGAGGAGTTATGGAGGGAGGGAGGGAGTGACTGAGGGTAGGGAAAGGAGAGGGAGGGAGAGGAGAGGGAGAGATTGGGGAGGGTGAAGAGGAGGGATGCGGGGAAATGAACCATGCCTTTGCAGTTGGGGGCTACGGTGAGTGGTGGAATATTACGTTGGGGGAATGTGTTGCGATGAGGGACCAGATCTCCTGCGTGTCTGGGACCCAACTTAGTCTAGTTCATTTTAAATTTGTGTTCCCAAGAGGACTGATTGGTATTTTCATCTCAATGTCTCATTTTAAATTAAGGAGATTTGGAAATAAGGAATCTGTCACAACTGTTCATTGTAATGAAGCTTCATTGCAATTATTCCCTTGTTTAAAAAAATACAAATTCTCTACAAATGCAAACAATACTTTCAAAACAAGAACTTCATGTGAAGATTTTACTCCTTGAATACCTCTAACCCAGACAAAATCAATAGTACCTGGACAATTTTGACTGCGTGAAGCAAAAACAAACATTATAAGATCCCACTTCTTGTTAAGTACTAACGTACTTAAGAATAAAGCGTGCATGCCTTTAATTTAATGCAGTCATAATTTCCCATTGAACATAATTGATTAGTAGGGGTTCTGAAACGAAATCTACTTGGTTCTGGGCACTTTATTAACATAGAACATAGAACAGTACAGTACAGGAACAGGCCCTGTGGCCCACAATGTCTGTGCCGAACATGATGCAAAGATAAACTAATCTCATCTGTCTGCATGGAATGCATCTCACTGTATTCCCTGAAAATCCATTTACCTGTTTAAACGTTTCTAGTATTTGATATTTCCATCCTGGGAAAAAGGTACTGACAGTTTACAGTATTAATGACTTTTTGTATATTTTATATACTTCTATCAGATCTCCCTGCAACCTGTGGTATTCCAGGGAAAACAATCTAAATCTGTTCAAGCTCTCCATGTAGATAATCCCCCTAATTCAGACATAATTCTAGCAAACCACTCTCTCCAAAGCCTCCACATCCTTCGTGTAATGGGGCAGCCAGAACTGCATGCAATACTCCACACTATTGTTAACTTTAAACTACTCTTTGAAATGGCCAAGAAAACTGTTCAAATGCATCAAAAAAGAAGAATAAGCCAAGAATACAAATTAGCAGAGGAGGCATTGTTGGTTTTAAAGCACAGTGAAGTGGATAAATTCCCAGGGCTTGACCAAATACATCGTCGGACCTCATGGGAAGTTATGGAAGAAATTGTGGAGGCCCCTTCAGAGAAATTTGTATCATCTTTAGCCACAGGTATAGTTACGCAAGACAGGAGGGTGGCTAATGTTGCACTATTATCTAAGATGGGCAGCAAGATAAGCCGGGGAACTACAGGTCAGTAAGCCTGACATTCAGTGGTGGGAAAGTTGTTGGATGGGGATTCTGAGGAACTGGATCTGCCAGAATTTGGACAGGCATGGACTGATTAGAGTGAGTCTGCAGCTTTTTGTGTCTATCTTGAATTTTTGCAAAGATCAGTTTCCAGAGGTGAGATAAAGGTGAAGGTCCTTAACATCAAGGCAGCATCTGAGCAATATGCCATCATGGAGCCCTGTAAAACTGAAGCCAAGGACAATAGTTAGAAAACAATCAGTGGTTGGAGACATATCTCAAACAAAGGAAGATCATTCTGATGTTGAAGCTAAATCATCCCAGCCCCTGGATACATTTCCAGGGAAAAGAGACTTAGCATCTTCTGCCAAGTGCAGCCTCACCAATGTCTTGTTCAACTGTAACATATTATCCATACTCAATACCCTGATTGATGAAGGCCAATGTACCAAAAGCCTTCTTAACCACACTAAGTACCTGTGACGCCACTTTCAGGGAACTATGTACCTGCACTCCTAAATCCTTCTGCTTGACAACACCCTCAGAGCTCTGCCATTCCCAGTGTAGGTCCTGCCCTGGTACGATTTTCCAAAGTGCAACACCTCACACTTATCTGCATTAAACTCCATCAACCATTCCTCTGCCCAATTGCCAAGCTAATCAAGATCCTGCTGTAATATTTGAAAACCACCCACTTTAGTGTCATCTGCAAACTTACTAATCATACCTTGTATATTCTCTACCAAATTGGTGATATAAACTACAAACAGCAATGGGCCCAGCACCGATCCCGGAGATACACCACTAGTCACAGGCCTGGATCACATGCAATCTAACATTCCAGAGCAGCCTACCATGTAGAACCTTATCAAATTCTAGCTGAAGTCCATATGGAGTGTATCTACAGCTTTTCCCTCATCAACCTTATTGGTCGCTTCTCAGACTCCTGATCACTATCACCAAGGCCAAGGTCATTGAAGCACGAGGATACTACCATCTCCAGCCTCCTCTTCATGTCACACACTATCCTGACTTGGGAATCTTGTTCCTTCATTATCAATGGATCCCAATCCATTGTAAACCTCTACTGAATAATGTAGTTGTAATACCAGAAGGATTCAATTAGTTCAAAATTGCACTTCATAAAAACGTTCTTACGGGCAATCGGGTAATGCACAACAACTAGATTTAAATAATCATCATATTGTAAATATAGATTAAAAAATAATAAAGAGCAACAAAATCATTAAAACTATTACTATATGACATAGATAGGGTAGACACTCAGAACCTTTTTGCCAAGGCGAAAATGCCAAAAACTAGAGGGCATAGCTTTAAGGTGCGAGGGAAAAAGCTTAATGGAGATGTGTGGGGCAGATTTTTTTACACAGAGGATGGTGGCTGACCGGAATGCACTGCTAGGACTGGTGGTGGTGGCAGATACAATACTGATGTTTAAGAAGCTTTTAAATAAGCACATGGATATGTTGGAAATGGAGAGGTTTGGATCATGTGCGGGCAGATAAGGTTAGTCTATCTTGGCATTATGTTCCTGTGCTGTACTTTTCTAGTTTCTATGTACTATATGTCCAAACTGCCCTTTTCTCAGAATGTCATCTGAGATTATATTTTTCACAATTTTTGAGAATTGAATTTGTAATTTATCTTAGAAGAAGACTTGGAATGCAAACAAGAACAACTGACCAGTTTTGGAATAACTAAGAGATCTTTTATCTGGGAGACTGAATACATTCAAACAATCTTCAGGTTAGTTTGTAGGCACAGCTTGAGCATTTGTGTGAAGTTTGAATTAAATGATTAGAGTTTGGTGTTCACTTGAAACCCTAATGTTGTACAGCTGTAATTTAGTCGACCTTTGTTGTTAGCAGCTGAATAATTTTCATGCTCCCTTGAACAAAATAATTATTCAGAAATCTTTCAAGGGGAAATAATGGTGGCAGTTGAGGAATCTAAACAGAAAGGCACTGTTTTAATACTTCGACATGCATAGCACATTGATTCAGGCTACATGATGTAGCATAAAAACTATGTCAGGAATGCTGAGAAGATCTACATTACCGACCAAATGTAAGTAACAAAGAACTTGCTTTTAGGAAAGGGAAAATTGACCCCAAGTCAGAGCAAATAGCAAGTACAGACTGCAATCCATGAATAGTTCACATAAACCTTTAATTCAGAACTTCCACAGTATAGCTTTATATATTTTTCCAGATTTATGCCATGAGGGGAAAAAAGGTTTTTAACAAAGGTCACACATATTGTAAATTTATAAAACATTTTTTGTCATTGGATTGTAAAATGAATGCCTCACATTTTAAACTCGTAATGAAGCAATGCCCCACAACTAGTTGATTAATCAAAAGTGTCCGTTTGTGGAATTGAAAAGTCATCTTTCCATTTTCACGTTGGCTTTATGTTAGAGATCCAATGTCACATTGTTGGGCTTTTTCCATGTTGCCCCTGCAATTTTTTCATCACTTATTTATCCAAGACCTTTCGAAACCTATGATTGAATCAGCTTTTAGGGCTTGAGTTCTTGATCATAACTAAAATAAGAATTCCAAGTTGCCTTTTGAGCTGATGCAAATACCTTAAAAATATGTAGAAACAAGGATCTACAGAAGCTGGTTTACATAAAAAAGACACAAATTGTTGGAGTAACGCAGCGAGTCAGGCAGCATCAAGAGCATGGATAGATGACATTTCAGGTTGGATCCTTCTCCAGTTTGAAGAAAGGTCCTGACCCGAAATGTCACCTATCCAAGTATTCCAGAGATGCTGCCTGACTCGCTGAGTCACTCCCAGCACTTTGTGTCTTTTACCTTGAAAATATGTCCTCTTTTCCTCAGCCCTTCCTGTATGGAAAACCACTCTTCAATGATCGAGTCTAGATCTATAAGTTGAACACCGATCAAATGTTACAACCTTCTCTACTCTGGTAATCCCAGCCTCTCCAGTCTATCCAGATGACTCCTTAACTCTGGATTTCAAATTCATAATTTTTGCACACAATCGAAAGCCTAAACGTTCTTCCTGAAGCATTCTGCTCAACTCTGAATGCAATTCCCCAGTTGTAGTCGAAAAAAATATTTTACAGAAGTAACTTTCTGAATTTTGTCCATATTGAACAATCCATATCTTTTTTTTTAACGTTTTCTCAATCTGACTTGCCTCCTTTATGTTAATAAATGCATTTTATTGTAAATACATTTTCTATGATCCTCTCTGGTTCCTCGTCACTTTTGAAATTGTACTCTCTGTATTATGCTGCTTTTCTTTGTTGTTATCAGCCAGGCCTTTGCCCTGCTTATTGTTTCTTCATGTCAAGACTAACGTATTTAATTGCCATATGTACTGACAATGGAACAAATGAAATTCATACTTGCAGCAGCTTAACAGGCATGTAAACACAATAACACATAGGAATTATTTTAAAAAAAATAACTGAATAATAAAATAACCCTATGTGTTGATTACTAGATATGATTTGATGATAATGTAAATGCTAAGCCAATTTTTAGGTCGATAGAAAGCTATTCAAATTAGAAAGTCAATGTTGTATATAAATGAGGTTGTAAGTATGTTAATACCTCATTTAAATGAGAGTTTAAATTAATTTTAAACTTTCATTTAAATTCCCTCAATTAAGAGCCATAGAGTCATACAGTGTGGAAACAGGCCATTTGGCCCAATTTTCCCACCGACCTACACTAGTCCCACCTGCCTGAGTTTGACCAATTTTCCACTAAACTTGTCTTATCCATGTACCTTTTTAAATGTTTCTTAAACGTTGCGATACCTGCCTCAACTACCTTCTCTGGTAGCTCGTTCCATACACCCACCAATCATTGTGTGAGAAAGTTTCCCCTCATATTCCTATTAAATCATCTCCCCTCATCTTAAATTCAGTGGGTAAAGTCAAAATACTCCATCTGCGCACAGCTGGTAGCCTCCAGTATTAATCATCCTGTGGGTGTGTCGGGCCTGATTATGAGGTACAATAGACCTTGTGAAGCTTGTACAATAGACCTGGTGACAATAGACCTTGTGAAGCTTGACAAAGCTCTCCTTCTCCTGTTCCCAAAAAGGACATTAAAAGGCTTCCTGCTTGGGCCCACATATCCTCTTATGTGGGCAGATTAATTCTGTGCCCACTGCCTAATTTATCTGGGTGAATATGGTTTAACTCCAATCCTGTAGCAAATCATACATTAATATATTCCAGACTTGATTTAATAATTATTTTGTCATTAAATAAATCTTTACATGAAAGTGAAAACAGAGGGAGCCATATTATTTTAATTCTTTTTACTCCAAAGTGATGGTAGGATTACTTTGAAGTGTATTGTAAATATCAAAACAATATTTCAGAATATAGAAAGACAACATCAAAGAAACAACACTGCAATGCAAGTTAAATTTAATTTAGTGCAATAACTTGGCAAGATCATAATTTTTTATTTTTGCTTTGAGCTGTTATTGCCAAAATTCCAGCTGTAATATGGGTGAATCATTATTGGGCACAGTATGATTTTCATTGTTAACAACTGAATATTCATCAGTTCAATGAAAGTCATCCATGTAACCAATAAACTAAATGGCTTAGTGCCCAGTTTCAGAACAATGGTGAAAGAAATCTGCTCCTATGACAGGTCAACAGCAAAAACTGTCTTGCACATTTACTTTTTACTTTGCATAATTAGCCTCAATGGGGCTTAGCAAACCTCACATGATGAGTCATGTATTAATGATTTTAAAAGAATATGATCCATAAATTCATAGGACCATTTACATTGGTGTTTTCTGGATGTCAGCCTCCATGCCATCCAGATCTGCCTGCTCGTGAGGAAAGAATTAGAACAAAATACAAAATGTAACTCAGCAGGTCAGGCAGCATCTGTGGAGGGATTGGATAGGTGACGTTTGGTGTCGGGACCCTTCCTGAGTCTGAAAATGGTCCCAACCTGAAACATCGCCTATCAAATCCCCCCACAGATGCCGCCTGACCCCCTGAGTTATTCAAGCACTTTGTGTTTTGCTTAAGATTCCAGCAAATGCAGTTCCCTGTGTCTCTAACAATTGTACACTTGAATACACACTGGGTTTCTACGAAAGGAATTTCTCTGCAACCATATTGAGGGAAAGGAATATTGTTGAGTTTGGAGTCTCCTATCAAAATATAAACAAGACTGACAGAAGATGTTTGGTGTTTTTTTGTTTTTTCTGAATTAATATTATTTGTTAGGTCTTTCCTCTTAGTCTTATCCGTTGGTGATTTGCTCTAACTCATAGAACCACTCTCTTGTTAACTTCCTGCAAGAAAACAAAACAAACAATATCTTTGCATGCCACTTTCCTGTTCTCTCCAATACCACTTGACATCGTTGTAGTTCAAATGTCTGTCAATTTTTGCCTTGAATATACAGTATTCGATGAATCTATCTCCACACTTCTCTCAAGTCATAGAATTATATAACATGGAACCAGATTCTTCGGCCCAACTCGTCCTTGCCGACCAAGATACCCTATCTAAAGCTAGTCCCATTTTTTCATATTTGGCCCATGTCCCTCTCTGTTCCTCCAATTTGCGTATGACCTCACAGAATTGAAGATGGATTATTTCTTTGTTAATACTGCCCAACAGCAAAAGAGGGCTCTTTGCATGGTCGCTTGACACTAAAGGAGCAGATTCCTGAGTCACATCTTTCAAGGGACATACTAATAGTCCAATTTACAACTGCCATTGCTAAAAGAGAGTGGCATTTAGGGGCTGTCTCACTTGGGCGACCTAATTGGTGAGTTTAGAAGAGTTTGAAACAATGACATGTTGAAGACCTCCTTCGACTATGTAGAAGACCTCCTTCGACCTTCTTCAACTATGTTGAAGACTAGCTTCGATTAGCTACGACTAGCTTCGACTAACTTTGGGAAAATTGGACACCGAATAGTGGAGAGTGAAGACGACCTCCTTCGACCTCCCTTCGACATTGATGAAGACTATCTATGACTACCCTCGACTACCTTCGACTACACTCGATTACCTACGACTAACATGATGACCTACTACGACCTACTACAACTAAACCTACGAGTAAAAAAAGTATCTATTTTTTCCATGGCGACCTTTTTTTACTCGCAGGCATTTTTTAACATATTGAAAAAAACGCTGCGACCTAGCTGAGGCCTCGAGTACGCGGAGACCACTCTTGAGCATGAAGGAGAGTTACGAAGACCTCCTACGACCTCGTGTCGACGATGCTGCGAGTATGAGTCGAGGGCAAACTCGCCAGAACTCGCGGATTAGGTCGCCCAAGTGGGACAGGCCCTTTAGAGTCATCGGGTCATACACCACAGAAACAGGCTCTTCGGCCCAACTCGTCCATGCTGACCAAGATGTCCCATCCAAGCCAGTTCCATTTTGCCTGGCTTATAATCCTATGAACCTTTCCTATCCATGTAGGTATGTTACAAAACTTACCTTCAGCGGCGCTGCAGTTCTGTCACTGGCCGTGTGCGCGACTTTGGCGCCTTTGAGGGGGGGGCGGGGTTAAAATGCCGTTTTCTCCTACTTGTCCTCGATATATTTTCTCGGAGAGCTAGCAAATGCTGAAGATTTGTTCCGACGGCCGTTCTGTGAATTTTTTTTTTAAATCGCTGGACCATTTCAGCGTTGGAGTAAACTAAAAAGCCGCTTCTAATGCCGTGAACGCCGACAACGGGGACAGATTTCACGCACGGGACAGATAAAGGAAAGCCGTTTATTTTACATATAAATGTGCTTCTTAGGATGCCTTTAATCCAAGTTATACGTTGCGAAAAGGTGATTTATTCCCCATACGAACCGGCATAATGTTTGCTGCCGATATGAGGTTTAAATTCACCGCAAATGCAACGTTCCAATCGATCGCGTTCCACAAAATCCCACTCGCAAGATTATTTAAATGGCCATTAATTTACAGAAATTAAACACTAAATTCCTTCCATTTGGCCTATAAATTCATGACAATGAGATTTAAAAATCATGTTATGTTGTGAATTCTTGTGTGAATGTTATTTGGACACTTAGGCTATTTAAAAATGTTAATCTTTTCTTAAGTAATGGATAGATGTTTAGATCTAGTAATTGAATTTTGTAATTAGCTATAATTGGGTAACTAACTAATTATATGCTTTAATTTCAGGTCATCCAAGTAAGATTGTTTCATATTTGTTTCAGAATGCTTCAATCTATAATAACTGAAAATTTCTTTCAGTTCTCTTAATTTTTAAGAAAGTTATGTGCTTTTGACTGTCCTTGATCACAGCTTTTGTGTTAAGTCAATGGAAAAGCAATAGGGAACAAGATGCTAATTTCCAAGTATGAAAATGGCCATAACTTTATTAATACTGAAGATATGAAAGTGAATTAGGTGTCAAATTAAACTTCTTTTTATGCTTTATCTATTGGGATAAATTGCAGACTTGATTTTTTTAATCTCAAAATTTTGTAACATTGCTAATCCATGTCCCTGTCCAAATGTCTTTTAAATGTTGTTATTATACCTGCCTCAACTACTTCATTGGTGGTGCAGCAGTAGAGTTTCTGCCTTAAAGGCCTGTCTCACGAGTCTGCGGTCATTGGCGGCGAAACGGGAAGAATCTACCGCTCCTGGGCCGCCATAGACCGCGCACTCGGTCAAACGCACAATTCCGGGGCCGTGCGGCGTTATTCCCAACACCGCACGGTGCTAAACTAAAACCAACTGTTCAAAAATATGTCCCTACCGCACAGCCTCCGCCAGTGAGGCACGAATGCAGCACGGCTGCCGCCACAGCCGCCGCCAGTGTGGCTCGAGCGCCGTGCGTCGAACTTGCACCGCCACAGCCTCCGCCAGTGAGGCACGTGTGCGGCACGGCCGCCGGCACAGCCACCGCTACAGCGCCGCGATCAGGAAGGCCGCCGCCACAGCCGCCGCTAGTGAGTCACGTGCGGCGGGCCGACGTCATCTCAGTCGGCCCACCCTTTTTTTTACTTACCGCAAGCACGTGGGACCAGCCGTATTTAAATCACTCGGCCCCCGCGCAGCGTCCGTGCAGCGCTCCCGTGGCATAGGCTCGGCGCTCTCGCCGTTGCCGTGCAGTCCACTCTACAGGCGAAGCCGCGCTTCACCGCCGATGACCGCAACACCGTAAGACAGAGCCTTTACAGCGCCAGAGCCCATGTTCGATCCTGACTATGGGTTTTTCCTATGACCTACGTGTGTTGTCTCCGGGAGCTCTGATTTCCTCCCACACTCCAAAGACGTACAGGATTGTAGGTTAATTTGCTTTGGTAAAATTGTAAATTGTAGATCGCTGGTCGGCGTGGGACTCAGTGGGCGAAGGGCCCATTTCCGTGCTGTATCTCTAAACTAAACTAAACTAAACTAAACTAAACTAAACTAATCTGGCACGAGGTACCCTAGAAGCTTTGTTTTCAGAAGGACCCCAACAAATTTTGAAATCTTTCCACAGCATTAGGGAGGTTGGTTTAATTCCAGAAAACTGCAAATAAATTTACAGATAAGTGTATTCTAATGAAACCAACAAGTGTAGGTCCCTGCTACCAACCAAAGCCGCGATAAAACTAATTTTGAGTAGACATATCTCTTCTCCTTTGTAGCTATAACACACTAGTACAGAACTCCAATTGCTCAGAAGCCAACACTTCAAACGAACTCTGCAGCATTGATTCTCAGTGGTTCCAGCACAAGGACTTATCCACTCTGTGTGATTTAGCGACTCAGATATAACAAGCAAATTGAATAATTCAAAAGAGCTGCTGGCAGTGAAAGTGAAGGAACACAAACATATTAACTGGCCATCTCATGTCCTTTTTCAACCCTTAACCTATGCACTAATAAATGCAGTAAAAAATGATGCTTTGGTATTTTAAATGCAGACGTATGATTGGATGTCCAAATGTTACGAGCCTGCTTTAAAATAAAAAAAATGTGAGCTTCAGAGAGTTTTCTGTATTTATCAAGTACTCTGAGAACAAGCCTAATGGACTCTACAAAATTCACATGTATAGATGTGTAAGAATGCACTTAATCAATGTTGTGTAAGAGTGAGTGTTAGATAACTTCAGAGATGTTTACTAGTGTCCCCTGTGACAAAGTCTTAAGCAAACTAAAAGAGCACTCAAAATGTTCAGCAATTGTAATAGAAATCTTCATTACAACATAGATATTGTTATAATTGGCAGCATATTTATCGTTGACAGATACTTGAATGCAGCAACTCTATCATTGCGCCACTGTGCCGCCTTAATCCAGCCATGAGCAAAAGTTGGAAAGGGTATAACATTCAAAATAATAACAAGCAAAACATGAATCAAAGAGCACAAAAATATTCTTTGGCCCAACTCCTACATGCTGACAAAGATGCCCATCTTAGCTAGTCCCATTTGCCTGCATTTGATTCATATTTCATAGATACATCGATAGATACATAGACAATAGATGCAGGAGTAGGCCATTCGGCCCTTCGATCCAGCACCACCATTCAATGTGATCATGGCTGATCATCCACAATCAGTACCCCGTTCCTGCCTTCTCCCCATACCCCTTGATTCCACTAGACCTAAGAGCTCTATCTAACTCTCTTTTGAATGCATCCAGTGGATCGGCCTCCACTGCCTTCTGAGGCAAAGAATTCCACAAATTCACAACTCTCTGTGTGAAAAAGCTAATCCTCATCTCAGTTCTAAATGGCCTACCCCTTATTCTTAAACTGTGGCCCCTGGTTCTGGACGCCCCCAACATCGGGAACATGTTTCCTGCATGTAGCGTGTCCAATCCCTTAATAGTTTTATATGTTTCAATAAGATACCCTCTCATCCTTCTAAATTCCAGTGAATACAAGCCCAGTCGCTCCATTCTTTCATCATATGACAGTCTCGCCATCCCATGAATTAACCTCGTGAACCTACGCTGCACTCCCTCAATAGCAAGAATGTCGTTCCTCAAATTAGGAGACCAAAACTGCACATAATACTCCAGGTGTGGTCTCACCAGGGCCCTGTACAACTGCAGAAGGACCTCTTTGCTCCAATACTCAACTCCTCTCTTTATGAAGCCCAACATGCCATTAGGTTTCTTCACTGCCTGTTGTACCTGTATGCCTACTTTCAGTGAGTGATGTACATAACATTCAGGTCTTGTTATACTTCCCCTTCTCCTAACCTGAGACCATTCAGATAATATTCGGCCTTCCCGTTCTTGCCTCCTAAGTGGATAACCTCACATTTATCCACATTATACTGCATCTGCCATGCATCTGCCCACTCACCCAACCTGTCCAAGTCACTCTGCATCCTCATAGCATGCTCTTCACAGTTCACACTGCCACCCAGCTTTGTGTCATCTGCAAATTTGCTAATGTTACTTTTAATTGCTTCATCTAAATCATTAATGTATATTGTAAACACTGTAGCTGTGGTCCCAGCACCGAGCCACTCGCCACTAGTCACTGCCTACCATTCTGAAAGGGACCCGTTAATCCCTACTCTTTGTTTCCTGTCTTCCAACCAATTTTCTATCCATGTCAATACATAACCCCTAATACCATGTGCTCTAATTTTGCCCACTAATCTCCTGTGTGGGACCTTATCAAAGGCTCTCTGAAAGTCCAGGTGCACTACATCCACTGGCTCTCCCTTGTCCATTTTACTTGTTTCATCCTCAAAAAACTCCAGAAGATTTGTCAAGCATGATTTCCCCTTCATAAATCCATGCTGACTTGGACCGGTCCTGTTACTGCTATCCAAATGTGCCGCTATTACATCTTTGATAATCGACTCCAGCATCTTCCCCACCACCAATGTCACGGTAACTGGTCTATAATTCCCTGCTTACTCTCTCCCGTTTTTCTTGAAAAGTGAGATAAAATTAACTACCCTCCAATCCACAAGATCTGATCCAGAATCTATAGAACATTGGAAAATGATCACCAATGCGTCCACGATTTCAAGAGCCACCTCCTTGAGTACCCTGGGATGCAGACCATCAGGCCCTGGGGATATATCAGCCATCAGTCCATTAGTCTACCCAACACATTTCGTGACTAATGTGAGTTTCCTTCAGTTCCTCCGTCACCCTAGGTCCTCAGTCCCCTAGTACATCTGGGAGATTGTTTGTGTCTTCCTTAGTGAAGACAGAACCAAAGTACCTGTTCAACTCGTCTGCCATTTCCTTGTTCCCCATAATAAATTCACCTGTTTCTGTCTTCAAGGGACCCACATTTGTCTTCATTAATTTTTTCCTCTTCACATAACAAAAGAAGCTTTTACTATCCTCCTTTATATTCTTGACTAGCTTACCTTCATACTTCTTCTTTTCTCCCCGTATTGGCTTTTTAGTTACCTTCTGTTGATCTTTAAAAGTTTCCAAATCCTCTGGCTTCCCGCTCATCTTTGCTATGTTATACGTCTTCTCTTTTATTTTTTTACTGTCCTTGACGTCCCTTGTCAGCCACGGTCGCCTCTTACTCCACTTAGAATCTTTCTTCTTCTTTGGAATGAAATGATCCTGCATCTTCTGGAATATTCCCAGAAACACCTGCCATTGTTGTTCCACTGTCATTTCTCTGAAGTGGAAAAGCTTAAATGTGCTTAACCCGAATGAGGAACCATTGAAGTTAAACCCACCAAGCCTTTACACTTCAGTAACAATGAAGTGGGTTTAAATCACAATTTTATCCAAATTTTTTTTGTCCTCAAATTCCTTTCATCTCATGTCGCTTTTACTGTAATGTGATCCAATACTTTAAATGCAAGCCCCTTCTGTGAAGTAAAAAAAAGTGATTTAACTAAATGAGATTGGGCTTCGTAGATTTCAGTTGAATGCCTTCTCAAGATGGAATAGAATATTTATTAGTATTCTAGAAATTTTATTTTAAGAATCTTCCTACTATGCTACCATATTCACATTTACATAGATACATAGATACATAGAAAATAGGTGCAGGAGTAGGCCATTCAGCCCTTCGAGCCTGCACCGCCATTCAATATGATCATGGCTGATCATCCAACTCAGTATCCCGTACCTGCCTTCTCTTCATACCCCCTGATCCCCTTAGCCACAAGGGCCACATCTAACTCCCTCTTAAATATAGCCAATGAACTGGCCTCAACTACCCTCTGTGGCAGAGAGTTCCAGAGATTCACCACTCTCTGTGTGAAAACGTTTTTCCTCATCTCGGTCTTAAAGGATTTCCCCCTTATCCTTAAGCTGTGACCCCTTGTCCTGGACTTCCCCAACATCGGGAACAATCTTCCTGCATCTAGCCTGTCCAACCCCATAAGAATTTTGTACGTTCTATAAGATCCCCTCTCAATCTCCTAAATTCTAGCGAGTATAAGCCAAGTCTATCCAGTCTTTCTTCATATGAAAGTCCTGACATCCCAGGAATCAGTCTGGTGAACCTTCTCTGCACTCCCTCTATGGCAAGAATGTCCTTCCTCAGATTTGGAGACCAAAACTGTCCGCAATACTGCAGGTGTGGTCTCACCAAGACCCTGTACAACTGCAGTAGAACCTCCCTGCTCCTATACTCAAATCTTCTTGCTATGAAGGCCAACATACCATTCGCTTTCTTCACTGCCTGCTGCACCTGCATGCCTACTTTCAATGACTGGTGTACCATGACACCCAGGTCTCGCTGCATCTCCCCATTTCCTAATCGGCCACCATTTAGATAATAGTCTGCATTCCCGTTTTTGCCACCAAAGTGGATAACCTCACATTTATCCACATTATACTGCATCTGCCATGCATTTGCCCACTCACCCAACCTATCTAAGTCACCTTGCATCTTCCTCACAGCTAACACTGCCCCCCAGCTTTGTGTCATCCGCAAACTTGGAGATGTTGCATTCAATTCCCTCATCCAGTTCATTAATATATATTGTAAATAGCTGGAGTCCCAGCACTGAGCCTTGCGGTACCTCACTAGTCACTGCCTGCCATTCTGAAAATGACCCGTTTACTCCTCCTCTTTGCTTCCTGTCTGGCAGCCAGTTCTCTATCCACATCAATACTGAACCCCCAATACCGTGTGTTTTAAGTTTGCATACTAATCTCTTATGTGGGACCTTGTCGAAAGCCTTCTGAAAGTCCAGATATAACTAGTGGTTCTCCCTTATCCACTCTACTAGTTACATCCTCGAAAAATTCTATAAGATTCGTCAGACATGATTTACCTTTCATAAATCCATGCTGACTTTGTCCAATGATTTCACCACTTTCCAAATGTGCTGCTATCCCATCTTTAATAACTGACTCTAGCATTTTCCCCACTACCGATGTTAGACTAACTGGTCTGTAATTCCCCGTTTTCTCTCTCCCTCCCTTTTTAAAAAGTGGGGTTACATTAGCTACCCTCCATTCCTCAGGAACTACTCCAGAAACTAAAGAGTTTTGAAAAATTATCACTAATTCATCCACTATTTCTGGGGCTACTTCCTTAAGTACTCTGGGATGCAGCCTATCTGGCCCTGGGGATTTATCGGCCTTTAATCCATTCAATTTACCTTTTTGATTAATATTTTTATTAGAAGCAAACATATTATAAAGTATAGTAACATATTATCATAGAAAAAAAAACTTTTCATATACATCAATCATACATTATTAAAATTGTCTATTGTCGATTAATTCTGCTTCTAGTGTGTTTTTTTATATAGATAGAAAAAGAGAGGTAGAAAGAAAAAAGCATTACAAATATCGGAAAAAAAAAGAGGTGGAATGAGTTTACTTATAATACGTCATTGGAGATAAGTTCGTAGGTTATGAAATATAATTTTATATCTAATCCTGAGTTCAAGCTTCAGTTGGGTTTTCGTGCTGGGCCCATCTATCCCTTCAAATAGTTAATGAATGGAGCCCATATTTTAACAAAAAGTTCATTTGTCCATTAAGACAAGTCTAATTCTTTCTAGATGTAGGGTCTCCGACATTTCCACAATCCACATTTTAATTGTGGGGGTTATAGGACTTTTCCAAAATTTTAATATTAATTTTTTCCCAGTTATTATACTGTAGTCAAGGAAGTTTATTTGGCTTGGGATGCAGCCTATCTGGCCCTGGGGATTTATCGGCCTGTAATCCATTCAATTTACCTAACACCACTTCCCGGCTAACCTGGATTTCACTCAGTTCCTCCATCTCATTTGACCCCCGGTCCCCTGCTATTTCCGGCAGATTATTTATGTCTTCCTTAGTGAAGACAGAACCAAAGTAGTTATTCAATTGGTCTGCCATGTCCTTGTTCCCCATGATCAATTCACCAGTTTCTGACTGCAAGGGACCTACATTTGTTTTAACTAATCTTTTTCTCTTCACATATCTATAAAAACTTTTGCAGTCAGTTTTTATGTTCCCTGCCAGTTTTCTTTCATAATCTATTTTCCCTTTCCTAATTGAGCCCTTTATCCTCCTCTGCTGGACTCTGAATTTCTCCCAGTCCTCTGGTAGGCTGCTTTTTTCTGGCTAATTTGTATCATTCAAAACTGCACACAATACTCCAGGTGTGATCTCACTATGGCCCCGAAGAACTGCAGAAGGACCTCTTTCCTCCTATACTCAAATCCTCTTGTTATGACGGTCAACATGCCATTAGCTTTCTTCACTGCCTGCTGTACCTGCATGCTTACTTTCATTGACTGATGAACAAGGACCCCCAGATCCCGTTGTGCTTCCCCTTTTCCCAACTTGACACTATTTAGATAGTAATCTGCCTTCCTGTTTTTGTTACGAAAGTGGATAACCTCACATTTATCCACATTGAACTACATCTGCCATGCACCTGCCCACCCACCCAACCTGTCCGAGTCACCCTTCATTCTCATAGCATCCTCCTCACAGTTCACACTGCCACCCAGCTTTGTGTCATCTGCAAATTTGCTAATGTTACTTTGAATCCCTTCATCTAAATCATTGATGTATATTGTCACAGCACCGAGCCTTGCGGTTCCCCACTAGTCACTGCCTGCCATTCTGAAAGGGACCCGTTAATCCCCACTCTTTGTTTCCTGTCTTCCAACCAATTTTCTATCCGTCAGCATTCTATCCCCAATACCATGTGCCCTAATTTTGCACACTAATCTCCTACGTGGGACCTTATCAAATGCTTTCTGAAAGTCCAGGTACACTACATCCACAGGCTCTCCCTTGTCCATTTTCCTAGTTACATCCTCAAAAAATTCCAGAAGATTATTCAAGCATGATTTCCCGTTCGTAAATTCATGCTGACTCAGACCGATCCTGTTATTGCTATCCAAATGTGCTGCTATTTCTTCTTTTATGATTAACTCCAGCATCTTCTCCACCACTGATGTCAGGCTAACAGGTCTATAATTCCCTGTTTTCTCTCACCCGCGTTTCTTAAAAGCTACCCTCTAATCCACAGGAACTGATTCTGAATCTATAGAACATTGGAAAATGATCACCAATGCGTCCACGATTTCTAAAACCACTTCCTTAAGTACCCTGGGATGCAGACCAACAGGCCCTGGAGATTTATCAGCCTTCAGTGCCATCAGTCCACCCAACACCATTTCCTGCCTAATGTGGATTTCCTTCAGTTCCTCCATCACCCCAGATCCTCTGGCCACTCGTACATCAGGAAGATTGTTTGTGTCCTCCTTAGTGTAGACGGATCCAAAGTACCTGCTCAACTCATCTGCCATTTCCTTGTTCCCCATAATAAATTCATCTTTTTCAGTCTTCAAGCGTCCAACTTTGGTCTTAACTATTTTTTTTCCTCTCACATACCTAAAGAAGCTTTTACTATCCTCCTTTATATTCTTGCCTAGCTTACCTTCGTACCCCATCTTTTCTCCGCATATTGCCTTTTTAGTTATCTTCTGTTGCTCTGTAAACCCAATCTTCTTGCTTCCCGCTCTTCTTTGCTACGTTGTACTTCTTCTCTTTCATTTTTATACTGTCCCTGACTTCCCTTGTCAGTCACGGTCGCCCCTTACTCCCCTTGGAATCTTTCTTCCTCTTTGGAATGAACTGATCCTGCACCTTCTGTATTATTCGCTGAAATACCTGCCATTGTTGTTCCACTGTCATCCCTGCTAGGGTCTCTTTCCAGTAAACTTTGGCCAGCTCCTCCCTCATGGCTCCATAGTCCCGTTTGTTCCACTGTAACACCGACACTTCCAATTTACCCTTTTCCTCTCCAATTGTAGATTAAAACTTACCTTATTCTGGTCACTACCTCCTAATGGCTCCTTAGCCTCAAGTTCCCTTATCAAATCCGGTTCATTACACAACACTAAATGCAGAATTGCCTTCTCCCTGGTAGGCTCCAATACAAGCTGCTCTAAGAATCCATCATGGAAGCGTTCCACAAAGTCACTTTCTTGGGGTCCAGTACCAACCTGATTTTCACAGTCTACCTGCATGTTGAAATCTCCCATAACAACCGTAGCATTACCTTTACGACATGCCAATTTTAGCTCTTGATTCAACGCACCCTAAATCCAGGCTACTGTTTGGGGGTCTGTGGATAAGTCCCATTAGGGTCTTTTTACCCTTACAATTCCTTAGTTCTATCCATACTGACTCCACATCTCCTGTTTCAATGTCACCCCTTGCAAGGGACTGAATTTCATTCCTCACCAACGGAGCTACCCCACCCCCTCTGCCCACCTGTCTGTCTTTTCGATAGGACGTATACCCTTGAATATTCAGTTCCCAGCCCTGGCCCTCTTGCAGCCATGTCTCTGTAATTCCCACAACATCGTACTTGCCAATTTCTAACTGAGCTCATCCACTTTATTTCTTATACCGAGCATTCATATACTACTCTTTGACTTCGGTATTCACCTCCCCTCTCACACCACTCCCGATTGGCCCTGACCTTACTGTCTTATCTCTTCTCGAACTTTCCTTCCCATTAATTCAGGAGTTTTTTGTAACTTTTCCTGTACTCACTTCCCCTTTAACTCCATCTTTATATTCCCAATTTGTCAATCCCTCCCCCCCACTATTTAGTTTAAACCCACACGTGTAGCCCGAGCAAACCTGCCTGCCAGAACGTCGGTCCCCCTCCAGTTAAGGTGTAACCCATTCTTTTGCACAAGTCACCCCTACCACAGAAGAGATCCCAGTGGTCTATAAATCTAAATTTTACTTCGGAGTCACGTGAGTGACTACGTGAAGAAGACCCATCAGGGCGCATGCGCGTCATTACGTCAGAAGCATTGCCGCTCACGGACCTGAGGAGCTCCTCCTCTAGTGGAATGTAGTTTTTACAACTCCAAGATAAGTAAAACACTTTTTTGGAGTTTTTTAGGTCTGTTTGCTGTGGTGGTCTGTTGCGATTTTTTCACAGGCACCATGAACAAAACGGGCAAGGGCAAGAGGCGAGCCGCAAAGCCGATAGAGAGCCGCGGGAATGCAGTTGGTGAAGGGCTGCCTCATACCCCTGTAACAGTCGCCGGCTGGGAGCGGGGCGACTGTGGACTTGTGTATTTAGAAAAAGAACAGAGCCAGCGTCAGTTGGGCGCTAGCCAACATGCAAGTCAGGTCCATGGAGCAAGAGTCAGTTTGGGATTCACCTCCAAGGCTGGATATCACTTTCTGAGTGGATATTCCAAATGGAGAACCTGTACACAGGTTGCTCCAACAAGACATACTCCAGGAGGAGTGATGTCAGAGCCAGGCTGCAGAAGCCAGGTCAGCAGCACCTAGTAAAGGGTTGCTTGATAGCACCCTCATTGATGAGGCGCGTGCACAGGGTCAACAGAGTTTCCGATACAAGCGAAGATGGCAGCTGCCAGATGTTCTATTTCTGGCAGTACGATTCGCTGCTCTGTGAGAGTTCTGACCCTGACTCTGACGGTGAGGCCGATACAAGCAAAGACGGCAGCTGCCAGATGTTGTACTCCTGGCAGTACGATTCGCTGCCCCGTCAGAGTCAGGAGAGCCACTGGGAGAAGAAGTGGCCTCTACGATCAACTATTTTGTCTTCCATCAGCTCCAGTAGCTTACGATGGATGAAAATGCCAAAAAAGCATGAGACCACAAGGAACTGCGTATTGCGGAAAGTACTAGCAGTGAACCAAGATATAAGGGGTCAGATGGGCGAGGGCATGTGAGCCCAAGAAATAAAACTGCAGAGAATATTGAAGCTGCTGGGTTGAGGAACATCTGCATTTTTGCAAGAACAATGGATGGAGGCCAGGGATGGAGATGCATCAAGAGGCACTAGGGTTGCTATGTAGCGCCCACTTCGAGATGAATTGTTTCAGGAAGTATGCCATTCGGCCCACCATCAACCCCAAGTTGCAGCAACTCTGTAAAGCCCAGCAATGTGCACACTCAACTTACTCTTCGGAGAAAAACCTCACGAAACGTGGGAAAGAGTTGGATGATGAGGCAAAAACAGCAAGGTTGATCAAAACATCGATGGTCGGCAAGTCTGTGAAGAGGAGGTATCCTTTCAGACATCATACAGAATCCTGGGCCTACACCAGGAACAAGTCGACCATTGAAGCAGGGGCGCAGTTGGCGTCCTGCAGCGGGAACACGAAAAAGCGTGGGTTTTCCTGCCAGGAGCCAGGGACCACAGGTGACAAAGGAGGTAGGTGGACCTGGTTCTCATGGGAACATATTAAGGCAAAACAGCCAAATATTGGAAGCAAATTACTTCAGATTCATTATTCTGAGTATTATTCAAAGGTTTCGAATTGATTCGATCCAAATAGTGATTTGCCATCCAGCATGTTCCTAGCAGAACACTCCAATTTCACAAAAAGAAGTGATGGAGGTTCAAGCTGAATTTGAAAACTTGTCTATAAACAAGTAATTGAAAGGTTGGTTTATCAAAACCACCAAATTGTGTTTAAATTTTCTCGACCTAAAAAGGTGAGGAGTATTTTAGATCTGACAAGTCTTTAAAATGTTGTGAAGTATAGACACTTCAAAATGGAGACTTTGAGACTGCCATTCAACTTATTTCAAAAGATGTTATATGGCACCTATAGATCTGAAAGATGTATATTACTCAGTGTCTGTTCATTTGTAAGATAAAAATATTTGAAATTTATTTGATTGAAACAATTATGGCAATTCAAAGTTCTGTCTAATGGGTTAACTTCAGTTCCTAGAATTTCACTAAATTGGTAAAACCAATTTTGGGGCTAATTAGAGTCCAAGGACAGATGTTGATGGCTTAACTGGATGATGTGCTAATTAGGACGAACAAGAGAATTAGTGAGTTATCTCTCTCAATTGTTCAATCCACTTTTGAAAGTTTAGGGTTTAATTCATCCAGAGAAATCAAGGTTAACGCCACTTACAACAATTGATTATTTTAATTTCACAATTGATTCAATTGACATGGTAGTAATTTTACCCAGGGTAAAGGGTAGAGCTGATAGATGGTTGCATTAAGCTGTTGAAAAAGCAAGAATCTTCAATTAAGACAGGTGGCCAGCTTGCTAGGAAAATTAGTGTTATTTCCAGCAATACAATATGGGCCATTGCACTACCAGCAGCTACAGATGGCAAAAAGGAAAGGCACTAAGATGCATGGTGGCCATTTTGATAGGCCATGCAGTTAAACAACAAATGCTGCTTCTGATTTGCAGTGGTGGATTTAACATGTCTCCAGTAGTTCGAGCAAGATACTGATTGAACAGCCTTCCATGGTCTTACAGACTGATGTCAGTGCACTAGGATTGGTGCCACTGAAATGGTATCCATCTGTGGACAGATGGAATATGGAAGAGGAATGATTTTTTGCAGACATGGAGAATCAAAGTTTTACAGCTGTTGGAAGTCTTATGAGCTCCAAGCTTGTTGTAAATACAACTAATCTGCATGTTCAGCTTCAAATTAACAATACTACAGCAATGGCATGTATTAATCGTATGGGTGGAATTAAGTCGGTGTCATGTGACAAATTGGCTAATCAAATCTGGACTTGGTGTGTTGACAAATATTTGGTTTCAGCTATTTATCTACCAGGTAGATTCAATATAGTAGCAGACACCAGGTTATGGGAATTTCCATGATAACAAAGAATGGATGTTGAATCTTAAGATTTTAATGATATAGCAGTCAGATTTGGGAAGCCAGATACGACTTGTTTCCATCCAGACTCAATCACCAGTTACAGAGATATGTGTTATGGGAACTACATCGGGAGACAGTAGCGATTGATGCTTTCTCGCTACATTAGGGTGGTATGTTTTTATATGCATTTTCCATCATTCTGTCTCATAAACCGGTGTCTGCTTAAAATGAAGCAGGATGCTGCCTCTGGGGTACTGGTGATACCGGACTGGTCTACACAGCCATGGTTCCCTTTGATATTGGAATTAATGACACAGTTTCTGATAAAGGTTCCCAAAAGAAGGGATTTACTGGTGTATCCGATAATTGGAGAGTAACATCCGTTATATGCTTGTATGGATCTGTTAATTTGCAGGTTTTAAAAAGAGGATTGTCTGGGCATACTGTGGACATGCTTACAGCAGTCTGGCGGAAGAGCACTCAAAAGCAGTACATTTGCGAATCTGAGGTTGTAACTCTGTAAATACTGCTTTCCCATTATGTAAAGAATGGGAAAATATTCTATGTACAAAAGAATATTGAATGTTGTACGGCACGTGTCTCAAATGTCTTAGGTTTTCTCAACACTCTATTATGAGGGGTTGAGTTATAGTGCGATTTATTCAGCCAGAAGTACATTGTCCTCGTTTTTTATTGATGGGGTCGGAAAGACATACTGTTGAGTCTCGTTCTTTCGTTTCCAGATTAATGAAAGGAATTTTAATTCCAGACCTTCTAAACCTAGGTATGGCAATCTGGAATATAGAGTGGTTTTAAGCTACTTCATCAATGGACTCTTGGTACGATTCTGATTTTGGCCAAATTCAGCATGATGGTAGTCATGCTTATGGCACTTGTAACTTTTATTTTATTTTTATTTTATTAGAAGTAAGTACAGTAATGTGGCACCAAGGTGCCTAATATATATTGACATGTTACATTTTATGTACAGCTTCGTATTTTTTTTAAATAATGAGAGAGAAAGAGAGAATAGATAATAAAAAATAGAAAAACGTGTGATGTATGGTGTGTGAAAAGGAAAAAGGGGGGGAAAGAGGGAAAGTGAAGGAAAAAAAAGGAGAGAGAAAGAGTAGAGAGTAGGAAATTATAGGAGATCGTTATTTATATTCTTGACCATCCTTCACCCAGTCCTGAAAGTTGGTTTCTACGATTTTGTTGCACCATATGCTTCCAAAAAGTTGATAAATGGAGACCAACTCGTTAAGAATTGGTCTGATTTATCTATTAGGAGGAATCGCATTTCTTCAAGATGTGCGGTGTCCAACATGTTTGAAATCCACATTTTAAGCGTTGGTATGGGTGTATTTTTCCAAAATTTAAGTATACGTTTTTTTGCCGTTATTAACCCATAATTAAAAAATGAATTTTGAAATGTGTTCAATTTGTTCCCATCTTCCGTTACTCCAAGTATAATCATTTCAGTGTTGGGCTCCATTTTTATCTTGAATAATTTTGTAAATATTTCAAAGATATCGCTCCAGAATTTATAAAGTTTTATGCAGGAAACAAAAGAGTGTTATAGTAGCATTTTGAGATAAACATTTATCACAAATGGGGGAAGTATTTGGATAGAATTTATTCAGTCTAGTTTTTGAATAATATAATCTATGTATGGCACTTGTAACAAGCACAGAGAGTGCAGACATTACAAAAGTTACAGATACACAGGATGGAAGTACTTCAGGATAATGTTATGTTTTACATTTATGACCTACTCAAATGAAGTAGGGTCAGGTGTGACAGGATTCAAGAGTGTTTTATTAGCATATTCCATGGATCCATGTCTATTTGTTAAGACATATTTGTTGCAATACATTGAGGCTACAAAGGTCTTATGAAATATGAAAACAAGATTGCTTATCATTATAGTGTCAGTTCAGACTATTTCAAGATGGTTAAAACAAGTCTTGGTTGCTGCAGGTGTGAACAGTGATGTTTTTACATCCCATTCAACTTAGCAGCAACATCGGCGGCCAGGGCGAAGGATGTCCCGTCGACCATATTCTCGCAGCCGCCGGGTGATCTAATAAGTTGGTGTTTCAACACTTTTACCATCAGCCTATTGCCAATACGGGGCTGTTTGCAGATACTATATTAAGTTCTGCTTAAATTCCCCTGGGTTAAAGGGGATACTGTTAATTCTATTATTCAAATAAATGAATTACTGCATTTTTTCATGCAAATGTCATTAATGCATTATTGATTATTTCTCGTTCCGAGTCAATCAATGCAGTGAGAAGCCGGGATTTGAATCTGCGGCATGAAATCACAAAGCTTTAAAGTCTTCACGTAGTCACTCACGTGACTCCGAAGTAAAATAGTAAGATTAAACGAGAACTTACCAGTTTGAAGTTTGATCTTTATTTTATGAGGATATACGTTGGTGATTACGTGCCCACCACGCCCAACCCTCTTTCATAAAGGTCAGCTGGAAGTTCTAAATTTACTCGTTTTACTATGTTACTTCGTTATTGTTGTTTGTGATTTCATACCGCTGCTTTGAAGATTGACGCGCAGGCGCCCTGACAGGTCTTCTTCTTCACGTAATCACCAACGTAACTCCTCATAAAATAAAGATCAAACTTCAAACTGGTAAGTTCTCGTTTAATCTTACTATCCTTGCTCCCTGCACCAGCCCCTCAGCCACACATTTAGATCCCCTATCTCCCTGTTCCTGTCCTCACTAGCACGAGGTACTGGAAGCAATCCAGAGATAACCACCCTGGAAGTCCTGCTTTTCAGTCTTCTTCCTAACTCTCTAAACACGCATTGCAGAACCTCCTTCCTCTTCTTCCCGATGTCGTTTGTGCCTACGTGCACAACTAGTGCCGGCTGTTCACCTTCCCTCTCGAGGATGTTCTGAATTCGGTTTGTGATATCCTGAACACTGGCACCAGCGAGGCAACAGACCATCCTCGAGTCTCGCCGGCCGCCACAGAATCTCCAGTCCGCTCCACGGACAATGGAGTCAACCACCACTATGGCTCTGCCCAACGTCGGTCTCACCGGTCGAGTCTCATCTCTAGGATTGGAGTCACCGACCTGTCCGCCGCTCGGACTGGAAGCGTCATCCCCTCCGACAGTTCCCAAGAGGGCGTACCTTTTTTCATTAGGCACAGCCGCCTGGGTCTCCTGCACTCCACGGTTACTCCCCTTTCTCTCAGTCACACACCTCATTGGCGTGACAACCTCATTGTAGGTCATGTCCAGGAAACTCTCGTTATCCCGATGGCCCTGAGGTCATGAAGCTGCTTCTCCGGTGCCCCAACACGGTCCTTCAGGAGCTAAACCTGTACACACTTACCACAGTTGTAGCAGCCAGAGGCTCCATCGGTGTCCCTGGCCTCCCACATCCTGCTAGCATCACACTGAATCATCTTACCCGTCATGTGTTCACCACGTCCCGTCCTCTCCAGCTTTTTGCGTAGTCTCCTCGCCTCAGCCTCCTCACCGAATACTCTCGAGCCAAAGACTCGAGAAAGCAACCCTTTAGGGAAACTCCAAGCAGGCTGTCATGTGCCTTTTACTAAGGAGTAGCTTCCGTCTGGCCACTCTACCATAAAGGCCTGACTGGTGGAGTGCCGCAGATATAGTTGTCCATCTGGAAGGTTCTCCCATCTCCACAGAGGAACTCTGGAGCTCTGTCAGAGTGACCATCGGGTTCTTGGTCACCTCCCTAACCAAGGCCCTTCTCCCACAATTGCTCAGTTTGGCCGGGCAGCCAGCTCTATGAAGAGTCCTGGTGGTTCCAAAGTTCTTCCATTTAAGAATGATGGCGGCCACTGTGCTCTTCGGGACCTGCAATGCTGCAGAAATTGTTTAATACCCTTCCCCAGATCTGCATCTCGACACAATCCTGTCTCGGAGGTCTACGGACAATTCCTTCGTCTTCATGGCTTGGTTTTTGCTCTGACATTTACCGTCAACTGTGGGACCTTATATAGACAGGTGTGTGCCTTTCCAAATGAAGTCCAATCAATTTAGTTTACCACTGGTGGACTCCAATCAAGTTGTAGAAACATCTCAAGGATCTCAATGGAAACAGGATGAACATCTCAATGGAAACAGGATGAACCTAAGCTCAATTATGAATGTCATAGCAAAAGGTCTGAATACTTATGTAAATGTGATATTTCAGTTATTTCTTTTTAATTACTTTGCAAAAATTTCTAAACACCTGTTTTCGCTTCTTCATTCTGGGGTATTGTGTATTTTAAAAAAAAGAATTAAATCCATTTTAAAATAAGGCTATAACTTAACAAAATGTGGAAAAAGTGAAGGGGTCTGAATACTTTCTGAATGTACTGTATACTGTAGCTAGTATTACTGTTAATAATTTATTGTAGTAGTGATTACTCTATATTTATTTGTGTCATTGCGTTAATGGACCTGTTAAGTTGCAGCAGGCAAGAATTTCATCGATAACTGCCAGAGCTTTACTGGCTCTCAAAATATTCAGGATAAAAAAGTAATTACATTTCACATTTATACTCTAAAGCGCTGGAGTAACTCAACGGCTCAGGGAGCATCTCTGGAGAACATAAATATGTGATGTTTCAGGTCAGACTGAAGAGGAAGGGTCTCGATCTGAAACATCACCTACAGGCTGTATCCATTTTCTTCAGAGATGCTGCCTAAGCTGCTGATTTACTCCAGTATTCTGTGTCTATCTTTGGTATAAACCAGCATCTACAGTTCCTTTTTATTACATTATAAAAATGTCATGATTTTAAATGAAATTAATATCAGACATGGTCCAAAACAAATAGCTGAACTGTTGTATTTATTTTACATCTTTATGATCATTGTATATCTACCCAAACAGAACACATGATGATGCATAGGAATTATTATCAGTACCTCGGCGGTTATAATGCAGGCAGCCAAGGCAACATTGTGTAGGTATGTTACAATACTTACCTTCAGCGGCGCTGCAATTCTGCCACTGGCCGTGCGCGCGATTTGGGCGCCTTTGAGGGGGGGGGGGCGGGGTTAAAACGCGGGTTTCTCCTACCTTGTCCTGAATTATATTTCGTTGGAGTGCAATCGCTTGCTGAAAAATCGTTCCGACGGGTGTTTTGTGTATTTTTTATTTTTATTCGATCGACAATTTCAGCGCTGGCGTTATTTTAAAAGCAGCTCCTAAAGCCGACAACGGGGACGAATTTCACGCACGGGACAGGTAAACGAAAGTAGTTTATTTTAATGTATTCTGTATTGTGCTTCTTAAGAGGCCTTTAATTCACATTTTTAAATGCGAAACGGTGATTCTTTTCCCTGAACTAACGGCAGAATTTTTCATGCCGATACGGGGTTAAATTCACCGCAAATCAACGTTCCAAATGATCGCGTTCCAGAAAATCCCACTCGCAAGATGATTTAAATGGCCAGTAATTTACAGGTATTAAACATTACATTTCTTCCATTTGGCCTGTAAATCCATGACAATGAGATTTTAAAATTATGTTACATTGTGAATTCTTGTGTGAATGTTATATGGACACTTAAAGGCCTGTCTCACGAGTTTGCGGTCATTGGCGGTGAAACAGGAAGTATCTACTGCTCGTGGACCGCCAGAGACCGCGGGTTCGGTCAAACGCACACTGCCGGGGCCGTGCGGCGTTGGTCCCAACACCGCACGGTGCTCACAAAAAACCAACAATGTCGAAAAATCTTTTCCTACCGCACAGCCGCCGCCAGTGAGGCACGAGTGCGGCACGGGCACCGCCACAGCCGCCGCCAGTGCGGCACGAGCGCCGTGAGTCCAACTTTCACCGCCACAGCCGCCGCCAGTGAGGCACGTGTGCGGCACGGGCACCGCCACAGCTGCCGCCAGTGAGGCACGTGTGCGGCATGGGCACCGCCACAACCGCGCCACAGCGCCGCGATCACCACTACTGCCGCCACAGCCCCGCGATCCGAAATGACGTCATCGCGTAGCGCATCGCGTTGCATGATGTCGTCATCACCCGACGCCGCAAGCTCGTGGAACCGGCCGTACGGAGATCACTCGGCCCCCACGCAGCATCCGTGCAGTCCCCTCTTCCGGCGACGCCGCGCTTCACCGCCAATGACCGCAAACCCGTGGGACAGAGCCTTTAGGCTATTTAAAAATGTTAATCTATTCTTAAGAAATTGATAGATGTTTAGATCTAGTAATTTAATTTTGTAATTAGGTAACTAACTAATTATATGCTTTTATTTCATGTCATCCAAGTAAGATTGTTTCATATTTGTTTTGTGGAAGGTTCGACCTGTACAAAAAGGATGGGTTGCACTTGAACCTGAGGGGGACCGATATCCTGGCGGGGAGATCTGCAAAGGGTACTGGGGAGACTTTAAACTAGAATGGTTGGGGGGAGGGACTCAAATAGAGAATGCTATTAGACAGTGTGTGAGGCAGGAGGCAGAGAAGGAAAGCACTCAGACCCAACATGTAGGGGGGAAAGAAGAAAACAATAATAAACAGAGAATAAGAGGTGGTGGGGTTCTTAAATGGGTGAGCAGAGAAACAGAGGGGTGTAAAATGCGGGCGGAAGCAATAGGTAGCAAGGTGAAAGGTAAAAGTGGCAGGCAGACAAATCCAGGACAAAAATCAAAAAGAGCCACTTTTCAACATAATTGTATAAGGGGTAAGAGCGTTGTAAAAACAAGTCTGAAGGCTTTGTGTCTCAATGCAAGGAACATTCGTAATAAGGTGGATGAGTTGAACGTGCAGATAGCAATTAATGATTATGATATAGTTGGGATCACGGAGACATGGCTCCAAGGTGACCAAGGCTGGGAGCTGAACATCCAGGGATATTCAATATTCAGGAGGGATAGAGAGAAAGGAAAAGGAGGTGGGGTGGCGTTGCTGGTTAGAGAGGAGATTAACGCAGTGGAAAGGAAGGACATTAGCTTGGAGGATGTGGAATCGGTATGGGTAGAGCTGCGAAACACTAAGGGGCAGAAAACGCTGGTGGGCGTTGTGTACAGGCCACCTAGCAGTAGTAGTGAAGTTGGGGATGGCATCAAACAGGAAATTAGAAATGCGTGCAACAAAGGCAAAACAGTTATAATGGGTGACTTCAATCTACATATAGATTGGGTGAATCAAATTGGCAGGGGTGCTGAGGAAGAGGATTTCTTGGAATGTATGAGGGATAGTTATCTAAACCAACATGTAGAGGAACCAACGAGAGAGCAGGCTATTCTAGACTGGGTATTGAGTAATGAGGAAGGGTTAGTTAGCAGACTCGTTGTGCGTGCCCCCTTGGGCAAGAGTGATCATAATATGGTTGAGTTCTTCATTAGGATGGAGAGTGACATTGTTAATTCAGAAACAACGGTTCTGAACTTAAAGAAAGGTAACTTTGAGGGTATGAGACATGAATTGGCCAAGATTGACTGGCAATTAGTTCTAAAAGGGTTGACGGTGGATATGCAATGGAAGGCATTTAAAGACTGCATGGATGAACTACAAAAATTGTTCATCCCAGTTTGGCAAAAGAATAAATCAAGGAAGGTAGTGCATCCGTGGATAACAAGGGAAATCAGGGATAGTATCAAAGCAAAAGATGATGCGTACAAATTAGCCAGAAAAAGCAGCATACCAGAGGACTGGGAGAAATTCAGAGACCAGCAGAGGAGGACAAAGGGCTTAATTAGGAAAGGGAAAATAGATTATGAAAGGAAACTGGCAGGGAACATAAAAACTGACTGCAAAAGTTTTTATAGGTATGTGAAGAGAAAGAGATTAGTTAAATCAAATGTAGGTCCCTTGCAGTCAGAAACAGGTGAATTGATCATGGGGAACAAGGATATGGCAGACCAATTGAATAACTACTTTGGTTCCGTCTTCACTAAGGAAGACATAAATAATCTGCCGGAAATAGCAGGGGGCCGCGGGTCAAAGGAGATGGAGGAACTGAGTGAAATCCAGGTTAGTCGGGAAGTGGTGTTGGGTAAATTGAATGGATTAAAGGCCGATAAATCACCAGGGCCAGATAGGCTGCATCCCAGAGTACTTAAGGAAGTAGCTCCAGAAATAGTGGATGCATTAGTGATAATTTTTCAAAACTCTTTAGATTCTGGAGTAGTTCCTGAGGATTGGAGGGTAGCAAACGTAACCCCACTTTTTAAGAAGGGAGGGAGAGAGAAAACGGGGAATTACAGACCAGTTAGTCTAACATCGGTAGTGGGGAAACTGCTAGAGTCAGTTATTAAAGATGGGATAGCAGCACATTTGGAAAGTGGTGAAATCATTGGACAAAGTCAGCATGGATTTACGAAAGGTAAATCGTGTCTGACGAATCTTATAGAATTTTTCGAGGATGTAACTAGTAGAGTGGATAGGGGAGAACCAGTGGATGTGTTGTATCTGGACTTTCAGAAGGCTTTCGACAAGGTACCACATAAGAGATTAGGATACAAACTTAAATCACACGGTATTGGGGGTTCAGTATTGATGTGGATAGAGAACTGGCTGGCAAACAGGAAGCAAAGAGTAGGAGTAAACGGGTCCTTTTCACAATGGCAGGCAGTGACTAGTGGGGTACCACAAGGCTCAGTGCTGGGACCCCAGCTATTTACAATTTATATTAATGATCTGGACGAGGGAATTGAAAGCAACATCTCCAGGTTTGCGGATGACACTAAGCTGGGGGGCAGTGTTAGCTGTGAGGAGGATGCTAGGAGACTGCAAGGTGACTTGGATAGGCTGGGTGAGTGGGCAAATGTTTGGCAGATGCAGTATAATGTGGATAAATGTGAGGTTATCCACTTTGGTAGCAAAAACGGGAAGGCAGACTATTATCTAAATGGTGGCCGATTAGGAAATGGGGAGATGCAGCGAGACCTGGGTGTCATGGTACACCAGTCATTGAAAGTAGGCATGCAGGTGCAGCAGGCAGTGAAGAAAGCGAATGGTATGTTGGCCTTCATAGCAAGAGGATTTGAGTATAGGAGCAGTGAGGTTCTACTGCAGTTGTACAGGGTCTTGGTGAGACCACACCTGGAGTATTGCGTACAGTTTTGGTCTCCAAATCTGAGGAAGGACATTATAGCCATAGAGGGAGTGCAGAGAAGGTTCACCAGACTGATTCCTGGGATGTCAGGACTTTCATATGAAGAAAGACTGGATAGACTTGGCTTATACTCGCTAGAATTTAGGAGATTGAGAGGGGATCTTATAGAAACGTACAAGATTCTTATGGGGTTGGACAGGCTAGATGCAGGAAGATTGTTCCCGATGTTGGGGAAGTCCAGGACAAGGGGTCACAGCTTAAGGATAAGGGGAAAATCCTTTAAGACCGAGATGAGGAAAAACTTTTTCACACAGAGAGTGGTGAATCTCTGGAACTCTCTGCCACAGAGGGTAGTTGAGGCCAGTTCATTGGCTATATTTAAGAGGGAATTAGATGTGGCCCTTGTGGCTAAAGGGATCAGGGGGTATGGAGAGAAGGCAGGTACGGGATACTGAGTTGGATGATCAGCCATGATCGTATTGAATGGCGGTGCAGGCTCGAAGGGCCGAATGGCCTACTCCTGCACCTAATTTCTATGTATCTATGTATCTATGTTTCAGAATGCTTCAATCTATAATAACTGAAAAATTCTTTCAGTTCTCTTAATTTTTAAGAAAGTTATGGGCTTTTGACTGTCCTCGATCACAGCTTTTGTGTTAAGTCAATTGAAAAGCAATAGGGAACAAGATGCTAATTTCCGAGTATGGAAATGGCCATAACTTTTTTAATACTGAAGATATGAAAGTGAATTAGGTGTCAAATTAAACTTCTTTTTATGCTTTATCTGATGGGATAAATTACAGACTTTATTTTTAAAATCTCAAAATTTTGTAACATTGCTACATTGTGCTCCAAAAAACAAAGTGCTGGAGTAACTCTGGGTCAGGCAGCAACTGTGAAGGAAACAAACAGGCTACGTTTCAGATCAGGACCCTTCTTCAAACCCTGAAAAACTTCAATTTCTTTCAGATCCCCCCTCACATTTACAACAGCACTTTACGTTTTGCTGAAGATTCCAGCATCTGCAGTTCCTTGTGTCGATATTATGCTCCCTGGTCATTATCAAAAATTCAGAATTAAATTAATCCTGACTGCGTTATCTGTTGGTTGAATGTACTGACTAAGAGTTCAATATGAGTGGTTAGCACCAGTTAAAGCAAGCCTAACCTGTTAAATACGAGATAGACACATAGAATCCTTCTTCCGACCCGAAACGTCATCCATCCTTTTTCTCCAGAGATATTGCCTCACCCACTGAGTTACTCCAGCACTTTGTGTCTATCTTTGGTATAAACCAGCATTTGCAGTTCCTTCCTACACTGTTAGGTCTGATCCACTGAGACTGGATCAGGTACAGGTAGTGGTGAATGGAAGTAATAAAGAATGTCCTAAGCTAGGAATGAGATCGAATGGTAAGCCTTTTAGCCTTGCTCTGTGCTATCTGGTGACAGTGGCACAAGAATTCATCTTTGAATGCTTAGACCTACCAAATATATCCCTGGTTTTACCCATGACTCACTAACTAACCAGCTCTGATAATCGTATGTACCATGGGTAGTTCCATCTATCCATGTGCCTATCTAAAAATCTCTTAAATGCCACTGTTGCATCTGCCTCCACCACCACCCCTGGCAGCACGTTCCAGGCACCCACCACCTTCTGTAAAAAAAAACCTGCCCTGCACATCTCCTTTAAATTGTGCCCCTCTCACCTTAAAGCCATGCCCTCTTGTCTTTGCAATTTGAACCCTGGAAAATGGGGCAGCCAAACTGAAACAGTCACTGCAGATGCTGTGTTCAAGTATGAGGCATAAACCATCAAAGGTAATATCCTTGAACCAAATCTTCCTCCTTGTATATGACATCCTTCTCATTCCACAGTCTTTTCAGACTTAGAAGCAACACTCGGTGTTAAGCTTTAATTATTCTTACCACAAAGTAATTCTTGAGCCTTCCTCCTTTCACATATGCAATTAATGCTACCAAGCAGAAGACACCTCCTTCTCAAATCCCCACTCACAATCGTCATCTCAGTTGCTAACATTGTGTAATTTACAGGAGCATTCAAAGTGGAAGTTGCACATGGTGAAGAATAACAAATAATTTTTAATTGTTTTAATGAGTGACAAACAATCAAGACACAGAGGAATTAGATACATGTCCTAGCTTGTTGAAGCAACATCACACACAGGTTGAGTCACTACAGAATTTGGTGTCTTTTTTTTGTAAACCAGCATCTGCAGTTTCTCATGCCTCCATTTTACTGCTCCACTACAAAATCTCCTCAAGGTACGCCTACTTCGAAGAAGACGTTCTCCTCCTCTCTCCAACAGTCTTTCAGACCCTCTCTCACTGTCCCCCCTATGTGATTCCTGCTGCTCTCCTGCTCTACCATCATGTTCTGACTTGGACTTGCTAGTCTTATGAAGGGTCCTGATCAGAAATATCATCTATCCATGTTCTCCAGAGATGCTGCCTAACCCGCTGTTACTGCAGGAATTGTGATTGTTTTTCTTAACAGTTCACATTGTCTTTAATGGGGCTACAAGCGCTTCGCAATTCAAATAATCACCTGGTGTTATAATGAGAGCTGTAAACCTTGCTGATTACGATAACAGGTTGCATTATGTAGAACTCAAAAGTAGACATTTATGGCAAAACTACAGAAAATGATAGATGGGTACGTACATCAAAAACGTTTGTTATACTTCGCGGCCTACAGAAAACTATTTTGTTATCCAAATTCTAAGTGCATGGAATCCAACATCAATTTGACACAGGGCTACATGCCAAGCTACGAGCCCATCCTCTCTGGTATGGAATTGGTGGCCAGATAAGCTCACATGGCATTGAATCCCACCACAATGCAGCATCTGATGATAATGCCGTGACTTCCATTGCATTGCTGACATTGACCAGCAGGTGGCATTCACCAGCGTTGAATCTCAAATTCCTTCATATGGGATCAGCCAAGCCACCAGAGAACATGAGATCATGGCCGTCCAGCATTTTATTACTTGTTATTTATTTTTTATATTTATTTTGTGGCACAGTGGCGCAGCTGGTAGAGCTAAAGTCTCACAGCTGGTAGAGCTGCAACATCGCACCGCCAGAGACCTGGGTTCAATCCTGACCTCGGGTGCTATCTGTGCAGCGTTTGCATGTTCTCTCTGTGACCGCATGGGTTTCTTCCAGGTGCTCCGGTTTCCTCCCAAAGACGTGCAGGTTTGTAGGTTAATTGACTTCTGTTAATTGTCCCAAGTGTGTAGGGAATGGAAGGGTGGGGTATCTTTGAACTAGTGTGAACAGGTTCTGGTATGGTCAGTGTAGTTGATTGGTGTGGACCAAATAACCTGTTTCTATGCTGTATCTCTAAACTAAACTAAATTTACTCGAAATTGTAAGAATTGTAAGAAATTGTACGATTTTGCCCCGAGATATAGCAAAGATTCTATTGAGCGTGAACTGGGGATATGGCACTCTGATGAGCTCTTTGTAGGTTAACCAAACATTATTTTACCCCCTTTCCATTTGCTGCCTCTTCATTCTTCTCTTCCTTCTCTTCCTTCATGTCAGCTGATATCAGATAGCAGGTGCAAAGGTCTGTCTTTGTATGATAGTGTGCAGAATGAAGCAGAATATTACAAGTCTTGACACACACTCTGTCGAATCCTTCGTATCACCTCCCAGCATGTCCTGTCAGTGGAAGCACCATTTTCACACACGGCACTCCAATCTATTACTTTTCCAGTGAACTATGTGCATTCTGTGCATGTAGTGAGCAGATAACTCTGACCACACGCGTGGAATGCGCACAATTCACAGCTGCGATCTATGCAATCTGTAGTCCAAGAAAGCTGCAACTCTCCAAGTTGACTGGAAAGAGATAATGTAATGTAGTTAGTTCCTTTGAATAAAAATAATCTTGACTGTCTTTACGCAAAAGCTCTTGGAAAAATTTCAAGATTATGTCAAGATGTCCAGTGCACTGTGAAGGATCCAGTGTAGCCACTGGCAATATAATCCATTATCTGATTAGAGGACATAGAGTCATAGAAGTATACAGTACAGAAACAAGTCCTTCGATCCACCTTATCCATGCTGAACAAGTTAGCATTCTGGACCAATACCATTTGCCTACATACTCTTTTAAACTCTTCTTATCCATATAATTGTCCAAATGGCTTTTGAAAGTTATAATTATACCCGCTTCTGTAGCTTTCTCTACCAGGTCATTGCAGACACGGACTATCCTCCGAGTGAAATAGTTGCCCATGGGCTCCCCCTTAAATCTCACCTTTCTCGCCTGAAGCATTTGCCCTCTCGTTTTAAAATCCTCTACCCTGGGAAAAAGACCGTGAGCGTTCACTTTATCCATGCTCCTCATGTAGACCACAATGAGGTCACCCCTCAGCCTCATATGCCCCTCATTTGCTCCAAAGAAAGAAAATCCCAGCCAATGCAGCCTCTCCCGGAAACTCAAGCCTGCAGTCAGGTAACATCCCGATGAATCTCTCCTGCACACTTTCCCAATCCAATGGCATCCTAAATATAGCTGGGTGATCCAAACTGCACATGATATTCCAAGTGTGGTCTCACTAATAACTTATACAACTGCTTCATGGCGTCTCAACTTTTGAACTCAATGCCTTTGCCAATGAGGCAAGCAGCCAAAGCGTTCTTCGCCATCCTATCCACTTAACTTGCCACTTTCAAGAACCAATACCAGTTTTGCTTTAATTCTTATACTTCAAGCAATTTTCCTTTAATTTCTAAATCTGTAAAACTAAATAGTCCTTCAACACACACACATCAAGAGATAGTTAGATTTAGTTCTTAGGGCTAAAGGAATCAAGGGATATGGGGAAAAAGCAGGAATGGGGTACTGATTTTAGATGATCAGCCATGATCATATTGAAAGGCGGTGCTGGCTCGATGGGCCAAATGGCCTACTTGTACACCTATTTTTCTAAGTTTCTATGAACTGAATGCAATCTCATTGGCGTGCTCTACATAATAGGTTGTAAACAGGATCTGGGTTACAGCAATCTTGGGCACGAATTGTCCATTAACTGCCAGCCACAAATGCCACCAATAGTGAGCAAATCACATTCTCAGAATTGTTGCCTGCTGTGACTTGTGTGGCATTAATATCACAAATGTGGATGGATCAAGGAATATAAAGAGAAATTCAGAGAATAGATTGCCTGGCAGAGTAACAGAGAAAGTTACTGTAAGTTTCAAAACAATGGTGTGCTCTTAACATAGAGCACGATAATAGAATTGTGCATTCATAAAACCCTATGAATAAAGCTATGTTCTCCAATTGAACTTCCTAAATTAAATTTCAAATATTGCAGTGCTATTTTAGGAAATCTAATTTCCAATCTGAATTTGATAACAGAAAATGAGTTCTAGATGATGCCACTGCATCATATGATTTAAACTAAAATTACATCAAAGTCCATCTGGAATCTAAAAAATATTACAAACCCATTGACTCCCACAACTATCTTGACTACACTTCTTCCCACCCTGCTTCCTCCAAAGACTCTATCCCCTACTCCCAATTCATCCATCAACGCCGCATCTGCGCCCAAGATGAGGTGTTCCATACTAGAACATTCGAGATGTCCTAATTCTTTAGGGAATGGAGGTTCCCCTCCCCCATCATAAATGAGGCCCTCGCTCATGCCTCCTTGGTACCCGCAGCTCCGCTCTTGCTCCCCCTCCCCCTAGTCACAACAGAGACAGTCCCCCAGTCCTTACTTTCCACCCCATCAGCCGTCACATACAACACATAATCCTCCTAAATTTCCACCACCTCCAACAGGATCCCACCACTAGCCACATTTTTCCCATCTCCACCCCTTTCCGCCTTCCGCAGAGACCGTTCCATCCGCAACTCCCTGGTTAACTCATTCCTTCCCACCCAAACCACCCCATCCCCAGGTACCTTCCCCTGCAACTGCAGAAGATGCGACATCTGTCGCTATAGCTTCTCCCTCGACTCTGTCCAGGGACCCCGACAGTCCTTTCAGGTTAGGCAGAGGTTTCACTTGCACTTCCTCCAACCTCATCTACCGTATCCATTGTTCAAGATGTGGACACTTATACATAAGCGAAACCAAACGCAGACTGGGTGATCGTTTTGCGGAACACATTTGCTCAGCCTGCGTGAACCAACCTGATCTCCCGGTTGCTGGACACTTTAATTCTCCTTCCCATTCCTACACAGACCTTTCTGTCCTCGGTCTCCTCCATTGTCAGACTGAGGTTAAATGCAAATTGGAGGAATAGCATCTCATATTTCGCTTGGGAAGCTTACAGCCCAGTGGTATGAATATTGATTTCTCTCACTGCATTCCCTCTCTCTTTATCCCTCCCCCACCCAAGTCGCACTAGGTTCTCATTTTCACCCTACAAACAGCTTACAATGGCCTTTCCTTTATCATCGTTACTTTTTGCATATCTTTCATTCATTGTTCCTTATCTCTCCACATCACCATCTATATCTCTCATTTCCCTTATCCGTAACCAGTCTGAAGAAGGGTCTCGACCCGAAACGTCACCCATTCCTTCTCTCCAGAGATGCTGCCTGTCCTGCTGAGTTACTCCAGCTTTTTTTTGTCTATCTTCGGTTAAAACAGCATCTGCAGTTCCTTCTTACACATGCTAAGCATGATGTGGAGAACCAAATATCCAAACAATTGTCTATTCACACCACAGTGTTGTAAATACAGTACTCAATAGATAATATCATAAACCAACAAGAAACAATTCAATAAATAAAAAGAACAACCCAAAACAGAACAAAAGTCTATAGTGCAACCAAGGCTGTTCGCAGTTCTAAGTTTAGTTGGTGTTGTATAATGTTAGGAGTCAGATGGTGGTTGGGAACTATTCTCGAACTAGAGGTCACCGTTTTCAGACATCTATGCCTTCTTCCCTATGGCAGGAGTGCAATGAGAGCATGGTCAAGGTGTTGTAGGTCCTTCATGATGCTTGCTTTGATGATGGGGAAGTCAGCACCTTTGATGGACCTGGCAGCGCCCAGCACCTTTCGGAGATATGCACTCCCAGGATCTTGAAGTTGATGACTATCTCCCACCACCGACCTGTCGATGAAGATTGGTTTGTGGATCCTCGGCCTTCCTCTTCCAATCAGTTTCTTAGTTTTCCTGAGGTTGAGTGCAAGGATATTGATCTGGCATCATTCAATCAGACGATCGATATCCCTCCTATACCCTGAAGCATCATTGTCCGTTATTCATCAAACAACGGTGGTGTTATCAGGCAATTTAAAGATGAAGTTGGAACTGTGTCCGGCTACAGTCATCGGTCATCGGTATACATCGACCATCGATCACGCATTCACACTAGTTCTATATATACCAATATTGCATTCACTCCCTACACACTAGGCTCAATTTACAGAAACCAATTAACCTATAAATTATCACGTCTTTGGATGTGGGAGGAAACTGGAGCACCTGGAGAAAACCCATGTAGTCACAGGGAGAACAAGCAAATTCCACAGACAGTACCCAAGATCAGGATTGTACCCGGATCTCCAGCGCTTTGAGGCAGCAGCTCCACCCGCTGCGTCACTGTGCCGACAAAAATCATATTGCTGATGAGGAAGTCATGGATCTTGTTGATTAAGAGATGAGTAGAGACACATCACATGGTTCACTCTCAAATAGCTTTTATTTGGAATTGAAGACGTTGGTGTTTCGCTGGATAAGCATAATTCAATAGACCTTTGTCAATAATATTAAACTGCTTTTCATATGTCCGAGCAAACATACATCGTGAAATTGTGCACCTTTATCCAAATTCCAACTCACATCACTATTAATGACGAATGATAATGATGGTAAGAACAAGTGACCTTTCTACACCTCCACTGCGTAGTTTGATTGGAAGATTTACTGCCTAAAGACAAGTGAAATCATTATGGAATGAACAAAACACCTGGCATAGGTATTGCCACAGATAAAATCTCAGTCAGGTCACTGAATATTATTCCACAAGCTGACCACAGAGTGAAATGTACTTTTCCAGCATAAGTGAACATTCTAAAAGGAGGGAGCTCAGATGAAAAGCAGTCAATCAATTTCAGCACACTACCTACTGGCAACTGATAGCAGCAGAGTTTTCAGCTGGGTTTTTGTTTAAACCTGCACACTGTTACATTTGCGAAATGCTGAAGACTCAATCAATCAGGCAGCATGTGAACCAAGGTTTCCCTGCAGTGCAGCTGCAAGCACACATATTTGTAAGATGACAAATCTTTTCAAAAGAAAAAATATATACTCGTTTCACAAAATTCCCACGTGCCGCGCTGTTTTTGTCAAACAGATTGAAGCAATGATCTCATTTTTCACAGCAAGCATTTTCACTGACGCAGCTGTGGAATATGGTCAAATTCTTAATCAATGGAATTTGTATGAAAATTATTAACTTAATCAGTAATCGCCAGAAACTCTGTTAAACAGTAGGATTTCAATAATAGCTTCTAAGCTATGTAAATAATAATAAACAATAATTAACCAATAGCTATGGATGCTTACAAAAAATCTGATAAAGATTCCCATTATACTTTAACCATAGTTAAAAGTTAAATTTTTTGTCATTTTCTTCTTCACAAGAATAAGCTCAACCTAAGCAACGAAATCCCTCAACATATAATATAACACTTCTCCAAAAAACAAGGTATTTCATTGTTGACATCTTGACAATGCAAGAATTTTTATTATTTTATGATGACATAATGAATAATCAAGTACTGCTACAATTTTTGAATGTGAATGATTAAAACAATGATGACTTGCTGTATAGAAAATGCAATATGAGAGCCTACACAAAATTCTCAAATTGAATTATAGTTACATTTAATCTTTTGAAACAATAGTCTTAAGCTACAAACATACTGAATAAATGCTAAGAATCCCGCTCAGTTATAAATACTTTTTCTCAGCACTTTCAAATTGCTTCTTTCCCTCTCAATGTTTTCAACAATTTGCTAGCTAGAGATGTTGACCAAAACGGATAATTTTCTTGAGGTTGCATCCCACAATTAACTTTATTCACAAGTGAGCAAAATCCTGTGATAACTTACTTAACTGCTTCTGGGTTCCTATTGTTTGTTATTTGAACAATATAATAATAATAATAATAATAATAATAATAGATTTTATTTATGAGCGCCTTTCACAAAGTCTCAAGGACACCTTACAAAGTTTAACAAATAGTATAGAAACATATAAGCGGAATGAAATAAATAGCAAAGACATTACCAGAATACAAATTAAAGATAGAATTAAATCCCAAAACAAAAATCAAAAACACAAAATGGAAGAGTGAGCAGCGGCTGCTAAAGCGCGCCAGCATCCACTCTCCCTTCCGACCGCCATCTTGGACAAAGACTAACATAGACACTACACATTACACACAAAATCATCCCCCCACAATGTTTACCACTGTGGGGGAAGGCACAATGTCCAGTCCCCAACCCCAGTTCACCCAAAGTCAGGCCTATTGAGGCCTCCACAGTTGCCTCTACGGAGGCCCGATGTTCCTGGCCGTTCTCGCCGGGTGTTGTTGCCCCGGCGTCGGGAGAGTCCTCACAGCGGCTGGGACGCCTGGAACGGCCGATCTCCTACCAGAGTCCGTGGCACCTGAAGCCGACAAGGCCGCGCCGATTTGGAGCTCCGAGGCTCCCGATGTTGGGGTCGGCGCCGCCGCCCAGAGCTGGCCGCTCCACAGTCCCGCAGCCCGGAGGTGTTGAGCTCAGCAGTCCAGCTCACCGGAACTGCAGCGCGTCGATCCAGCGCGGCGACCCAGGCAAGGCATCGCCCGCTCCGCTCCGCGATAGCGCTCCAGTGCTGTGCCGCCACCGAAGCTGAAGGTGCTGGGCAGTCCCCGCAGGAAAACGCCGCTCCAGGCCCGCTGGTAGGCCACGAGGTCGGGTCGACGGGGCAGCCCGGAGAAAAAGCTGCCTCACCGACCAGGTAGGGACCTAGAGATAGTTTCCCCCTTACCCCCCCACATTAAAAGTCAAAATTCCCCTAGACTAGACAGGAAAAAACCCAACTAAAAACTAAATAAAAAAGTGAATTGAACAGACGGCTGCTGGTTAACAGCCGTTCCCCAAGATGGTCATGAATGTTGGTTGATAAGTTTGTGGATGTCACCAAAATTGGTGGTAAAGGGAGAATGAAGAAGGTTATCCATGATTACAATGAGAACTTGATCAAAGGGTGAATGTGCCGAGGAATGGCTGATGGAGTTTAATTCAGATCAATGTGAGGTAAAAACAGAGGAGGACAACACAGTAACAGAATGCAATAGAACAGAGAGACTCAAGGGTGCTGGTACAGCGTTCCATAAATGCAGTGACACAGGTGGACATGGTGGTGAAGAGTAACCCAATCCCTGAACTCTATCTTCGCTACATTGACGACTGCATTGGGGCTACCTCCTGCACCCAAGCAGAACTAGTTAACTCAAATTCACTTGGACCATCTCTGACATCTCCCTACCATTTCTTGATCTCACAGTCTCCATCACAAGAGGTAGACTATCGACTGACATCTATTATCAACCTACTGACTCCCACAGCTATCTGGACTACACTTCTTCCCACTCTGACATCTGAGATGTCCTCATTCTTTAGGGAACGGGGGTGCCCCTCTTCCATCATAGATGAGGCCCTCACAAGGGTCTCCTCTGTATCCCGCAGCTCCACTCTTGCTCCCCCTCCCCCCAGTCGCAACAGGTACATCGTCCCCCTAGTCCTCATCTTTCACCTCATCAGCTGTCACATACAGCACATAATCCTCCGACATTTTCGCCACCTCCAACGGGATCCCACCATTAGCCACATCTTCCCATCTACACCATTTCTGCTTTCCGCAGAGACCGTTCCTCCAGAACTCCCTGGTTAACTCATCCTTTCCCACCCAAACCACCCCCTCCCCAGGTACTTTACCCTGCAACTGCAGGACATGCAACACCTGTCCCTGTACCTCCTCCCTCGATGCCACCCAAGGACCCCAACAGTCCTTTCAGGTGAGGCAAAGGTTCACTTGGTACCTCCTCCAACCTCATCGACTGTATCCGCTGTTCTAGGTGTGGACCTATACATCGGCGAGACCAAGTGCAGGCTCAGCAATCGTTTCGATGAACACGTCTGCTCAATCCGCCTGGACCTACATGATCTCCCAGTTACTAAACATTTTAACTCCCCCTCCATTCCTATACTGATCTTTCTGTCCTGGGCCTCCTCGATTCTGAGGCCCAATACAAATTGGAGGAACAGCACCTCATACTTTGCTTGGGCAGCTTACAATCCAGCGGTATGAATATTGACTTCTCTAACTTCAAGTAACCCTTGCTGTCCCTCTCTCTCCATCTCTCCCACATCCTAGACAGTCAGACCAGTCTGACTGTCTTCCTGATTCAATTTTATCTTTGTATGCCTCGTTGTCAGCTTCCCCTAGCTATCAATGATCTATTCTACATTTTCCTTGATCTTCGTCCCCCTTGAACTCTCATTTTCACACCTTGCTCTCCCATATCTCTGTGTCTCCCTCTCCCCTGACTCTCAGTCTGAAGAAGGGTCTCAGCCCAAACCGTCACCTATTCCTTCTGTCCAGAGATGCTGCCTGTCCCGCTGAGCATTTTGTGTCTATCTTTGGTGAAGAAGGCATTTGGCATGATTTCTTTCATTTGTCAGGATATTGAGTATAGAAGATGCAACGTCATGTTACAGTTGTACAATAAATTGATAAGACTACATTTGCAGAAAAGATTTACAAGGATTTTACCGAGGCGTGAGGAATTGAATTATAAGGAGAGGCTGGAAAGGTTGGGTCTATTATCCTTTGAACATAGGAGGCTGAGAGGTGAATTTATAGTGGTATCAAAACTCAGGAGGGACACAGATAAGATGATTAGCCACAGTCTTTTCCCCAGGGTAGGCATCTAAAATCAGAGTGCATACCTCTAAGGTGAAAGGGGATTTTTTTTAAGGGAGCTGAGGGGCAACCTCTTCACACTGAGGGTGTTATGTACATGGAATAAGCTGCTAGAGGAAGTAGTAGAGAAGGAACGATTTTGACATTTAAAAGAAACTTAATTGGTACATGGATAAGAAAGGTTTGTAGGGATATGAGCCAGGTACAGGCATGTGGGCCCAGTTCAGTTAGGCAATTGGTCGGCGTGGACGAGTTGGGCCAAAGGGCCAGTTTTCTGCTGTATAGCTCTATGACTAAAATTGTGCTCAACAACTGATTGCTGCAAAATGAGAAATTTTGATATTCATTTCTGGAAGTAT
>JAXLNO010005135.1:0-37891 GCA_038087875.1 Malacoraja senta
GGTAGATAGGGAGGGGGCTAGGACAAATTGCTCTATTTGATTGTGCACGCCAGGTTGATTGCATTCGTGGGATCCATTGTGATTGTACATCTGTGAAATGGCTCTGTGAGTCATGCAGCTGTTTGATTTTCCTTCGGAGTCACATGTGACTACATGAAGAACCCGTCCAGCACGCATGCGCGACATTAGCGTTCATGCAGTGCAACAGCGACGAATGGGAGTACAGGCGCTCCCGCTACAAGTTCAAAAAAGCGGACCATCAGGTAAGTACTTACTCTGAGGTCATACTTAGGAAGCTTTGCTCTGTTTTGTGAATTCCAGGTTGAAGAAGCTGGAAAAATGAGCAAAGCATGGCAAGGGCAAAAGACCGCCCCCCATTCGACTCCAACAGAACAGGAGTGTCCCATCAGTGGGGGGCGAGAGGCGGCACCTGGTCCGCACATGCTGCGGTGCACAATCATTGAAACCGAGCCGAGCCCAGTACCGCTAGCGCAGCCTGACCAACAGCAGCGGACTGGAGGTAAATCAAAACGAAAAACTGACTGGCCGGTGATATCTGCACCTGAGAGCGGCAGAGGTAGCCGCCTGAGCCGCATGGAAAGGCTCATGGAGCAAATGCTCCAGCGTGACTTGCTTCGGGAGCTGGAGCAGTCTCGCGAAGGTAATTCAGGCACTCCCACACCAGTGCCTTACAATGCACTGGCCATCGCTTCCCCCTCAGCCGAGGGCAGCGTTGGCGACCAGGGCTGGGCTGGTCAGGAACAGGGGTCATTGGCCGAAGATATCGGGAGTACGCATGGTACAGGACCAGGCAGAGCTGCTGGGTGTGGTGAATCGCTACGTGGCTACACCACGAGCAGGGCGGCCGTTGCAGCCAAGACTGGCGGCCAGCATTGACTGCCTGTCCCTCAAACCCCTACAAGAACAGGTAGTCAATGAGGCACTAGAACTCTACTCGTCTCCGGAGAACTGCAGTTCACTCAACGGACCGGCCGTCAACAGCCAAATCTGGGGGTACGTTGGACAGAGTATCCAGAACTAGGAGCTAAAATTACAGCGTATCCTCAAGCTCCTGACGACAGGTGTAACATCCTATGTTCGTTCCGTGGATGGGGTGGATATGACCACCAACCAGCAAGACACTCTGGCTCTGCTGTGCAACACTCAATATGAGATAAACAACCTCCGCAAGGAGATAATAAGACCTGCTCTCAATCCCAAATATGCAGGACTGTGCAAATCACCGGCCTCAGAGCCACAGATCCTGTTATTTGGAAAGGACTTGTCAAAACAAGTGAAAGACCTGGAGGAAGAGTCCAAAGCATTCGGCCTCATGAGGACAGGCCCCAGAACGAGCAGACCCACACAACCCAGACGGCAGTACCCCACCGCGTCCACCAGTCGCTGTTAAACATATGGGACTGGTGAAAGCTCGGGGTCCGCATACCATCCCCAAAAGCCTTTTTTAGGCCAGGGCCCAGAGCGGACCCCATGGAAAATGCGCCACCCCCAACCATCAGTACATCCAGCAGTACAACGACGGATGAAGAAACCGAAGAAAGGAACACTCCCATAACTATGGAGGTAGGTGGGTCTGGTTCCTGCCGTCATATAAAAAGTGGGGGAACTGTACTAACAGGGGGGAGATTACACCTGTTGATTGAAGCATGGAGGTCTATCACGAATGATAGTTATATACTTAACAGTATTCGTGGATACAAAATAGAGTTCATTGAAGAAAATATGCCACCAGTTCAGCATGTACCCCAAAGGGTCTTTACCCTCTCAGTCAAAGAAAAACTAGATTTCCAAAGGATACTTTATGGCAAGCATTGATTTAAAGGTGCCTACCATACAGTACCCATTCAAAAGGGTCATCGCAGTTACCTGAAATTTACCTGGATGAGGCAACTATGGCAGTTTAAAGCGTTGCCTAATTGCCCCAAGACTATTTACCAAGATATTAAAACCAGCCTTGGCAACATTAAGAAAACAGAGACATATTGTCATGGCAGAGCTTGATGATATTCTAATAGTAGGCAAAACCATGGAGTTGGCTAAATCAGCTGTATTAGCTACCAAACAATTGTTTGAAACCCTGGGATATGTCTTACATCCAGTTAAATCTAAGTTGACGCCATCCACAACTATGGACTATCTGGGATTCACAATTATCTCAGTCCACATGTCTGTAACGTTGCCAAAAGATAAAGCAGCAGAATTGGCACAGACGTGTAACAATTTAATGGTTAGCGATCGACCAACCATCCGACAAGTGCCGAGAGTAATTGGCAAAATGGTAGCAGCATTTCCAGCTACACAATTTGGACCTCTGCACTATCAAAACCTACAAAGGGCAAAAGTACAGGCGTTAAAACGACATGCAGGTCACTTTGACCGAACCATGAAATTACCCATTGAAGCAATATCAGAGTTACAGTGGTGGATAGAGCACATTTGGCATAGTTCCAGCCCTATCATCATCAATAACCCAACGTTAACTATACAAACAGATGCCAGTGCTCAAGGCTGGGGAGCAACTAATACCATATCCAGCACAGGTGGTAGATGGACTAACCTAGAATCATCTTTACTACAAACACTGGGCATAAATTATTTGGAAATGTTGGGTGAATTTTATGGTTTAAAAGCATATTCTACGAATATGCACCATTTGCATGTTCGTTTACAGATTGATAATACCACGGTGGTGGCCTATATTAACCATATGGGCGGAATAAAATCGATATCATGTCACAAATTGGTCAACAAAATCTGGCAATGGTGTGTCGATAGACATATTTGGCTATCAGCAACTTACCTACCAGGTAAGCTAAATACAGTGGCAGACACCAGGTCACGCAAATTCAATGATAACACCGAATGGATGTTAAATCCTAAAGCTTTTGCTAAAATTACAAAGCAATATGGCACACCAGATATCGATCTCTTTGCATCCAGACTAAATCACCAGGTACCAATGTATGTCGCTTGGGAACCAGACCCTGAGGCAGCAGCAATAGATGCATTCGCACTGAACTGGGGAAACTATTTATTTTATGCTTTTCCCCCCTTCTGCCTCATCAGTCGGGTACTACGCAAAATACAGATGGACTCTGCTTCAGGTATTTTGATAGTACCCGACTGGCCTACACAGCGATGGTTCCCAGTGGTCCTCGACATGGTCATCGAAACTCCTATGACCTTTCCAAGTAGCCCAGACCTATTGACTCACCCGGTATCAGGCATAAGTCATCCATGCCATGACAAAATTAACCTACTGGGTTGCAGATTATGAAAAGACCACTGCTGGGCCTGGGATTGTCTGACAGGACCATCAACACGATGACAGTGTCCCACCGTATATGTACACCAGGAAACAATACCTATCGAGCATCAGGAAGTGGGAAAGATACTGCTCGAATACTGGGACAACATACTCATCTGCAACCATAACCAATGTACTGGAGTTCCTGGCTGGCCTTCACCATAATGGACTGAGCTACAGCACCATCAATACTGCCAGAAGTGCTCTGTCAGCCTACTTAAAACAAGCACCAGGACAACAGGCCATAGGGTCTCACCCGCTGGTGATCAAACTCATGAGGGGTATATTCAACTCCAACCCCCCTAGACCTAGGTACACCCAAATCTGGGATGTCAGTGTAGTCCTGACATACCTATGGGGATGGTCACCAGCCAGGTCTCTCACCCTGGAACAGCTAACCCTGAAAACGGTCATGCTGATGGCACTAGTCTCAGCACAAAGAGTCCAGTTCCTCCACTTACTGCGACTGGACAACATGGTTATAACACCAGACCGGGTCTCATTCACCATTCAGGAGCTGGTAAAGCAGAGCAGGCCAGGAACTTCAGGCCTAGTTATGGATTTCTGGGCATACCCACCTGACCCACGGTTGTGTGTCTTGACTCACTTACTTACATCAACACAACAAGAGATTCCCGAGGGAGAGAAAAAGCCTTATGGGTCAGCCACAAGAAACCTCTGGTCGCGTGTCGAGCCAAACCATCTCAAGATGGCTCAAGCAGGTACTGGGAGCTGCTGGAGTAGATACTGACGTATATACATCTCACTCCACCAGTGCAGCATCCACATCGGCGGCTAAAAGGATGGACGTGCCACTGGACCACATCCTGGCTACTGCGGGGTGGTCCATGGAGAAATCGTTCCAAACGTTCTACAACAAACCGCTAGCAGAACCTGTGTTATTTGCAGAAAGAGTTTTAAAATTTGCAAATATATAATTTAAGCCCGGGGGAGCATTTTTCTTTTGTTATTGTTTAATAAATACCATTATTGTTTACAAACAGATTCATGGTTGATTACGATAACATACTTCCTCCCTTGAATGACTTCAGCAGTGAGTGAAGTATGAACTGTTACATGGTTTGAAATCACAGTGCTTTAAAATGTTCACGTAGTCACTCACGTGACTCCTAAGTAAAATAGTAAGATTAAACGAGAACTTACCAGTTTGAAGTTTGATCTGAATTTTATGAGGAGTTACGATGAGGGATTACGTGCCCTCCGCTCCCACCCTCAATTATAGAGATCAACTGGTATCTTAGTTCTCCTTTTCTTTACTATGTTTATTTCAATTATTGTGTTTACTGTGATTCCACACCGCTGCTTTGAAGTATGTCGCGCATGCGTGCTGGACGGGTTCTTCACGTAATCCCTCATCGTAATTCCTCATAAAATACAGATCAAACTTCAAACTGGTAAGTTCTCGTTTAATCTTACTATTTTAATGGGCTCACGTGAAGGTTCCAATCTCCTAGCCCTGACCCATTGTGATGTCATATGGATGGCAAAAGAATAAATCAGGGAAGGTAGTGCATCCGTGGATAACAAGGGAAATCAGGGATGGTATCAAAGCGAAGGATGATGCGTACAAATTAGCCAGAAAAAGCAGCATTCCGGAGGACTGGGAGAAATTCAGAGACCTGCAGAGGAGGACAAAGGGCTTCATTAGGAAAGGAAAAATAGATTATGAAAGAAAACTGGCAGGGAACATAAAAACTGACTGCAAAAGTTTTTATAGATATGTAAAAAGAAAGAGATTAGTTAAAACAAATGTAGGTCCCTTGCAGTCAGAAACAGGTGAGTTGATCATGGGGAACAAGGATATGGCGGACCAATTGAATAACTACTTTGGTTCCGTCTTCACTAAGGAAGACATAAATAATCTGCTGGAAATAGCAGGGGACCGCGGGTCAAAGGAGTTGGAGGAATTGAGTGAAATCCAAGTTAGTCGGGAAGTGGTTTTGGGTAAATTGAATGGATTAAAGGCCAATAAATCCCCAGGGCCAGATAGGCTGCATCCCAGAGTACTTAACGAAGTAGCTCCAGAAATAGTGGATGCATTAGTAATAATCTTTCAAAACTCTTTAGATTCTGGAGTAGTTCCTGAGGATTGGCGGGGTAGCAAACGTAACCCCACTTTTTAAGAAGGGAGGGAGAGAGAAAACGGGGAATTACAGACCAGTTAGTCTAACATCGGTAGTGGGGAAACTGCTAGAGTCAGTTATTAAAGATGGAATAGCAGCACATTTGGAAAGTGGTGAAATCATTGGACAAAGTCAGCATGGATTTACGAAAGGTAAATCATGTCTGACGAATCTTATAGAATTTTTCGAGGATGTAACTAGTAGCGTGGATAGGGGAGAACCAGTGGATGTGGTGTATCTGGACTTCCAGAAGGCTTTCGACAAGGTCCCACATAAGAGATTAGTATACAAACTTAAAGCACATGGCATTGGGGGTTCAGTATTGATGTGGATAGAGAACTGGCTGGCAAACAGGAAGCAAAGAGTAGGAGTAAACGGGTCCTTTTCACAATGGCAGGCAGTGACTAGTGGGGTACCGCAAGGCTCAGTGCTGGGACCTCAGCTATTTACAATATATATTAATGATCTGGATGAGGGAATTGAAGGCAATATCTCCAAGTTTGCGGATGACACTAAGCTGGGGGGCAGTGTTAGCTGTGAGGAGGATGCTAGGAGACTGCAAGGTGACTTGGATAGGCTGGGTGAGTGGGCAAATGTTTGGCAGATGCAGTATAATGTGGATAAATGTGAGGTTATCCATTTTGGTGGCAAAAACAGGAAAGCAGACTATTATCTAAATGGTGGCCGACTAGGAAAAGGGGAGATACAGCGAGACCTGGGTGTCATGGTACACCAGTCATTGAAAGTAGGCATGCAGGTGCAGCAGGCAGTGAAGAAAGCGAATGGTATGTTAGCTTTCATAGCAAAAGGATTTGAGTATAGGAGCAGGGAATGTTCTACTGCAGTTGTACAGGGTCTTGGTGAGACCACACCTGGAGTATTGCACACAGTTTTGGTCTCCAAATCTGAGGAAGGACATTATTGCCATAGAGGGAGTGCAGAGAAGGTTCACCAGACTGATTCCTGTGATGTCAGGACTGTCTTATGAAGAAAGACTGGATAGACTTGGTTTATACTCTCTAGAATTTAGGAGATTGAGAGGGTATCTTATAGAAACTTACAAAATTCTTAAGGGGTTGGACAGGCTAGATGCAGGAAGATTGCTCCTGATGTTGGGGAAGTCCAGGACAAGGGGTCACAGTGAAAAAGTTACTTTTATAACAACTAAACAGGTTCGCTTCTTAATAAACAGACACCACACAAACTGTTTGGTAGACCAGTTCAAAACTTTACTTAACATCGGCCGATGGAAGGGAGCGAGAATTCCAGCTAAGTGACCAATGTAGACACTCGACTGTCCTCGGTCCCCTTCTCTGAACAACAGAATTACATTGTCTTATATAGTGGTGTTTTGTCACCTTAGCACATTCCACAAACATTAGTCATGGTCAGAGGTACAGGAAAAGGTTTCAACAGAATGCATCACATCAAAGGCCTTTTGTTTACATGGTACAAGATATACTAAAAACATTGGCCATTTGTCTTAGGTCATTTTATCTTAAAAGAGATCACCCTAGCTCTTTCGCTGCTTCCTCTCTGTCACTTGGTACCTCATAAACATAGGCCATTTGGTTCATGGCATCTTACTTCAAAGATGTGACTAGCTGTTTCTCTCTTCCTTTATTGCCTCCTCCCCCATAAACATTGGCCATTTGTCTTATTTCATCTTACTTCAAAGATGTGACTAGCTGTTTTTTTCTCTGTCACTTCCTCACTTGGGAGACAATGTTATGGTATTTATTATCCCACACACTGCAACCTGAGGCAAGCCTAATTTGACACTAAATATAAGCTGTAAGCTAGCCCAGAACCCTATTTTAATTTGTCCTTATTTTTGTAACTTTATTCGGCTTCATCATTCCATCCTTTTATCAAAATTTTGATAACTACAGTCCTTGCCGAGTACATATGAAAGACCATAGGCATCGCATCAGACAAATTACGAGTACAACTAGTAATACAATCAATCCATAGTGGACAATCATTCCCCAAGTCCCTCCAAACATATTAAATGGCCACCAAACTCCACCGGAGCTATAACCATGGAATTCAGCTCCTACCTTCCTTATTTTAGCTACTTCCATTCTGATATGGGTAGCTAAGTTGGTAATGTTGGAGGAAGCATCGGGAATAAAGGTGCAACATTCTCGACCTATTATTGCACATGTCCCTCCTTTTTCTGCCAGGATAAAATCTAAGGCCATTCTGTTTTGTAATACTACGGTCCTAATAGCTACCATTTCAGCTGTTACCCCTTCTACCTCCTCCTGGGTTGCACTCAAGGAGATGGCAGTGGCATTAGCAAGTGTCTCTAAAGCGGAGGCCATTTTAATTAGTTCCCGTGACACTATTATACTACCAAAGGACGGGAAGAGTATCATAAAAAATTGCTCAGCCTTTGCTAGGCCTCGCTTGGAAATCCCCGTGTGCCGGTGCAACTGGTTCATGCTTCTCATACGTGGGACCACATATGCAACATAACAACACCCTTTCCAGTGATGGGGTCCTTTTAGTCGTTCCCAAGCTGCCCCGTCAGCCGGCGGCATTCCTGGTAACCATGGGTAGGCCCAGGATCCACATACAAAATATGTGCCATTAACTGGTCGGGGTGGGCTGATAATGGTGGCTGTCTGAGTTGACGTACAAGTACTGTTTCCCAAGAATACACCTGTGCCTTGGTGGTGGCAAAAACAGGTAGTATTAACTGGCCTGTGCGGATCTTTTACTATCTGTAGTCGGGGTATATCTGCTGCATTTGTCACGTTCAATTTCCAATCTCCTTTGAAGGGAGGGGTGTACCATCCTTCAAAATTATTGTATTTTGGGCCTCCATAGGTGATGTTTATTGTTTCGTTTTTGGTATTTGTTATCAGTATGATTTTTAGGCATGACGATTTTTTAGCAGAGTTACAAAAGCACCTCATCGCTAGTCTCTCGGTAAGGTTTAATGGAATGGGGACCAGGGGAATTCCTTCCTTACTGCTAGTCGGAACACCGGTGCATACCCAACATTCAGTCCCATGTGCCCGTACGGCAAACTCATGGCTCATAGCCAGATAGGTATTAGTCCATGTTACCCTGGCCATGGTTAGGATCGTCAGTAGAGCGAACATCACTAGTGCCATCCTTGTATCCAATCTTTTTGCAGTTGGAGAGATGTATCCAACGTGGATGGTTTTCAACCTTCACTGCTGTTGGTGTAGTCAGTAGCACCTGGTATGGTCCGTTCCAACGGGGGCCGAGTTTCTTGCGGTTCCAATTTCTGATAAGTACGTAGTCCCCTGGTTGGACTATTTCGCACTGGTCAGCATCAGGTAGCGGCCTCTGGGACTCCTTTACCTGTAAATGTAATGCTGACAGAATATGGGTGAGTCGTTGAACATAGGTAATTATTTCATCGTTTAATGCGTGTAAATCTAAGGTTCCTTCATGAGTAATGCTTGCTCCCCAGGGGGTTCGTAGAGGTTTACCGTAGATAATTTCTGCTGGGGATAGCTTTGTAACACTGTGGGGAGTTACCCTCATTTCAAATAATGCTAAGGGTAATACTTTAATCCATGTCTGTCCCATTTCTCCCATCAGCTTGGTAATTTGGTTTTTTAATGCCCCATTGGCTCTTTCCACCATCCCAGATGCCTGTGGGTGGTGTACACAGTGAAATTGCTGTCGGATATTAAAATGTGCACATATTTCCTTATTAATAGTGGCAATAAAATGGGGACCATTGTCCGAGCTTATGACAGTAGGTAGGCCAAACCTGGGAATAACTTCCCTTAACAACAATGTTACCGTAGTTTCAGCAGTATTATTAGTGGTTGGTAGAGCTTCAATCCACCTGCTAAATAAATCTAAAATAACTAAGCAATATTTATAACACTGGGCCCTTGGCATTTCAATAAAATCAATCTGTATGCATTCAAACGGTCGTGATGGCATTGGCATCACCCCTGAGGGTATCCTAATTGGTTTGCCTGGATTATTTCGTTTGCAAATTTTACATTCAGAGGCCTGCTTCAGTGCCTCTTGCTGGATTTTTGGGTGCCACCACATCTCTTTTGTCATCCTTATCATTCCATCCTTACCAGCATGGGTAAGTGAGTGAATATATGTTAGTAAAACAGGTAAAAATGCATCAGATACACAAACTTGCCCAAGCGGGGTGAGCCAAAGACCTGTGGTGGAGTCAATGGCACAGCCCTCTTGTTTCCATAGTTGTTTTTGGTTATCAGAGGCGTCCCTCTGTGATGTACATACCTCCCTCATATCTGGCAGGACCGTTCTATTTGCTAGTATCTGTTTACCAGATGTCACCACGCATTTGGATGTACAGGCTGCTTGCTTGGATACACTATCGGCAAATGCATTGCCTTTTGTTATAGGGTCCCCAGCACCAGTGTGTGCAGCACATTTAATAATGGTCAGCTGTTCTGGTATCATCAATGCTTTAAGCAAATTATGCACAGAAAGGGGCATTCCCGTGCTCCCAATCCTGGGGAGCTTTGTAAGGTCAGAACTTTAAGGTATAGGGATATTACTGACGGAGCTGTCACAGGTAAGTATGCCATTGCTACTGGTAGGACGTAGGGAGGTGGACATCTCCCAAGATTATCTAAATCCTCATCTTCACTACCAAACAGGGTCGTCGTGCCAGACATGAAGTCTCCTCCAGAGGATTTACCAGTACTGGGTTTATTTTTACTAACCATCACCTGTTTCTCACCTCCTGCCTGTCTCTTAATTATTTTCTCTTGTTCCTCCGCCCACTGGCATTCTAGTTGCAATACTTTCCATCCTTTCATAGTGCCATCCTTATTTCGTAACTCTATCCCTTGTTTACATGCAGTATCCATCCAACTTCGATCTCTACTCTCCTCATGCTTCTTCTCTGCTTCTGCTTTCCACGTTTTAATTCCCTTCTTCCATTTCTTTCCTGCCTTCCTTTCCCATATCAACATCTCTGCTTTTTTAATTGTCTCGACATTCCATGTGCCCCCTACTGGCCAGGCTTCATCCCCCAACCGTTTGGTCAACTTGTAACTTAACATTCTAAATTTCTTATTATACTTAGGATTCAAATAACACATATGTTGGACGGGGGTTCCCCCCTCACTGTTATCCAGCGCATTCCCCATAGATAGATAGAGAGAAAGAGAAAGAGAAAGCAGACTTCTTAATTCCGAATCGTTCCAAATATATCAACCAGGCCGACTCGCTACTCGAGACCCCAGTTTCTCAATTTGGCTGACTTAAAAACAATTTTAAAAAAATTTTTTTTTTTACCTCTTTGATATACGACCCAAGTGTCTCAACGAGGCCGACTCACTAACCGAGACCCTCGTTTCTCAACCTTGCAGACCTAAAATAAGCCTCAGGTGTCTCAACGAAGCAGACCCGCTAACCGAGACCCCCGTTTCTCAACCTGGCAGACTTCTTACTCTTTAATATACAACGCCACTTATTTCTCAATCCGACAACTCTTCGGATGTCTCAATAAGCCAGACGCACACCTCAACCCCCGTATCTCAACCCGACAAATCACGGATATCTCAACGAGGCCGATGAGCCCTTAGTAGAGAGAGAGAGAGAGAAGAAAAAAAAAGAAAACAAAGAGAGATAGACAGAGAGAGAGAGAAAGAGAAACCACTCACGTCCTTCTTAACAATATACACAAGCCCTTCTTAAAAATACATGCACAATTCTGTCTTTAAAATACATACACAATCCCTTCTTAAAAAAAAAACCCTATAAAGCCCAACTGGTCTTACCTTGGTCTGTTGCTAAGAACCTCGGCAGGGAACCTGGATCAACCTCTGATGAAGGATCACAGACGTTCCCGGGAGTTTCTAGGGAGTCGGTCTTACAAGGGGGCCGATAGAGCTCAGTTATCTCCCTTCCAATCCCGGCAACCTCTGCAACCTCTTGCACAGTCAGCTGTTGATGGGGTCCCAGCGAGGCCTGCCAAAAAACGCAAATGAAAAAGTTACTTTTATAACAACTAAACAGGTTCGCTTCTTAATAAACAGACACCACACAAACTGTTTGGTAGACCAGTTCAAAACTTTACTTAACATCGGCCGATGGAAGGGAGCGAGAATTCCAGCTAAGTGACCAATGTAGACACTCGACTGTCCTCGGTCCCCTTCTCTGAACAACAGAATTACATTGTCTTATATAGTGGTGTTTTGTCACCTTAGCACATTCCACAAACATTAGTCATGGTCAGAGGTACAGGAAAAGGTTTCCACAGAATGCATCACATCAAAGGCCTTTTGTTTACATGGTACAAGATATATTAAAAACATTGGCCATTTGTCTTAGGTCATTTTATCTTAAAAGAGATCACCCTAGCTCTTTCGCTGCTTCCTCTCTGTCACTTGGTCCCTCATAAACATAGGCCATTTGGTTCATGGCATCTTACTTCAAAGATGTGACTAGCTGTTTCTCTCTTCCTTTATTGCCTCCTCCCCCATAAACATTGGCCATTTGTCTTATGGCATCTTACTTCAAAGATGTGACTAGCTGTTTCTTTCTCTGTCACTTCCTCACTTGGGAGACAATGTTATGGTATTTATTATCCCACACACTGCAACCTGAGGCAAGCCTAATTTGACACTAAATATAAGCTGTAAGCTAGCCCAGAACCCTATTTTAATTTGTCCTTATTTTTGGAACTTAATTCGGCTTCATCAACAGCTTAAGGATAAGGGGGAAATCCTTTAAAACCGAGATGAGAAGAACTTTTTTCACACAGAGTGGTGAATCTCTGGAACTCTCTGCCGCAGAGGGTAGTCGAGGCCAGTTCATTGGCTATATTTAAGAGGGAGTTAGATGTGGCCCTTGTGGCTAAAGGGATCAGAGGGTATGGAGAGAAGGCAGGTACGGGATACTGAGTTGGATGATCAGCCATGATCATATTGAATGGCGGTGCAGGCTCGAAGGGCCGAATGGCCTACTCCTGCACCTAATTTCTATGTTTCTATGTTTCTATGTTTCTATAGGTAAATGAGATCCATTGTGATTGGACATCTGTGATGGCACTGTGAGTAATGCAGCAGTTCGCTGGCCAGAAGGATTCAAAACAATTAGTGGTTGGTGGGGGGGGGGGGATGGATTTTATTTAAAAATGTGTACATAAAAACGACGAAATTTAATGAGGAGTGTGTTAGGGGATGTAAAAGTGTAATGTCTAGTGAAATGGAAAACATCTCTGAGTTTCTACGTGTGGTTTTGGCGGACCAAGGAATCAAAGGACAAATCTGACACCCACAAACACACACACCCGCCCGCCCACACACACACACACACACACACACACACAGATTTTTAAATGTATACTAGACCAGGTGCAGACCCGTTGGGTCTGGTCCCCGAACGTGCTTCAGACCCTGGGGTCTGCTTTCCGAACGTGCTTCAGCGTCTTGACGGCGTAGGCAGCGTCTGGATGGCCATACGCAGCGTCTTGACGTCGTATGCAGCGTCTTCATGGCGTATGCAGCGTGTTGATGGCGTAGGCGACGTACGCCATCAAGACGCTGCGTACGGCTGTCGAGAAGCTGCGTATGCCCTCAATGGGGCTGCGGGCCGACCGTTGACGCACCGGCTCTATCACGCAGGCTGAAGGCAAAGATGGGTTGTTCGGCCGCTGCTTATTGGCAGTGGTAGAGGTGGGGGGGAGAGGGGAGGGGGGAGGTGGAGAGAGATTGGAGTGGGAGAGAGGAGAAGGAGGGAGTGGAGGGGGAGAGAGAAGAGGGGGGGAGAGAGGAGAGAGAGAGGATGGGGAGAGAGGAGGGGGAGAGAGAGGAGAGGGAGAGAGAGGAGAGGGAGAGAGAAGAGGGGAGAGGGAGGACGAAGAGTGAGAGGAGGGGGAGAGGAGGAGGGAGAGAAGGGGGGAGTGAGAAGGGGAGAGGGGGAAAGGCACGGGGAGGGAAGGAGGGTGAAGAGAGAGAATAGAGGGGAGAGAGAGAGTACAGGGGAGAGCGGGGAGGGAGGGGAGGAGAGAGAGGAGGGGGTGAGTGAGGGGGTTGGAGGAGATGGGAGGGGGAGAGAAGAGGGGGAGTTGGAGGGGGAGAGAAGAGGAGGGGAGAGGTGGAGGGGAGAGAGATGAGGAGGAGGAGAGGTGGAGGGGAGAGATGAGGGGGTGAGGTGGAGGGGGGAGAACAGGAGTGGATGGAGGAGAGGAGAAGGGGAGGATAGGAGGGGTAGAGGTGGAGGGGGAGTGGAGGGCGGTAGAGAGGGAGGGGGTAAATAGGGATGGGGTAGATAGGGAGGGGGTAGATAGGGAGGGGGGTAGGACAAATTGCTCTATTTGATTGTGCATGCCAGGTTGATTGCATTCGTGGGATCCATTGTGATTGTACATCTGTGAAATGGCTCTGTGAGTCATGCAGCTGTTTGATTTTAGTGGGCTCATGTGAAGGTTCCAATCTCCTAGCCCTAACCCATTGTGATGTCATATCATAGGTAAATGAGATCCATTGTGATTGGACATCTGTGATGGCACTGTGAGTCATGCAGCAGCTCGCTGGCCAGCAGGATTCAAATCCAATTAGTGGTTGGGGGGGGGAGGGGAATGGATTTTATTTTAAAATGTGTACATAAAAACGACGAAATTTAATGAGGAGTGTGTTAGGGGATGTAAAAGTGTAATGTCTAGCGAAATGGAAAAAATCTCGGAGTTTCTGCGTGTGGTATTGGCGGACCAAGGAATCAAAGGCCAAATATGACACCCACAAACACACACACCCGCCTGCTCACACACACACACACACACACACACACACAGAGGTTTAATATATAGGTAGATAAGATAAATAAGATAATTATATTTAATTATTTATGATTACAGTCATATTTACAAGTCATATATATATATATATATATATATATATATATAGGCACTAGAATAAGTGGGACCCGTTGGGTCCCATGTTCACACGGGAGGGCTGGTCCCCCAATGCAATATTCCACCTCTCCACCAATTGGTGGCCAGTGGAGGGGGGGGGGGGCTTTCTGGAGCGCTGGTATGGGCTGAAGGGACTGGTTTCCAGAGGGCTAGTATGGACATTGTGGGCCAAATGGATTCTTGGGGTGACAGCTCAATAACTCAAGCCTGATGTGCTGGCAGCTCACTCACGGCTGGTGGGCGAGCAGTTGACCCACGCCTATTCCATGGAATTCCATTTCAAGCAGGGTGCAAAGCCACCAAATTCCAATGCAGTCTCCTACCATTTCAAGCAGGGTGCAAGGCCACCAAATTCAAGTGGTTTCTTAGCACTTCAAGCCGGGTGCAAGGCCACCAAATTCAATTGCATTTTCATACCACTTCAAGCAGGGTGCAAGGCCACCAAATTCAGGTGCAGTTTCCTACCACTTCAAGTAGGGTGCAAGGCCACCGAATTCAAGTGCAGTTTCCTACCACTTTAAGCAGTGTGCAAGGCCACCGAATTCAAGTGCAGTTTCCGACCACTTCAAGCAGGGTGCAAGGCCACCGAATTGAAGTGCAGTTTCATACCACTTCAAGCTGGGTGCAGGGCCACCAAACTCAAGTGCAGTTTCCTACCACTTCAAGCAGGGTGCAGGGCCACCAAACTCAAGTGCAGTTTAATGCCACTTCAAGCAGGGTGCAAGGCCACCAAATGCTTGTGCTGTTTAATGCCATTTCAAGCAGGGTGCAAGGCCACCAAATTCAAGTGCAGTTTCATACCACTTCAAGCAGGGTGCAAACGACCAAATTGAAGTGCAATTTAATACAATTTCAAGCAGGGTGCAAGGCCACCAAATTCAAGTGCAGTTTCATACCATTTCATTCAGGGTGCAAGGCCACCAAACTCAAATGCAGTTTCATACCATTTCATGCAGGGTGCTAGGCCACCACATTCAAATGCAGTTTCATACCATTTCAAGCAGGGTGAAACCACCATAAAACCACACAAAACACCACATAAACACCACACTCACAGTTCAGTAGACATTCAGTGTGTTCAGTTGATTCACAGCTCAGACAAAGTCGTGACCTCTCCCTCCCCCATCTTGCAGAGACTGAGCCACACCCACACTTCCGGGTTTAATAATCCCACCCCCTCCCACCTGGGGGCGTGGCCTTCATGGCATGATTGACAGGAGAGAGATTCTCAACATTTTTTAAAACACTAATAACACTTTTATTTTTCATTGATGGGAAGAATCCTCTGCACCTGATGAGCGGAGGGGGACTGAGTAAGATGGCCAAAAATCACATCCGTAAACGGTAGTGTTTTATCTAAAATCAATATACAGTGCAAACAGGTTACCACCACCAACATCCATTTGCAGTGCAGCATTTCAAAGCAGTTACCACCACCGACAACCATTTGCAGTGCAGCATTTCAAAGCAGTTACCACTATCAACAACCATTTGCAGTGCAGCATTTCAAAGCAGTTACCACCACCAACAACCATTTGCAGTGTAGCATTTCAAAGGAGATACCACCACCAACAACCATTTGCAGTGCAGCATTTCAAAACAGTTACCACCAACAACCATTTGCAGTGCAGCATTTCAAAGAAGTTACCACCACCAACAACCATTTGCAGTGCAGCATTTCAAAGCAGTTACCACCACCAACAACCATTTGCAGTGCAGCATTTCAAAGCAGTTACCACCACCAACAACCATTTGCAGTGCAGCATTTCAAAGCAGTTACAACCACCAACAACCATTTGCAGTGCAGCATTTCAAAGCAGTTACCACCACCAACAACCATTTGCAGTGCAGCATTTCAAAGCAGTTACCACATTTTCATTTTCAAACCACATTAAGGGCACTCACAGTTAAGTAGACATGTGTTCAGTGTTATTCACAGCTCAGAGAGACGTGACCTTCTTGCTTCCTCCATCTTGCAGAGACTGAGTGAGGCACAACACCTCTGGGTTTTATAGTCCCTCCCCCCTCGAACCAGCAGGGGCAGCAGAGAGAATGTCAACATTTTTAAAACATTAATAACTCTTTTCTTTTTCATCGATGGGAAAAATCCTCTTGTCCTGCGCATCGCAGGGGGACTCTGAGTAAGATGGCCAAAAACCACAGCCATAAGTGGCAGCGTTTTTTCAAAAATCATGAAACAGAGAAACAGTAAGTGGTCAAGATCTTACTTTTAGTAATATAGATAATAATATATAGTTTAAATGGACTGCAACATGGAAATAGGCTCCCCATGGAGTAATATGGGTATTGGCCACTAGATGGCGCTTACTTTCCTGATCTCATTTTCTAATTAGTTTAATTATTTAATGTGCATCTTTTGGTACTGATGAGTTATGACTTCTTTCTCAATTGTATTTCATCTAAATCTGTGGAAAATTTCATGTAGTTCCAAGATGTGGGTCACGAAAATGGTTTCTAGACATATTTTTGATGCTCGGCCCACAGCCTAACACTCACACACACACACACACACACACACACATGCACACGCACACGCACACGCACATGCACACACACACACACACACACACACACACACACACACACACTCACACATGTACACACACACACTTATACACACAAACACACTCACACACACTCAAACACTACACGCTCAAACACACACTCAAACACACACACACACACACATTCACACACACACATTCACATTCACACACATTCACACACACACACATTCACACACACATTCACACACACACATACACTCACACACACACTTGCACACACACATACACTCACACACATATTCACACACCTACTCACACACACACATACACTCACACTCACACACATACACTCTCACACACACATACACTCACACACATACACTCACACACACATACACATACACTCACAAACACACACAGACACACACATACACTCACACACACTCACAAACACACACACACACTCACAAACACACACATCTCAAACACACACAGACAGACAGACATACACACACACAGAGACACTCATACACACAGACACTCACACTCACACACACACACACTCACACACACACACACACACACACACACACACACACACACACACACACACACACAGACACACACACACACACACACACACACACACACACACACTCACAAACACATACGCTCACACACACTGACTCACACACCATATATATGGCAGTAAACTCTCTGAATTTACTCACACGGCTCAGTGCGGCTCTCCACTTTGGGGGCTCCGCAGTCAGCGCACTTCCGCAATCAGCGCGACCTATGCACTCACCGGAAATTACGCAATCAGAAGACCTGTTCACTAAGCGGCAGTCACGAAATGAGCGGGACTTTTGAATCAAACACAGTCAAACCTAATAGAGCATTGCAGTTTCAAGTACAGGCAGGGCAGCAGGCCAAACAACTCATTTCATTTCCATCAAGGGCTAACAAATCATTTATTCAAGTACATTGCAGACTCACAGTTCAGTTGATTCCCAGCTTAGAATGAGAGTCGTGGCCTCTCCCTCGCCATCTTGCAGAGAGACTGATTCACGTCCAGGCATCCGGGGTTTTATAGTCCTGCCCCCCCCCCCCCCCCAGAAGGGGCATTACCTTCATCGCGGTGATTGACAGGCGAGAGGATCTCAAGGTTTTTTAAACACTCATAACTCTTTTATTTTTCATCGATGGGAAAAATCCTCAGGGACTGACCAGCGGAGGAGGACTGTGAGTAAGATGGCCAAAAATCATAGCAATATACCCTAGATCATTTTCTAAAATCAATATACAACGCAGACAGGAAGTGGTCAAGATGAGACTTTTAATTATATAGATAGATATAGATGGAAGACATTTCAGACCATCAGATCCAATGCTGTTCTTATCAAAGCAATCCAATCAGTCCTATTCCTCCCAGGAGCGAAGAAGACTGCAAAAACTCTCTTTATCTTCTCGACTGTGCAGCCTTGGAGCATTCCTGCCACAGTTGGTGGTCATTTTGCATTATTTCCACACACCATCTATCCTATCGGTTGGACCGTGATCTTTAGGGGCTTGTAGGTCTATTTCTTATCTTTTGAGGTGTGATGGTTTACCAATCCAAGCACACTTTATGTTTGCGGTGAATTATCTCCTGAAACCTCTGGCTATTTTCACCCAATAGAGAAGGGAAGAATGTCTGCAGGTTCTAGTTACGACAGACTCATCAGAGCTGCCCTGCAATTCATGGCTAAATATTGCCTCGGTCCAACAGATAGACCAACTTCCATCTCCTGGGAAATTTCAGCTGCCAAGCAATTTCATAGAAACATAGAAAATAGGTGCAGGAGTAGGTCATTTGGCCCTTAGAGCCATCACCGCCATTCAATATGATCATGGCTGATCATCCAAAATCAGTACCCCATACAGCTTTCTCCTCATATCCCTTGATTCCATTAGCCCTGGGAAAGTCAAACTAGAGGTCATAGCCTCAGAATTAAAGGACATTCGTTTAGGAAGGAGATGAGGAGAAATTTATCTAGTCAAAGGGTGGTAAATCTGTGGAATTATTTGCCACAGAAGGCTGTGGAGACCAATTCAGTGGATATTTTTAAGGCAGAGATTGATAGATTCTTGATTACTACAGGTGTCAGAGGTTATGGGAAGAAGGCAGAAGAATGGGGTTCGGAGGGAGAGATAGATCAGCTATGATTGGTTGACAGAGTAGACTTGATGGGCTGAATGGCCGAATTTTACTCCTATTCCTTATGACCTTATGGCCCCAAGAGCTATATCCAACTCTCTCTTGAACACAACCAGTGAATTGGCCTCTGCCTTCTGTGGCAGAGAATTCCATAGATTCACAACTCTCTGGGTGAAAAGGTTTTTCCTCATCTCAGTCCTGAAGCCAATATGTGCCTTTGAAAAAAATCTTGTAACAAGTCATCCCACTTTGATGCTGTCACAATATTAGAGGTGTTAAGTTGCTACATGTTAATGTGGCACCAACAGCTGTTACTCTCTGGAGAGAAGGAATGGGTGACGTTCGGGCCGAGACCCTTTGTCAGTCTTGGGTTCATGATTTTGCTACGAATGATTGATCAATTGACACTTTATTGTCATGTGCACTTGATACTGTGAAATTCTGTTTTGCGTAGTGTACAAGCATGCAAAGATTCGCCATGTAAAGGGCGCTGACAAAGTTACAAAAGTATTCAATATATTCCCTCTTCCTTAAAAAAAAATGGGACGCTGGGGCAATCTCCCCACCCCGCCAAGAGTATCAGTATTTCATCAGAAAGAATGGTGATGCCTGAATTCAATTGGCAACAGCCTTCTACTTTTGAGGGTTGCATTGGTAATCATCACAGTTTTACAATGAGATTAAATGTGTACACCAGCTGCTGAAATTCTTATTAACTAGCTCTTTCTTTCTCTGTGTGAGTAACTAAGACCCTGCTGTGGTTTCCAGGATGTGCATGACCAAATCAAACAGCTCAGACCTTTTCTTCTTTGTAAATTTAACAGCATTGCACATCACTTACTGTGGATGCAGTTTTGTTGCAGATGAGAACTAATCCCACTGTTTACCAACCGGCTCAAGGGGAAACTTTGGAAGTTGCAGGATTATTCTGACCATTAAGGCTGACGAACAAGTTGACAATAAAAAAATAATTCTCATGGCGAAAATGCCAAGAATGTAAATAACTTACAGCTACCAATGAAGGTTTTAACCAGTCAATGGACATATATAACAAAAACTGACGTGAGGAACAAAGGGTTTACATTTGTTATACTTATTGAGCACATGGTGATTCTGAGAGGAGTATTCGGTGGTGATTTCAGTTTCAGTTCATTTTAGTTCATTGTCACATGTACCGATGTACAGTGAAAAGCTTTTGTTGTGTGCTAACTAGTCAGCGGAAAGACAATACATGATTGCAATCGAGCCATCCGCAGTGTACAGATAAAAGTGGCGACCGATTGTAATGTGTGATTGCAGATGCGCTTCTGTGACGAGCACACAAATAGTCGCTTGGGTTGGGCGCCATCTTGACCTACAGATCAGGGGACAAGCACAATAGACAGCCAGTTTGAAGTTTCCCTCATCAATAGAGTAACTTTTTGTCACCACTTCATTACAAAAAATCAAATTGGTCAGACAGGATCGACCCTTAATAAAATCATGTTGACAATTTTTGATTAATTTTACTTTTCCAAATGTAGATTAATCCTTGACCAGAATTCTTTTCCAAAGATAGACAAAAAATGCTGGAGTAACTCAGGCAGCATCTCTGGAGAGAAGGAATGGGTGACGTTTCAGGTCGAGACCCTTCTTCAGACTAGTCAGGGGAAAGGGAACCAAGAGATATAGATGATGATGTAGAGAGATAAAGAACAATGAATGAATGATATGCAAAAGAGTAACAATGATAAAGGAAACAGGCCATTGTAAGCTGTTTTTTGGGTGAAAATGAGAAGCTGGTGCGACTTGGGTGGGGGAGGGATAGAGAGAGAGGGAATGCCGGGGTTACTTGAAATTAGAGAAATCAATATTCGTACCACTGGCCTGTAAGCTGCCCAAGCAAAATATGAGATGCTGTTCCTCCAATTTGCATTTAGCCTCACTCTGACAATGGAGAAGACCTAGGACAGAAAGGTCTGTGTGGGAATGGAAGGAGAATTAAAGTTTTTAGCAACCAGGTAAGTTTAGGAGGACTGAGCAAAGGTGTTCAGCGAAATGATCGCCCCGTCTACGTTTGGTCTCGCCGATGTATAAGGGTCCACATCTTGAACAACGGATACAGTAGATGAGGTTGGAGGAGGTTCAAGTGAACCTCCGCCTGACCTGAAAGAACTGTCGGGGTCCCTGTACAGAGTAGAGGGAGGGGGTATAGGGACAGGTGTTGCATCTTCTGTGGTTGCAGGGGAAGGTACCTGGGGAGGGGGTGGTTTGGGTGGGAAGAGATGAGTTACCAATAGCTTTTCCACCACTGATTCAGTGGGCTGTATTCACCTGGCTTATCCCTGCTGCTCTTCTTGGATAAAGGAAGCACACTGGCATCATCTGGTACATCATCAGTCAGCAACAAAGATTAAAAAAACATATACCAAAAAGCCCCAGCAATCTGTATACATCTCCTCCGATCTTGGGGAATTATTTTACTTGTAAGCCTGCAAAGACATCTAATATCTTGTGTTTTATAAAAAATGTGTTATAGTAATCCAGTAAAGTCTGATTAAAGATAGTCCAAGTGTTTGCAATGAGTTAGATGGGAGCTCAGGTCCGCGCTCTAGTTGTTGATAGGATAGTTCATTTGCCTGCTGGAAGCTGGGAAGAATCTGTCCCTGTTTGAAGAAACTTATGGATGATTTGGAATGTTAGGCACTCCTTCCACTGATGAGGAATGGGATGCAAGGAGTTAATTTACTTCCCAGAAGCTTCAATGATCATGGGGTGAGAATTTATTTGATTTGCACAGGATTCATTTTTCCAAGGGAACTAAGAATCTCCTCAAAATAGTTTTTGTTCTCTTGCAGAAAATCTCTTCCCAAGACAGCGCTCCAATAAAGTACCTACAGTGTTTCAGCAGTCTGGTCATGGGCATGTGGAACAAAGAAGAATACAGAAATTGATCTCCTATCCGGTCAATGGATTTAGAAGAGGTTGCAGAAAGAGTGTAGATATTACTACTCCAATGCTTTGAGACGACAAATTCAAGTTGTCCATGACTCCTAAGCTTAAAAGGCCTTAGATCTCTGATAAGCAGATTATGAACGATGCTAGGTTTAAGATCCTAGTCTTTGAATATTCTTTTCTTCAGGTAGCATCATAGAGTTATACGGCACCGAAAGAGGCCCTTCAGCCCACCTTACCGATCCAAACCAAGATGCCCCATCTACACTAGTCCAACCTGCCTATGTTTGGTCCATATCCCCTCTAACTTTTCCTATCAATGTACCTAAGTGACGTTTAATAGCCAAATAGCCGTGGGTAGCTGAAGACTGAGTTGGCACACAGGAAGCAATGGTGAATTTCATCACTGATGTCTAATTTCACGGAGAAACTGCAGCTGAGCTGTGGAAAAGTCATGCGCAGTATTTAATTATTGGTTGCTGACAGATTTTAGCTGACAGGAGGTCCTTGATATTGGTTTATTATTGTTGCGTGTACTGAGATACTGCTCCGTGTGCTATTCAAAAAAATCATACCGTACATGAGTGCAGTCGTACGTGAATATAACAGGAGGTAAAAAAGACAAAGGAAATAGCGTGCAGAATGCAGTGGCAGAACTACACAAAAGTGCAGATAAAAGTGCAAGGGTCACAATGAGGTAAACTGGAGATTGGAAAAACATCATTGGCAAATTAGAGGTCTGTTCCAAGATTCTGACATCAAGAGTCAATAGTGTTTTATTGTCATATGTCCCAGATAGGACAATGAAATTATTGCTTGCTGAAGCACAACAGAATATGTAAACATAGTACATAACGGGAGAAAAAAATGTTCAGTGTGTATATATACATATGCACGCATACTCAATAAATAAACAAATATAGTGAAGAAGGGTTTCGGCGCGAAACGTTGCTTATTTCAGTGTGAAGAAGGGTTTCGGCCCGAAATGTTGCCTATTTCCTTCGCTCCATAGATGCTGCTTCACCCGCTGAGTTTCTCCAGCATTTTTGTCGACCTGCAATAATAATAATAGTCTGTTGTAGTTCAGAGCTTATTTGTTGTCGTGTTTAATAGCCTGATGGCTGTAGGGAAGAAGCTGTTCTTGAATCTGGTGGTACGTGTTTTCAGGTTTTTGTGCCTTCTGCCCAAAGGGAGACGAGAGAAAGACTGGGGTTGAGTGGACCTCGATTACGTCGGCAACTTTCCAGAGGTAATGTGAAGTACAGATGGAGTTGGTTGTCGGCTGGGGGGAGGCTGGTTTGTGTGATGGAGTTGGCCGCACGCACAACACTGCAATTTCTTGCGATATTAGGCAGAGGAGTTTCCATACTAAGCTGTGATGCATCCTGATCCTGTAGGAGTGCATCTGTAAGAATCATTGAAGACGCCCTGAATTTCCTTAGTACAGACCAGAAGGAAGGCTCAATAACTTAAGAAAGGAAAATCTTTGTGAACATTTTATGGGGTGAGGCAAGAGCCAAAGAAAGGATCTTTCTTTCTTGCCCCTCTGGTTCCCTGAACTCCACAGAGGCAGTAATAAAAGCAAACCAGAGATATAACTATTCTGATTTCAGAACATCTGTTTGCTCATTCACCTATTCAGACCCAAGTTAAAATTGCTGTTGGGGCCCATTGGTGTAATACAACCTCAATCTTCATATTGGATAAAAGGTCCCACTGTTAATATTGGCCTGACAACGAGCAACAGTTACCTTATTATTTCTGCCATTACTTTAATTTTATTTTTCCTCGGGACAATTAAGTGACTTCCAGTACATTATATTTTCAACTTGTGCAACCCTGATGTCCATTTTTCATGATTATATTAATGTACTGGGCCCAAGACTGGTCAACATCCAAAATGTTAACATGCAGGAAATTGAAACTTGCAAACATTGTATTGCCTGATGGTAACACATAATGTGGCAGTTCTTTTAAACCAGTTTAAAAGGCTACTTCAGGATTAAGCTACTTCTTCCCAGCTGTTATCAGGCAACTGAATCATCCAAGGGCAGCACGTTGGCACAGTGGTAGAGTTGCTGCCTTACAGCACCAGAGACCCGGGTTCATAGAAACAGAAAAAATAGGTGCAGGTATAGGCCATTTGAGCTAGCACCACCATTCAATATGATCATGGCTGATCGTCTAAAATCTGTACCCGGTTCCTGCTCTCTCCCCATGTCTTGATTCCGTTAGCACGAAGAGATATGTCTAACTCTCGCTTGAATATATCCAGTGAATTGATCTCCACTGCTTTCTGTGGCAGAGAATTCCACAGATTCACAACTCTCTGCATTCAAATGTTTTTCCACATCTCAGTCCTAAATGGCCTACGCCTTATTCTTCAAATCTGAGCCCTGGTTCTGGGCTCCCCCAACATTGGGAACATTTTTCCTGCATCTAGCCTGTCCAATCCCTTAAGATCCTGATGCTGATTACGGGTGCTTGCCTGTATGGAGTTTGTACATAATCCCTGTGAGCTGTGTGCAGGGCCGGATTTAGATGAAGAGAGGCCCTAAACTGTTCCACTTGTGAGGCCCCTCCCAATCCCCCACCCCCATGACCAGAGGAAGATGGTCCACCAGATTGACACCGATTTGCAGCCGAGCGTGGCCAATGAGATAAGGGGTTGGAAAGCTGCACTGCACTGCTTATTTATTTATTTATTGCCAGTGCTAGTGTCGAGTTATTGGCTTAAAACACTATTATTCTGAAATGGAGGGCAAGGAAAATTACTGAAGGGTTGTTTAGAGACTACAGTGCGTTGTGACAGCATATGTAAGAAAGGCCTATGACAGTGTCAAAAATATTATACACCTTGCAGGGCTATCACTTAATTTTTTTTCTCTGTTGTCAGCCGGGCAACCTTGGCAGCTTTTTAAGTTGCCAAATGACAGTTTAGGTGGTCATTTAAGACGGCTTGCATCACGTGTGCGATAATGTGCTCGGACGAAGTGCGTAGTTACCAGTCGGAATTATGCTCAATGAAGCATTCACATATTATTTCTGCTTCAAATAAAGTTACAAACTAAACATATTCATCAATCAAGACATGATATATACCACAATGACATGCGGCAAAATTATAATACCGTATCTCAACTCTTTTTACACATTACAATGAATACAATTTCTATTATTTCTTTCCACTTCCAAACAAAAATGTGGTTGGATTATTCAGCCTATGATCAACCTCGGTGAGACCAAGCGCAGGCTTGGCGATCGCTTTGCACAACACCTCCACTCAGTTCGCAATAAAAAACCTGATCTCCCGATGGCTCAACACTTGAACTCCCCCTCCCATTCCGAATCTGACCTTTCTGTCCTGGGCCTCCTCCATGGCCAGAGTGAGGCCCACAGCATATTGGAGGAGCAGCACCTCATATTTGCTTGGGTAGTTTACACCCCAACGGTATGAACATTGGCTTCTCTAATTTCAGGTAGTCCTTGCCTTCTCCCCCCTTCCCCTCCCATTCCCAGCTCTCTCACAGCCTACTGTCTCCGCCTCTTCCTTTCTTTTTCGTGTCCCCCCACCCGCACATCAGTCTGAAGAAGGGTCTCGACCCGAAACGTTGCCTATTTCCTTCGCTCCATAGATGCTGCCTCACCCGCTGAGTTTCTCCCGCATTTTTGTCTACCTATTCACACAAGTTCTGTTATCCCACTTTCCTCACCCACTCCCTACACATTAGGGGCAATTTTACAGAGACAAGTTTACCTACGAAGCCAATGCGCCTTTGGGATGTGGGAGGAAACCCACACGCTTCCAGGGAGAATGTGCAAATTCAACACAGACAGTGCCCGAGGACAGGATCGAACACAGATCTCTGGCGTGTGAGGCAGCAAGTCTACCAGCTGTGCCACTATATTTTGTTTTCCAACACACAAATAATTATACGGTGATAACTTTGGTTACTAAAAAAATGAAAATATCCATTTTCAGTTTTAAATCTCCAAGTGACGCTATGTCCCCCTTTACAGCTACTGTGTTTTAATTAAGTTCAAGACTATGGGGCAGTACATTGGCCATAAAGTTGCTGCCTAAAAGTGCCAGAGACCCGGAATTGATCCTGAATATGGGTGCTGTCTGTATGGAGTTTGCTCCTTTTCCCTTTGATCGCATGGGTTTTCTCCGGGTGCTCTTATTTCCTTCCACATTCCAAAGGTGTGCAGGAATCTATTTCAGACCCAACCCAAAACATAATATTTTCCTTTTGTCCAGAGATTCTGTCTGACCCGTTGAGTTACTCCAGCTTTTTGTGTCTATCTTCAGTTTAAACCAGCATCTGCAGTTCTTTCCTACACACACGATACTATACGATAGAACTTTTTTAATCCCAGGAGGGAAATTGTGTGTGTGGGTATATATATTACACACACACACACACATATATAGTTATATATTCATATATAAATATACACCGTTTTGTTTTCTCGTTTATAACATTGTTTACAGAGTACTATGTTTACATATTCTGTTGTGCTGCTGCAAGTAAGGATTTCATTGTTCTAACTGGGACATGAGAGAGTAAAACACTCTTGACTCTTGACTTACTCCGCTAATGTGTCAAGTCAAGTCAAGTCACATTTATTAATATAGCACATTTAAAAAACACCTCTCGTTGGCCAAAGTGCTTTACATTTGTTATAAGAATAATATAAACAAACAAACTACATACATATATACATATAGCCCTCGTTCAGAGGATGTCAAGAAAGGCTTGGGAGTATAGATAAGTTTTTAGTCTTGACTTAAAGGAGTCGATGGAGGGGGCAGTTCTGATGGGAAGGGGGATGCTGTTCCACAGTCTAGGAGCTGCAACCGCAAAGGCGCGGTCGCCCCTGAGCTTATGCCTAGACCGCGGGATATTCAGCAACCCCAAGTCGGCCGATCTGAGGGACCTGGAGGTGGAGTGGTGGGTGAGAAGACTTTTAATGTAGGTGGGGGCAAGCCCATTGAGGGCTTTGTAGACATAGAGGAGGATCTTGAAATGTATACGGAACCGCACAGGGAGCCAGTGGAGAGAGGCCAGGATCGGGGTGATGTGGTCCATTTTTCGGGTGCCATCAGGAGTCTCGCTGCGGCGTTTTGGACCAGTTGCAGGCGGGACAGGGAAGATTGGCTGATGCCAGTGTAAAGGGAGTTGCAGTAATCTAGGCGGGAGGAGATAAATGTGTGGATGATCTTTTCGAGGTCATCAAAGTGGAGGAATTGTTTTATTTTAGCTATCGTCCGAAGCTGAAAGAAGCTAGCTTTTACCACGGCATTGACTTGCTTGTCAAATCTCAGTGCTGAGTCAAATATCACGCCAAGGTTTAGGATAGAACTAGTGTATGGGTGATCGGTGGTCGGCGTGGACTCGGTGGGCCGAAGGGCCTGTTTCCACGCTGTATCTTTAAATTAAACTAAAAAACACTAAAACCAGAGGGAAGTCTACCCAAAACATCACCCAAATTCTTCCATCCAGAGTTGTTGGCTGCTCCATGGAGTTCCCCCGCACAATTAAAGCATGGAATAGTCTTCACCCTACCATAGTTACCCAACTAAATTTAAGGTACCTCTTTTTTCCCCAAGAACCCTTTTTTGCTAAAGTCCAAGTCAAGAGTCAAGAGAATTTTAGTGTCATGTGTCCCAGATAGGACAATGAAATTCTTGCTTGCTGCAGCACAATAGAATATGTAAACATAATACAGAACAGGAGATACAAGTTTGGTGTGTTTATATACCATAGACCATATATATACACAATAAATAAACAGATAAAATGCAATAGTTATTGTTCAGCCCTCCACCACCTCCAGTTTAAATTCCATTTAGAATATTTATGGAGGACCAGGAAACCAGAAGCAAGTGTTACTCCAGATGCAGGGTCAGGGCGTGATTCTGCGTTGGTTTTCAGCGGTCGCGGCGAGGCGGCAACTGGACAGCAATGGCGGCAATATCTCCCACAATTCAAAGCGAGGGAGAAAGTGCCCAGTGCCGACCAGTTGCCGTGGCAGTGCGCATGCGCAGTGCGGTGATGATGTGCTGGCCGTAGCAGTGCGCATGTGCACGGTGACCTGGCGTGCCGGCGGTTGAGGAGCGAGCGGAGAGCGGAGACCCGGACACGGATGGCAGGTGGCGACGGAGATTGACAGACAGAGAGAGAGATAGAGAGGGGGGCCCGCCCAGAGTTGAACGGCAGGTGTCCTGCCTTGGCCGGTGGCCGCCTAGATTTCGAGGCCCTAGGCTTCAGCCTATGAAGCTCTGCGAAGCCCCCCTAGATATCGAGGCCCTAAGCTTAAGCTTGTCAAGCTTATACATAAATTCGGCCCTGGCTGTGTGGGTTTTCTCCAGGATTTCCTGTTTTCTCCCACAGTGCAAAGACGTACAGGTTGTAGGCCAATTGGCTCGGTATAAGTGTAAATTGTCCTTAGTGTGTGTAGAATAGTGTTTGTGTACGGGGTTCGATGCGGATCTGGTGGACCAAACGGCCTCTTTTCGTACTGTATCTCTAAACTAAACTAATCCTACCAACAACTAGAGAGCAGATCTACCCCATTGGCGACCCTCAAGCTATCTTTGATCGGACTTTATCTTGCACTAAGCATTATTCAAATTATTCCCTTTATCATGCATCTGTACACTGTGAATTGCTCTATTGTAATCATTTATTTTCTTTTCGCTGACTGGTTAGCACGTAACAAAAGCTTTTCAATACAATAAACTAAACTCAAACTCAAGTATGGGTCTAATGCAGAATCCTAGCAGAGACCAAGATCCAATGTCTTTTTAAGTCTTAACTAGTCTAGAAGCTCCCTAGTCTGTCCAAGGTATGAAACTGTTTTTATTTAATACATTGAATGTGAGCAAACATCTGCCATTTGAAGACAGATCCTATCTTATGTAGGCTAGGTCTAAAAGGATGTTACCATGGGAGTGTTGGTTTGTTTTCACAGGGAGGGGATGGCATTCAGCTTTGTACTCTAATCATGAGGTATGAAAGTTCACTTCTCAAGCCGGATCCACTGGAACTTTCCATGTCACAGAGAAGTAACTTTACACAAAGTTATTACCTCTCCTACGTCAACGTTGATTATAATATTTTACTCTGTTGCAACAATGTCATTTTAAGAGTTACCACTTTAATTGCCAAGTTTAATCTCCTCATGAAATGGAATGTGAATGATAGTGAAAGGAAACCTGACATCATCAATTGATAACTCTCATTGAAAAAAGAATGAGCAGTAAATCAAAGCACATATTTTTCATTTCTCCACCTTGCACCACCAAAATCTTCGGGAAGACCACCACCCAAACCTCACAGCCAGCAAATCAGGTCCTTAGACTAGACTAGAGTAAGATGGGTGGATTGGACAGAGCACGAATAGGACAAGTTTGGAGGGATATAGGCCAAACGCAGGCAGGTCGGTCTAGTATAGATGGAAAATGTTGGTCGGTGTGGGCAAGTTGGGCCGAAGGGCCTGTATCCATGCTATATCGCTCTGACTACGTCCAAATCACCTCTATCCCATTGCAAATATTGGACTTTGTCTATGAAACTGATGCACTACAATGTTGAGAACTATTCTGTACTCTATATCTTTCCTTTTACAATTTGTTTATTTGTCTTTTGGACAAATTTGTCATTTGGACCCCTTGAGGTCCAAACGAAATGTCGTTTCTGCAGCCATACATCACAAAACGAAGAAGACCCGAGACACAACACAATTTACACATACATCCTGTGATGGAAGGCAAAAAAAACGTATCTCTCCACTGCACTCCCCCCCCCCCCCCCCCGATGTCAGAGTCAAAGTCAAAGCCCCCGGCGGGCGATGGTGATTATCCCGCGGCCATTAAAGCCACGCCGGGTAATGCAAGGACAAAAAAAAAACAAAAAAACTACATAAAAACGAGACAAAAATAATAAAAAGACAGACGGACTGCAGAGGCCGCTGCAAACGAGAGTCGCGCCGCCCACCGATATCTTTGCTCTAGATATTGTACTTCAGTTGACGATTGTATTTCTGTATGTTATATGATCCTCTCTTTTGATTTGTCTCACTCAGTATAAATCAAATGTGCTACCATGGGCACTCTTAGGAGCCCCAGCCCCCTAGAGGGCATTGACTTAGGGTTAAAGGGGAGAGATTTAAGAGGGATCTTGGGGGTAACTTTTTCATTCAGAGGGTAGCCAAGCAATGGATAGTATGGGTTTAGAAGTATGTGAGGCAAATGGCCTAGCCTAGAATGTTTACTTGGTCAGCATGAATAATTGGGCTGAAAGGCCTGTTTTCCATGCTGTATAGCTCTATGACAGCTAGTGCCAACAAATGTTTCCTGCTGGCTCCTCTCCCTCCCACATCTGGTTCTGGTCTGAAATGCCCTTCGTCCCTCCTCTAAAGATTCCCATTATCGTTTTCCTTATTTATTAGATTCCAGCAATGGTAGTCTGTCAGCCCTCAGTAAGAGATTAATTCACATTTTCCAGAGCCTTGTGTACCTTTCTTATCAGAGAGCAGTGATATGCAGCAGGGACAGGTTGGTAAAATACCTTTATTTTGTGGGGGGTTTTGTCTATATCCTTCATGTCAATTTATTTCTCAGTTGATCTGTGATAGACAACTGTCTGTTCTAGGATTCATTCTCACCGAATTTGACCTGAATCTGGTCTTGAAGATGGAAATGCTCAAATCTACAGTTGCCGCTTGGATCTTCCAAATGAAAGTGAATTGAAAAAATTGCATCTTTAACTTAGATTTTTATTGCCTTTAAATAGCGACATGTTTGAAAATGTTTCAATTTTGGGAAACTTCCAACATTGACATTTACAGGTATGAACGCAGTGGATATGTTGTAAAAAGAAATAAATCATGATAATAGTTCCAAGAATGATGGCAGTTATCATACTGACTAAATAGTGGAATGGATATGCCATTGGTGGGTCATCAACATAAATCTGAAAAGAAAATTTAGAAAATTAAATATACCAGCAAATAATATTATGAGCATAATGTATGCTGTTAGCATTAAAATTATTTTGAAATACCACATGCGTAAACCACAAATACAAACCAAATACAAACAGGTAAATGGGGGAAAAAATATTTTTCTTTTTAGAAATTACAATAGAAATAAACATCTATGCACCTAATTTTGATAACCCTCAATTCTTTAAGAAAATTCTGGATATGATTTCAGAGTTTAAATCAGCAAAACATAAAAGGAGCAATATAAAATCTAAAACGAGTGAACTCCTGAATACATATATAAAACATACAAATATAACAGACGTATGGAGAATTGCCAATCCAGTTGGGAGGGAATACTCATTTTATTCGACTGTACATAAAACTTATTCACGAATTGACTACTTTTTAGAAGAGACGAAATTGATCCCGTATATAATTAGCCCTAAATATCATAATTGCAGTATTTCTGATCACTCTCTGTTAACTTTTTCATTAAAAATAGGAATGACGGATAGAAAAGCATTCTGGAGGTTTAATCCCCAAATTCTAAATAACCCACAGGGTAGTACATATTTAAAACAACAGATGAACCTCTTTTTTGAGACCAATGATACAACAGGTATTTCACCTTCGTTATTATGGGAAACTTTTAAGGCATTCATGAGAGGAGTTATAATTTCATATCAAGCCTTCCAAAATAAAAAGAATAACACAGAACAACGCCAGTTAGAACAAGAAATCAGACAATTCGACCTAGATAATGCCAAAGAGCCAACCACAGATAAACACAATAAGATAATCTTATTGAAATTTAAATTAAATAAAATTTTATCGGCAAGAGTAATAAGATTATTTCAAATTACAAAACAGGAACATTTTGAATTTGGGGATAAACCACAGAAACTTTTAGCACGTCAGCTGAAAAAACATGAAAAGGAAAATACAATTACAAAAATTAAATCAGATAAGGGTGAATTACTAACATTACCAAAAGATATTAATAAAAGATTTGCCCAATTTTATCAAAACTTATCTATCTATCTTCTATCTATCTATCTATTATTATATAAAACTCTCTGGCTGTCGTCCGTCTGTACGGCTGTACGTCCAACGTTCTGCTTGACTTTCCCGCCTTTGATACCGCCCCGCGCCCGCGCGGCGCGCGGAAACGCCGATATTTTTTACCGCTTCTAAAGAGGTTACGTTTATCTTTACGAATAGACGATCCTGATTAAATTTGGTCGTGTTTACGTACGCTTTTTAAAATAAAATACCTCTCCCCCCCCCCCAAACCAAACATTTCAAAATGTTTAAAAAAACAGCTCAGCCGTAGAATGTTCGTAAAGATTCCGTTGTGTGATGTCACAATGCACAATGGTCACAGATGTCCAATCGGAATGGATCCATTTACATATGCCTTTGCGGCGACCCAAGCCCGGCCCCTCCCCCCCAACCCCCGCAGCATTGGGCATTGTGACATCACAAAACGGAACCTTCATTTACATTCTATTGCTGAGAGCTGTTTGTTTAACATTTTGAAATGTCCCCATTCCCTATCCCCCCCACACACGTGGCGACGCCCTGCGACACGTGTGACAAATCGAAATGAATCCGTTTACATATGCCTTGGCAGCACCCACAGCCCCAGCCCCTCCCCCCCAACCCCAAAGCCTGTGTCGAAGGGCGTCGCCACGTGTGTGGGGGGGATAGGGAATGGGGAAATTTCAAAATGTTTTAAAAAAACAGCTCTCAGCAATAGAATGTTAATGAAGGTTCCGTTTTGTGATGTCACAATGCCCAATGCTCAAAGATGTCCAATCGGAATGAACCAATTTACATATGCCTTTCCAGCAGCAACAGCACCAGCCCCTCCCCCCCCCCCCCCCCCCGCAGCCTGTGTCGAAGGGCGTCGTCACGTGTGTGGCAATAGAGAAAGAGGATTGGGGGTGATAGGGAATGGGTAACAGATGGACTGTCCCTACCCCTCCTACTTCAACTCTCCCTCCACACTCTTCCCCCTCTCTGCTCTACCCCTCCCTCCCCTCCCACACCCTCTCTTCCCCCTCCACCACCCCTCTTCACCCCCATCTCCCCCCTACCCCCTTCCCCTCTCTCTTGCACCACTCCCCGTTACCCCTCTGCCCCTCACTCCCCACTGTTCCCCTCTCCCTCCCCCTCCCTCTCTCCCTCTCTTCCCCCTACTCCTCTCCCCTTCCCCTCATCCCCTCCCCCCTCCCTGCCCTCCCTGCTCTCCTCCCACTCCCCACTCTCCTCCCCCTCCCTCTCACCCACCCTGATCTCCTCTCCCTCCCCAATCTCTCCCCTTTCCTCTTCCCCCTCTCCCCTCCCTCCCCCTCTCCTCTTCTCTCCCCACCCCGTCTCCCTCTCCCCTCTTCTCTCCCCACCACGTCTTCCTCTCCACCCTCCCCCGCCTGTGTTTGGGGGGTGGTTAGTGTGAGTGTGATGCCGCAGCCCACCCCCCCTCCCGCAAACGCACGTTGGGAAAACAGCCCGCCAACAGTCTCTCTGTCTTTAAAATATTAATATAATATCAAGGGGTGTGATGAGTGTGTGTGTTTGTGGGTGCCAGATTTACACCCCGCAACCCTGCTTTGGAGGTACAGACCCAACGGGTGGTTAGTGTGACGTCACAGCCCCCCGCCCCAAACACACGTTCGGTGTCCAGACCCAACGGGTCTGCACTTGGTCTGCACTCCCCACTCTTCCCCTCTCCCTCCACCCTCCCTCTCTCCCTCTCTTCCCCCTTCTCCTCTCCCCTTCCCCTCATCCCCACCCCCCCTCTCCCCCCTTCCTGCCCTCCCCGCTCTCCTCCCACTCCAAACTCTCCTCACCCTCCCTCTCACCCACCCTGATCTCCTCTCCCTCCCCAATCTCTCCCCTTTCCTCCTCCCCCTCTCCCCTCCATCCCCCTCTTCCCTCCCCTCCCTCCCCTCTTCTCTCCCCACCCCGTCTCCTTCTCTCCCCCTCCCCTCCTCTCCCCAACCCCGTCTCCCTCTCCCCCACTCCCCCCGCCTGTGTGTTTGGGGGGTGGTTAGTGTGAGTGTGATGCCGCAGCCGCAGCCCCCCCCCCCCCCCAACGCAAGGTAAACAAAAAAATGAAGTATAAACTCAGCGGATGCAGCAGCATCTTTGGATCGAAGGAAATAGGCAATGTTTCATAACAAAACACGTCTGAAGATGGGTTTCGGCCACAAACATTGCCTATTTCCTTCGATCCATAGATGCTGCTGCACCCGCTGAATTTCACCACCTTTTTTGGGTGTACCAGTCTCTCTGTCTCTCCCCTCTCTCTCTCTCTCTGCCCTTCTCTCTTCACAGCCCGCAGCTTAACTCATGAACACCAGCTCAAAACACCCCCCTTCACCTATCTCCAACATCCTCTCCTTACTCTCTCCACACCCTCCTCTCTATCCCCCTTCCTCGCACCCCTTCCTCTCTCCCCCTTCCTCTCCCCCCTTCCTCTCCACCCTCCTCCTCCCCCTCTTCAATTTTTTTTAATTCTAACATTAAATTTTCACTCTCTGCCCCCCCCCCCTCCAGATGCACCTGAGAGGTGAAGGCTATTCGTCAGTGGATAGGGTGGAGATGGGATAAAAGAAACAAATTAAAAAATTAAGATAATATCAAGGGTTGTTATGAGTGTGTGTGTTCGTGGGTGCCAGATTCCCACCCCGCAACCGTGCTTTTGAGCAAAGGGGGTGGTTACTGTGACGCCACAGCACCCCCCCCCCCCCACCCGCAAACGCACGTTCGGTGTCCAGACCCAACGGGTCTGCACTTGGTCTAGTCTATCTATCTATCTATTATTATATAAAACTCTGTGTGTGTCGTCCGTCTGTACGTCCGACGGCCTGCTTGACTTGTCCCGCGCGGCCTTTGATACGGCCCGACGCCCACGCGGCGCGCGGAAAGGCCGATATTTTTTACCGTTTCTAAAGAGGTTACGTTTATCTTTACATAAACCCACTCCTGATTAAATTCTGACCTGTTTATGTACACGTTTTTTAAATAAAATACCTCTCCCCCCCCCAAACCAAATACTTCAAAATGTTTAAAAAAACAGCTCAGCCATAGAATGTTACTAAAGATTCCGTGTGTGATGTCACAATGCACAATGGTCACAGATGTCCAATCGGAATGGATCCATTTACATATGCCTTTGCGGCGACCCAAGCCCCGGCCCCTCCCCCCAACCCCCGCAGCGTTGGGCATTGTGACATCACAAAACGGAACCTTCATTAACATTCTATTGCTGAGAGCTGTTTGTTTAACATTTTGAAATGTCCCCATTCCCTATCGCCCCCACACACGTGGCGACGCCCTGCGACACGTGTGACAAATCAAAATGAATCCGTTTACATATGCCTTGGCAGCACCCACAGCCCAAGCCCCTCCCCCCCAACCCCAAAGCCTGTGTCGAAGGGCGTCGCCACGTGTGTGGGGGGGATAGGGAATGGGGAATTTTCAAAATGTTTAAAAAAAACAGCTCTCAGCAATAGAATGTTAATGAAGGTTCCGTTTTGTGATGTCACAATGCCCAATGCTCAAAGATGTCCAATCAGAATGAATCCGTTTACATATGCCTGCAGCACCAGCCCCAGCCCCTCCCCCCCACCCCCACAGCCTGTGTTGAAGGGCGTCGTCACGTGTGTGGCAATAGAGAAAGAGGATTGGGGGTGATAGGGAATGGGAAACAGATGGACTGTCCCTACCCCTCCTACTTCAACTCTCCCTCCCCACTCTTCCCCCTCTCTGCTCTACCCCTCCCTCCCCTCCCACACCCTCTCTTCCCCCTCCTCCACCCCTCTTCACCCCCATCTCCCCCCTACCCCCTTCCCCTCTCTCTTGCACCACTCCCCGTTACCCCTCTGCCCCTCACTCCCCACTGTACCCCTCTCCCTCCCCCTCCCTCTCTCCCTCTCTTCCCCCTACTCCTCTCCCCTTCCCCTCATCCCCTCCCCCCTCCCTGCCCTCCCTGCTCTCCTCCCACTCCCCACTCTCCTCCCCCTCCCTCTCACCCACCCTGATCTCCTCTCCCTTCCCAATCTCTCCCCTTTCCTCTTCCCCCTCTCCCCTCCCTCCCCCTCTCCTCTCTCTCCCCACCCCATCTCCCTCTCCCCTCTTCTCTCCCCACCACGTCTTCCTCTCCACCCTCCCCCGCCTGTGTTTGGGGGGTGGTTAGTGTGAGTGTGATGCCGCAGCCCACCCCCCCCTCCCGCAAACGCGCGTTGGGAAAACAGCCCGCCAACAGTCTCTCTGTCTTTAAAATATTAATATAATATCAAGGGGTGTGATGAGTGTGTGTGTTTGTGGGTGCCAGATTCACACCCCGCAACCCTGCTTTGGAGGTACAGACCCAACGGGTGGTTAGTGTGACGTCACAGCCCCCCGCCCCAAACGCACGTTCGGTGTCCAGACCCAACGGGTCTGCACTTGGTCTGCACTCCCCACTCTTCCCTCTCCCTCCCCACCTCTCTCCCTCCACCCTCCCTCTCTCCCTCTCTTCCCCCTACTCCTCTCCCCTTCCCCTCATCCCCTCATCCCCTCCCCCCCTCATCCCCTCCCCCCCTCTCCCCCCTTCCTGCCCTCCCCGCCCTCCTCCCACTCCAAATTCTCCTCACCCTCCATCTCACCCACCCTGATCTCCTCTCCTTCCCCAATCTCTCCCCTTTCCTCCTCCCCCTCTCCCTCCGTCCCCCTCTTCCCTCCCCTCCCTCCCCTCTTCTCTCCCCACTCCGTCTCCTTCTCTCCCCCTCCCCTCCTCTCCCCAACCCCGTCTCCCTCTCCCCCACTCCCCCCGCCTGTGTGTTTGGGGGGTGGTTAGTGTGAGTGTGATGCTGCAGCCGCAGCCCCCCCCCCCCAAACGCAAGGTAAACAAAAAAATGAAGTATAAACTCAGCGGGTGCAGCAGCATCTTTGGATCGAAGGAAATAGGCAATGTTTCATAACAAAACACGTCTGAAGATGGGTTTCAGCCACAAACATTGCCTATTTCCTTCGCTCCATAGACGCGGCTGCACCCGCTGAATTTCACCACCTTTTTTTAGTGTACCAGTCTCTCTGTCTCTCCCTCTCTCTCTCTCTCTGCCCTTCTCTCTTCACAGCCCGCAGCTTAACTCATGAACACCAGCTCAAAACACCCCCCTTCACCTATCTCCAACATCCTCTCCTTCCTCTCTCCACACCCACCTCTCTATCCCCCTTCCTCGCACCCCTTCCTCCCCCCTTCCTCTCCACCCTCCTCCTCCCATTCTTCAATTTTTTTTAATTCTAACATTAAATTTTCACTCTCTGCCCCCCCCTCTAGACGCACCTGAGAGGTGAGGGCTATTCGTCAGTGGATAGGGTGGAGATGGGATAAAAGAAGCAAATTAAAAAATTAAGATAATATCAAGGGTTGTTATGAGTGTGTGTGTTCGTGGGTGCCAGATTCCCACCCCGCAACCGTGCTTTGGAGCAAAGGGGGTGGTTACTGTGACGCCACAGCACCACCCCCCCACCCGCAAACGCACGTTCGGTGTCCAGACCCAACGGGTCTGCACTTGGTCTAGTATACTTTTAAAACTCTGTGTGTGTCGTCCGTCTGTACGTCCGACGGCCTGCTTGACTTTGCCGCGCCGCCTTTGATACGGCCCCCGGCCCGCACGGCGCGCGGAAAGGCCCACCTTTTTCGCCATTTTCAAAGAGATGACATTTATCTTTACGAATAGCCACTCCTGATTACATTCTGTCCTGTTTATGTACACGTTTTTTAATAAAATCCATCCCCCCCCCAACCCAAATGTGATTTTCTCCGAATGTCTCCGATTTTCTCCGAAAACGACGCATCTTTTTTTCCCG
>JAXLNO010005136.1:0-93259 GCA_038087875.1 Malacoraja senta
ATAAGTGCTTGGGTATAACATTAGCCGATGCGTTCAGTTCTGACTGGAGATATGGTATACCTTGCCTGTGCCGTTCACAGAGTGGGGGCTAAGTGTACAGTATACCTCAGTGAGTGAATACATGCCTTGGACTTCTGAATAACTTGAGGTATAAGAGCACAGGTCAGAAGCTGGACTCTACTATGTTGACTCCTTAGGGCTGGAGTGCCAGTGGTGCTCATTCCAGAGTTTAGGATGAGGAGATTCAATGCCTTTAATTTAAAGATATTGAACCTTGAATCAATTCTTCAGTGCATAGCTCTTGTCCTGTTTGGACATTGGATCTGTACGGGTCAAGTGCATGTGCCTTCCATTGAAAGACTTGCTGACTTTCATTGCGGTGAGATATTTACTGCAGCGAGGGTGAAGACAGAAAGCAGCAAGTAACAGGTTCAGTCCTTATCATTGTTGGGAGAGCAACCAGCAAATTCTTAGATGTCTGACCATTCAGACTAACCAAGGATTTGCAATGTTAAGTATTTCTGTGTATGCCTCCCTCCCCATGAGCTGTGCCTTGCTTGCTGTCTCTCCATTTTCATTCTTTAGTGGCCACAGCTGAATGTGCTGCTTCCAAATGGACCAAATATGTGGCTTTCTACCCTACAACACAGTGTCACCCTTCTTGGTGCTGGGATCTTGCTTTGCTTCACTTGCATCTTAGCTAGAAACCAGTTCCTGGATTCATGAAAACTGAGAATGCTGGACATATTCAACTGACCAGTGCAAATTTGGAGAGAGGAAGATAATTAGTGGGTCATTTTGATGGCCCTTCATTAGAACTGTCTTAAACATTGGAATATTTTAATTGTTTTCTACACTTTTTTTACAATACAGGTTGGGGTTGTATTAAAGGAAGTCCTAAATTGATGTAACCTTTTTTCTGAGTGTCTGTAGTCAGCAAACTGGTGTGTGTGAAAGACAGAGACGCTGTGCACACCCTGTACACATCGCATAGCCTTTGATTGACCTTGTAAATGACTTTGCCACACTAGAAACCAGCAATTAAAAATTGCACAGTAGTTGGGTGCTCCCCATTTGACTAAAATTATCTTAACAATTCAAGCAAGTGAGTTGATCATTGTCTCACTGCATTGGTCCTTTACACTTTTATTTCTCAGTGTCACTTTCTCATGGACTGCTCTTTGAATAGCCCAGGACTATCTCTCAGCCCAGAGTTAGTGCCGGCTTCTTGCTGTGTTTATTCCATAAAGTTATATTTCCACGAACCCTTCCTGATATCATCCATCCCCTCCATCAATGTTCAGCACTTGCTTCATCAGTTAACAACAACATATTGTATGCTTGGTGCCAAATATGCAATCTACTTCCTGTGAATTGTGTAATTGTTGACTGTGAAGTAGATGATTAGTTAACTCTAAGTTGGCCACATTGCATCATTGGTACCCTCTTTATTTTTGAGCTTTGGTGTTTAATTTCCTATAACACAAGCAAAAGTTTCAAGGAAAGGGGGAAACTAGCCCCAGACCCTTGCCCACTATGGATGGAAATAACCTTGATGAAGATTGAAGGACTATGAAAGGTTTGGACATCGTGATGGTTTTACAGAAAAATGCAGCAACACACTGTTTTCAGGTGCTCATTTTTATTTCCGTACGTGATTTTGAAACCATTGTGGATGACTCATTTCTTGCAGAACATTTGATCTTCAACTCATTATGGTGTCACCTTCCTGTCTCAGAGTCATCTTTACAATTCAACATGTTTTGGGGGGTTGTGGCTTTTCAAATATTTTATTGAGATTATCGCTTTTTTTGTCTTCACCATTCACTGGTCCCAGATGTGTGCCAATTGGCAGCTGAGGTGTGCAGCTTCTGCCACAATCTACCATGTTCCCTGCTGCCCTGTTCTGTTCACCAGCAGCTCAGCGATGTGGCTGAGTTCTAGAACTAATGTCACGGTGCCCTTCCACACCGTGTCTCATCACTTCTCTCACATCCACTCCTTTTATCACTGAGCCCTGGATAATCCAGACTCCAGTTTCTAGTTTATGAAATCGTGTAGCAGCTTAATTGAGAATGTTTAAATTTGAACACGACGAGGCTACAGCCAATCATAAATTGTAGAGCAGGGGACCAATTCAAACTGATGAGCTGCAGTGTGTGTGGAAGACAACCTGCTTTCATATTGCTGCTGTGTAAGATAGACACACAGTTCATTAAAATTGAATTGAAGTGGAAAATGTTTATAATATCCCAAAAAACTTAATTGCAGTCACCATGTTAATAAGTTCTAACAGTTGAAAAGGATGATGCAATGAAGGGGTTAATATACACATTATCCCTGACTGATCAGTTTGAGTTAGGGAATTGCTGATTTAAACGACTCCAAGTTCTTGCTCATGTCTTTTACCTTTTCACTTGACGGCCATAGTTGTACACCTGTATATTACTCCTTAATTGTGCCTTAACCACATTACGGCTCTAACCAGGTTTACAATAAGTGTCTCCAGAGCAAGCTTCAGTAAATGTACTAAGTGCCTGGAGTAGGGCAGAGAGCAGAGGTCACTGTGTTGTTATTGTTGTCAATTAGCTGGTTGATTGTACAGAAGCGGGAGGTGAGGCGGGAAGGAGCATTGCTACGGTGGGGAGCTGTGATTTTGCTAATTAACAGCTGCACTTATTGTCAAAGATCTATTAAACCCCCCCCAACTCCAATCTAGTTACAAATGACAGGGAAACATCCTAAAGTCACGTTGATAATAAATAAGCTGCAGCGATAATTAATCTTCATGAAGGGAAAGAGAAAGTTTGGGAAAAGTAGGAAGTAAGGAAAATAATAGTGGGGGAGAGGCTGATATGTAGATTAGCTACTGGAGAATTCCATTGGTGTAAGTTTAAAAGTTTCAGGTGGAACTTTGGGAAAGATTGGCTGGCAGCTGGTGTGGAGATCCCACCCCTTTGCACTTTACCTGTTCAACCAGGTCTGGATATAAGAGAATCTGCTTTAAAAACACACACACTCACTCAATCTGAAGTAAAGGACCCACCATACACATAGCACAAATCTGGAGCCAGGGGACGGCACAGAGGTGCTCATCAACATAGCTGCAAACATGCTGTACCTAGAGAATGCAGCCCAGTCACAGTACAGTGAGGTAAGTAGATCAACAAGTATACAAACCTCGCATCCACCGCTTCAGGACCTCTACAGATTGGCTCCTAGTATGATTTATTCGGCAAGTTATCCTTCATAAGGGCCTCCAGACTCTGCACTACAATTGAATTAATTACATTTGTGATTTTCTAAATAGATATTTAAATAATTTAACTAATATCTTAAATTAAATAGATTAAATCACAACTGTCACTTTGAACAGCCAAGTTCAAGATTAGCAACTATTAAGAATGACAACTTTACGGATTGCTGGAGTTAATTTATTTATTGAAACATCTTTATCAAAACCCTGAGATAGTTCAGAGAATAGAATGAAAAGTTGCAATTATGTTGCGATTGTAATAGGGCTGACGTTCAAAATCTTAAACTTGACCGTCATTTCTAGTCTTTGGATTATGGGTAGTGAAGAACTTGACGTTTCAGTTCTATTAATGTTGGAAACTTCTAGACAACGTCATTGTCTTGAAGAATTTTGTTTAAATGTTTATGTTTTGTGATGGCAGGTAATGGATTGAAGTACGTACAAAATTATGTGCTGTACAATGGCAGCTGACTTTTACGAACTGTGCTATCGGTAACTCATTGATTCGTACAAACCTTTTCAAAATGTTCATCCAGTGTTTCAAAGTAGTCCAGGTGAATGGGTTGAAAATGTGCAAATGCCTGTTGCAAGGGAAGTGCACTGGAAATGACCAGTGAAGAGGGAAATGTGACGCTTGAAGGTGTGGGTTAACTTATTAATAATGCAGGAATCTTAGTCAAATTGTTATCTCTTGAAAGAGAAGCTGTCTTCTTCAAATGAAACAAAAGTATGCGGTCTCCCCAAATCACGGAGTAGTCCCGGTTGCGTTCAGTTGCCAAAAGACAGCCTCAAAATAACATGTTCAGTTTCCTGGACTGTTTATTTGAAGCTCAAACACTGCTCATTTTCAACATTTTTGGGGGGATAAATGGAACTGTTTACATGCCATTTCTGCAAGCATACGACCCTGTTTTTTTCGCTTGATTCTTTCCTTTCTTGAAGTACACAAGCTTTAGAATTGAATTGTCAAATCTGTGTTTGGGGAAATCACAGTCGATGGTAATCCAGCAGAAAGTACTTGTCCATCGTCATAACACAGCTATTCACTCAGGGGGGACACAGCTTACTGATGTGTTACACCCTTCTTGAATGTTTGATGTGTAAAGGTGACAATGAGAACTCACTGAATTCTTTAATCCTGCAAAAGCAAAAGCAAGTAAGGACACAGATACTGAGAAACTGATGAAGAATCTTTGAGTTAAATTCATTTATGAATCTCTACTTTTTTTTGCAAGTTGTGGTTGTGTGCATAACTTGAAAATTCCAAGTCATTATTGAACAGAATTGCTAAATTATTAAATAATTTGAATTGTGAAGGAAGTCACACCAAAATGGAAAATTTGAAATAAAAAATATTAAGTGAATTTTCATCTGCAACTTTGTTCTTGAAATTTTGCAAAACTCTTCCATTATTGGAAGAATTAAATATGTAAGGAAAAATTGCCTGCAGGATCTAATGCATTCTTCCGGGCACTTATCAGGAAGGGGTTGCATCGAGGAAGGTTTGTATTGTCATTAGGAAGCTTCTCCAAGTAAGAATTCTGTTCGGAAAGATTTGTAACAAATATGAGCAAGGACACACAAGTGTGCTTCAAATCAGTAAGCAATATGAAGGAAATATTATGTAGAAGCACTTAAGATGAAGTTCTTCAGCACAGCAGACCTTCAGGGTTTGGCTCACAAACCAGCTGACTGGGACCACGACTTGTATGCCTCTAATTTCCATGTGCATCCTTAGATATGCAACAGTCTATCTTTGACAAAGAGCCTAGGCCATAAATTATATGATTTATTCATTCTTGACTAGACAGATTGTTTTATTTTATGAAACTAATGGCTGTAGGGAGCTGCAACGAGTGAGAGATCTTTCCAAACTGTGGAGACTTTAGGAGAAGCTGCTTCATCAGTTTAAATAATATATCTATCTTCAGATGCAAACCCTGGTCCTGAGATGTATAATAAATATATAGACAAGAGCAAAGATGCCATATAATCACGTTGGTGAAATGTCAGTAACACTATTTTACTGGTGCTTTTTAAACACTCTGTGCATTAGGCATGGATCTTCGCTCAGCCGCTGCATGGGGTTAACTGTGCAATTGAGGCCTGGGTTCCTGATGTGCTCTGGATTTCCAACACATTGGCAATTACAAACTATTTTGATCACCAGCTGAGAGAGGTTGAGTATTCTACCTAATTGCAGTGTTCAATCAGGCTAAAGAGAACAAAGTTAAACCCTCACCTAGGCTGCATGTTGCTGCTCTTTAATGTTGATCAAAGCACTGTCATAGTCTAGGGAAGTAATTTATGGGGGTTAGTAATTCCCCACCTGTCCAGTGTCTCTGACAGTCCTTATGGGAATGCAGTGCAAAGGTTATCAGAACTTATGGTAGTTGTGAATCAAGTACTAGGTAAAATCCTGGTCCTTCCATAAAGTACTTTTAGCAGGTTGGTTATAGTGATCCTGGAAAGGCACAAAGTGCTGGACTAACTCAGTGGATCAGGCAGTATCCCTTCTTCAGTAGTGTCCCTGTTGGTCACAATTGAATTGTATAAAGTTATTTTTCAATTTGCTTTTGACAGAACTGTAATGGATTGAGGGGTGGAGTTGGCAATGCCATGCCGAGGACAGATGTAGGGGAAAAAGAGTGACAGTTAAACCAACTAGAGATCAGAGAGTCTTGCATCAGTAGTGGGAACATTATTAGAAGGGATTCTGAGAAACAAGATTTATTTTTGCTTCGCAAAGGAAGAACTGAATAGAGATAGTCAGCACCTTCTCAACACTGATGATCCTCAGATTTGTGTTCCCTGTGCCTTGCTCCTCTCCCTGTACACCCATGGCTGTATGGCCAAGAATAACACCAATTCAATCTTTATGTTCACCATGGTTGCCGGCTGGATATACAACAATGATGAGACAAAGTACAGGAAATAGATCCAAACCCTGTGTCATGGAGTCAGGACAACTTCCTGGCCATTAATGGCAGCAAGACAAGAGAATTGTTTATTCATCTAAGGAAGTGGGAAGAGGTGAACACAAACCTGTCCTCATCAACAACTGCTATAGAGATGGTAAGCAGCTTCAAAGTCCTCAGCATCCACATCACCAGCAACCTAACCTGGTCCCTTCACATTGATGCAGTGATCAAGAAAGCAGATCAGCTTTATCTTGGGCGCCTGTGAAGATTCAACATGTCCACAATGATTCTCTTGAACTACTACAGATGCGGGATAGAAAGTATTCTGGTGGAATGCATCTCAGCTTGCTTTGGCAACTGCTATGCTCTTGACTGCCTGAACCTGCAGAGAACAGTGAATGCAGCTTAGTCCATCACATGCTCGTCACTTCCTTCTATCCAGTGCATGTTCACAGTGTACTGCACCAGGAAGGCTGGAAGTTGAGTTCCATCTGCCATTTAGTCTCCCACTTTCCCAGTTGATCTATGTTGTTTTGTGAAACAATCTTCTTCACTGTCCACTTTATCATCAAGAGTAGTTGGTATCTAGACTGAACAGCCAGAGGAGGTGGTAGAGGCAGGAACAGTAATGACATTTCAGAGGCATCTGGACAGGTACTTGAATGAGCAAGGCCTTGCGGGTTATAGAATTAATACACGCAAGTGAGATTTAGGTAGGCAAGCTGGTCAGCATAGACACAGTGGGCCAAAGGGCCCGTTTCTATGCTGTATATCTGTATGATCCACATCACTTAGTGTACTTCCCATTTGTATGTGCTCTGGGGATGAATGTTAAAGCAGAGGGGCCTCTCTGTGTGATCCACGTCTCAGAGCAAATAGAGAAAAATAATATCTTAAAGACCATTTTCTGGCGAAATTGTTATGTGCAGTCGCTCTTTTGTTTTGAGAGGTATGGCTCCCAACATTTCAGATCTTGCCAGTGGACCTAAAGCTGCTGAAAGCAAAATAAAGAAACTTGCAATTATGAATTGCCCTTTGCAGCCCTTTCAGGATGTTCCAAAGCACTTGACATTCTAAAGTAGAATCAGGAACAGTAACAACAAACAAGAGGCATCTGGACAGATTCTGAATGAGCAGGGCATAGAGGGTACGAGGCATAGATGGTGACGTGGGATTGTTATAGATCATGATGATCAGCATAGATACAATGGGCCGAAGGGCCTGTATCTATGCTTCCAAAGGGAGTGTAGATGGTACTAACATTCGAGATGTTAAACCTCGATCTCATCAGCCATTTTGGGTACAAATAACAGATTTCCTGGCACTGTTATTTAAAGCATCCCTTATCCTAGTGATTGGGGGAACATGTATGTCTCAATATAACCAAAACTAAGTGAATATCACATTGCCTTTTGTAGCAAACGATCTCAATTTCCCTGTGTACTATATTACCTCCAATAAATCAATCCCAATAGTAATGCATTAAAATGTCACCCTAGGCTTTTGTAATCTGGTCTTTCGATTCTTGCTTGGACCCAGAAGAGTTGAAAGCAGTACCACAGAGCAACAAAGATAACGGAGCAAGAATTGTTCCAAATAATATTTTAGATTTGAAATATTTGCAATGATTGTTGCTGTGTTTAATATCCAAACCCTTGACCAAGTAGTTTGGTTGCTTTGAAGGCTCTTTTAGTGAGTGAAGCTTTGGCACACCTGTCAGATTAAACCTTTCGTTCCTTTTTTTATTGCCATTCATTCTATTTTGGTGCCCTTGTGATATTTAAAAGCAGTTAAGACCGCTGGATACAAAAAAGACGAGAGGACCAGACAACATCCTGACTGTAGCACTGAATAGCGACTCATGGCCCCAGCCAATCTGTTCCAATACAGTTACAATACTGGCATCTATCTGACAATGTGAAAAGTTGTCCAGTTATGACCTGTTCACAAAAAGCAGGACAAATCGAATCCTGCTAGCTACCTGCCTATCAGTCTACTCTTCATTATCAGCAAGGTGAAACTTACTATAGATGATAGTTACTGACCAATAACTTGCTTGCTGATGCACAGTTTTGGTTTTGCTAATGCTGGTCTGTTCCAGGCCTGATTGGCATCCTTGGTCCAGACACAGACCAGAGAGCTGAATTACAACAGTGAGAAAGGAGTGACAGTCCTCCACATCCCCACCAGTTTGTTGTCGCCACATTTGACAAAATGTGTTCCATGGAATTACAATCACTGTATCCACCACCATCAGTCTCATAGGGATCACCTTTGATCTGAAACTCAATGGGACGAGTGACATAAATATTTTTGGATGTTCGGTAAGCTTTGGCAAGCGATTTGGACCCGACATCCCTAATGGCCATCCACAATCTGTAGGTCAAGAGTGTAATAATAATAATAATGGATTTTATTTACGGGCGCCTTATACCGAGGTCTCAAGGACACCATACAGAGATTTATAGAAAACATATAATCAGAATTTTTTTTTTTTAATGGGCTTCTCTCCCCATTGGCCAGGTGAGCACAACTCCAGCAACTCTCAAGCTCAACACCATCCAGACAAACCAGCCCACTTGTGTTTGGCTTTTAGGTTTAGGTTTATTACTGTCATGTGTACCAAGGTACAGGGAAGAGTTTTGTTTTCCATGCCATCCAATCAGAACAGATAATACTATATCTAAATACAATTAAGTCAAACTTGGGTACAGTAGGTAATGCCTGGTCTGTGTGATGCATTGGGCTACATCTACAACTCTCTGCAATTTCTTGATCCCCATCTACCACTCCAAAATGTGTTCCCTCCACCATTAGTACCAAGCCTCTTCAGTCTGTACCTGCTACAAAAATCAGTGCAGTCATTTTCCCAGGATACTCCAATAACACCTCCAAATCTGCATCCTCTATGATCACAAAGCACGGGCTTCGGGCAGATTGGGATGCAACCACCAACTAGTTCCCCTCCAAGTTGCATACCGTCCTCACTTAGAAATATATTACTGTTCCTTCACCACCACAAGGTCCAAATCAGTCATAAGAACAGATAATTCAGGAAACCCAGGGTCACCCCTATGGACTGAATGTAGATAATCCCCAAATAGGTGACCTATATCCCTCTGCAGCATCTGCCTCTTTCTCGAAGCTCATTCTCCCTCTCAGTTTTGTATCATTGGCAACCTTGATGTCACAGAATATTTCACTAAAACCTGGGCCTAGTACTGAGCATTGACACACTACAGGAATAGGCTGCCAACTTGAAAAATACCAGATTGGTCCCACTTTGTTTTGTGCTTTAACCAATCATCCATGCTCGGTGATGAAGTCCACACGTATTATATTATGCCTTTCTATGTCATTTCATGCATTTTGAAAATTAAGATATAATATATTTGCTGGTTCCTCCTCTTATCTTGCGATTTACATTCTCAAATAAATTTAATTTGTCAAACACTTTTATTGAAATCATGCGAACTCTGTCCAATATTATTTCTCTCCCCTCTGAGTTGTGGTGGTAAATTTGCTACTTTCAATTGCACATGACCTGTTATAAAAATTAGGGAATTTTGGATAATCCTCATGAATCCATTGTTCCCTCTGCATGTCCTGGTGTAGTGTCCGCGATGTAGGCTCACCAGGCTTGGGGCTCTTTCAAATGTTGGTCTCCTGAATTTCTCAGGTGCTTTTTCTGGACTACTGTCAATATGCCATTTATTTTATTTTATTACCCTTTAGTTATAGTTTCCATTTTGAGATGAAGGGCGAAGCGTTTGGATGGCAGCAGAGGGTCTGTGCAGCTTTAAAAATCAAGGTGATTTGGTTAGAAAGTTGACAAGTAAAGTAAAAGTTGAGGAATAGATATACCTGGCAACCCAGTGTCCCTGGCCGTAACGCTGTTGACTGTCTACACGAATCCCTGGGGCGACCCAAATTCCTTAAAAACAGCGGCTGGTGATATATTTGACGTTTATGGGAGCTGCATATATTACCCTTGAGCATGAGCAAGTGAGGCTTGCATTCAGGAAAGGTTAGGAACAACTGATTTAAACTCCTGTTCCTGGTACATTTTTGTCATCTTTTGTGAACATTTATATAAAGTTTTGTTTAATGCCTCAGCCATATTGGCCTAGGTAACACCTGCACTAGACATGCAAACCTAGACTAAACTCTGGTGCTCTAAATCGACTTTTGTTGTCTCTGAACGTTGCTCTCTAAATCTTTGTTCAGAAGCTATAGTTCTTGAAGAAGTTTTCTTCATGAAGCATTGTGGTGGATGGATTTTCTTGTTGCATGTGGTGTGAATGTGTACAGGAATGCCTGGTTGGTTACAGCCGTCCTCTTGTCATGCTCTGAGCAAACCTGCACAATGGTATTTCTCTTAACTCCACTCCTGGGGACTACTCCCGTCGTTGATCATTGGGTAGATTGGTGCAGGTGGCAAGGGAGGACGGGGTGGAACAGTGTCACTTTTAATTTAATCTTGTATTGTTGCTCATTCAATCACTGAGAAAAGACTCGGTTCAAATAGGCTACTCCAAAATGGCACAAAGTGCATGATGCCTTCATAGAACATAGGACAAGAACTGACCCGTCAGCTCATGATGATTGTATGACTATGATGCCAAATACAACTGATCCCATTTGCCAGCACATGAATCCCTCCAATACCGGAATATTCATGTGCCTGTCTAAAAGCCTACTAAACATCACTATCACATCTGCTTCTACCCTTTCCCTCGTCAGCAAGTTCCAGGCTGCTACCAGTCTCTGTAACAAAAAAAACTTGTGTCTCACATTTCCTTTAAACCTTCTCTTTCTCACGTATCTATGCCACTGATAATTTTATAAACTTCTATCAGGCCTCCCCTCAGTCTCTGATGCTCTAGAGAAAACAATCTAAGTTTGTCCAATCTCTCCTCATAGCCAATACTGTTTAAACCAGGCAGCATTCTTGTGAACCTTTTCTGCACCCTCGTCAAAGCGTCCACATCCTTTCTACAATGGGATGACCAGAACTGCACACAATACTCCCAATGTGCCTTTAGGGTCCAGTTCTTCATTTAATGGGATGCATGTGACCGAGCAGTGTATATAACTGCATACACCTCTCTGAACCACCTATGGTTTATCTTGAACCCTTTTCCCCAACACTTTTTCACATGGTTACTTGCAGAAATTGAGTATTGTTACTGAATATTTGAAAACTCCATGCTCTATGCTGACAAACAACTTATATATAACATGTTTTAATGGAGCTAGCGATCTTGTGACTTTAAAGATATCAAAGTCATAAGTGATTAAATATTTCTCAGAAAGCCTTGATACATCATTGTGGGAGCAGTGTCTTATTCCAAGTGAAACCATATTCTGATGAAATGTGCATTTGAGTAATTACTGAAATATCGTTTCCCACAAAGTTCCTTGTTTGTTTGCAGCACTGCAGGCAAACAGCTAGTATACTTGCTTGCCTCATTAATGGATCTCTGTCCCCCAAGGTTCTGAAAACGTGCCGTAGGGTTAAGCCCAGCATTATAATAAGATGCTGATAGTTTCCCAATTGCACAATGCATGTACTGATATGTGGTAGTCTGTGATTACTTGTTAATGTTAGCTAGATGTTGGCTAGATCTGAAATATTTTGGAAAAAACAAATGCTGAACTCTTCATCAGTGAACGTATGAAACTCAAAAGAGATTCATGACAGTTACACCCAAAGCTGTACACGTTGTCTATATGGACTTCAGCAAGGCATTTGATAAGGTTCTGTGTGGTAGACTGCTCTGAAATGTTAGATCACATGGGATCAAGGAGATCTTGAAGATGGATAGAGAATTGGCTTCATTGAAGTATGCCGAGGGTGATGGTGGAAGATTGTTTTTCAAACTGAAGGCCTGTGATTAGTTGTGTGCCTTAGGAATTGGACCCATTGCTGTTTGTTATCTCAACGAATTGGGTGTGAATGTAGAAGGAATGATTGGTAAGTTTGCAGATGACACTAAATTAGGTGGGATTATAGATAGTGATGATGGTTATCAAAATTACAGCTTGATCAGTTAGGCAAGTGGGCCGAGGAATGGTTAATGGAGTTTAATGCAGATAAGTGCAAGATGTTGCATTTTTTGGAAGTGAAACCAAGGCAGGACCTTCACAGTGAATGGCAGCCCCCTGGGGGTTGTTGGAGAGCAGAGAATTTAGAGGTGCAGGTACATAGTTCCCTGAAAGTGGTTTCACAGGTAGATACGGTGGTCAAGAAAGCTTTCGGCACATTGGCCTTCATCAGTCAGGGTATTGAGTATAGGATGTTATGTTACATGTGGAGGAAGGAACTGCAGATGCTGGCTTAAACTGAAGATGGACACAAAAAAGGTGGTGTAACTCTGCAAGTCAGACAGCATCTCTGGAGAAAATGAATAGGTGACATTTAGGGTCGAGACCATTCTTCAGACTGTGAATGTCAGACTGTGAACTATTATGTTACAGTTGTACAAGATGTTGGTGAGGCCACATTTGGAGTATTGTGTTCAGTTTTGGTCACCCGGCTATAGGAAGGATGTTGTTTAGCTCTAAAGAATGCAGCAAAGGTTTACGAGGATGTTGCAAGGACTTGAGGGCAGAGCTAATAGAAGAGATTGGGAAAACTTTATTCCTTGGGGCACATGAGCCCAAGGGGTGATGTTTTAGGGGGGTATAAGATCACAAGACGAAGAGACGATGAATTATCCAGGCTAGGGGAATCAAGAACGAGGGGACTTGGGTTTATGGTGAGAGGGGAAAGAGTTAATGGGAACCTGAAGGACAACTTTTTCACACAGAGGGTAGTGGGTATTTGAAATGAGCTGTCAGAGGAGGTAGTTGAGGTAACTACTATAACAACATTTAAAAAACATTTGGACAGGTATATGGATAGGAATGATTTAGAGGGATATGGGCCAATTGCAGGCAGGTGGGAATAATGTATAAGGGGCATCGTGGTTGGCATGGGAAAGTTGGGCTGAATGGCCTGTTTCCATGCTGTATGACTCAATGGCTATGTCTGAAACCAACTGATACCAGACATGACATAGGGATTAAATATTTTATATATCACTGAGATGATATGATGCTGTGAATAAGGGAGGAAGGAGCAGGAAATATCTGAGAGCTTCAGGTTATGTGACAACCTGTAAATCGGGTTAGTTGGCCTTGTTGCATTCAGATTTTATTTTACTTACCTGACATGATACAATTGACATACTTGACAATTCGTGGGCACTATCACACCTGTTGCATTAATCATATTTGGCTGACTTAATGAATGACAAAGTATTAAAGATCCTGAAATAATCCCTGTTGTTAATGTGCATGATGTGGCATTACTGGTAATACGCGCATTTATAGGTTCCCATATTTATGTTGAAAGTGGCATTGCTATTGTAACATCACTTCTTACTATCATGACCTGAGAACTTTGAATATTTCCAGCGTATTCCTTTCAGATCATCTTTCATCAAATAAAGGTCTCTGGGCTTTCCAGTGGGCAGATTGTCCTGAGCATCGTTAAATTCTATTCTTACTTTTCAAATTTGTCCATCTCCCTGCCCTATTGCACCTCTGCAAACCCTTCCAGCCGCTAGAGTCCCTGAATCTAAATAGTTACCAGAGGCAGCAGTGCTGTATGCCCTTGATGCACTAAGCACTGGAGTTCCTAGCCTAATCTCACTATCGCTCACTTCTTTTAGCCAATTCCTTAAAATCTACCTCCAACCCCTCAATTTCAACTGTTGATAACATTCCTGTGAGGCACCATGGAGCATTTTACCCTGTTGCGGTGTTGATCATGAAATGATATTGTTAGGCCTATATTTATTCTTCAAGCAGTATTTTAAAAAGATCAATGGACATTGCTGAGTTTGGGAATTGTTATACCCAAATTGGCTGCTGTATTTCCAAGATAATAGTTGTGATTTTGCTTTAACATGTGTTACTTTGGCAGTACTGTGCACAGGAACAGCCTGAGTTTGCAAAAGGCATTCTATTAGTGCAAGTTTGTTCCTTCAGGTTGGTGTTTTTAGCCTCGGAGCCCTTACTCTGCCTGTCTACATGAGGGTCATGCTGTGTGTTGGACAGTGCAGTTGACAGGATTGGTTCCTTGACATTATGGAACATTTGGAGATCTCACTGCCCTTTTAGTTTCAATGAATATTTTTTTTTATTCCAGCTTTTCATATATTCTTGATATTCTTTGCAGTCCCTGAGTTTGACCTTTAAGGATTTTTTATTTTTTTTGTTTTGCTTTTGTAATCCTGGGTGTAAGAAGTAGAATGATTCATGGGGACAGGTGGTTGGGCTGAAAAATGATGATTATTCTGCCTGAGGCCAGTTTGTTGACTAAGTCTGTTTCATAGGCTAAACTGACTGAGTGTTCCACTTCATTTCATGTTGTGTTCATACTTTCCTTTGGCTGTTTTTACTTGGGAGTGTACAATTCAGGGCACACAACTGATTGGTGAGACTTGTGTTTCTTGTGAACCAGTTGTGGTTTTGAGGGAAGCAGAACAAGGTGTGTCAGAGGTGCATGCACGCAAGTTGTAATACACAAAGTTCACCAGTGAGCCCAGACACCGTGACTTGGACAAAGCTGTAAAAGAGGCTTTCCCGTGATTAGAGACTGTCAGCTGTCAGCAAAAGGGCTGAAAATGAGTACGTGTTCCCATTCCAGGCTGGGAAATTAATAGTGCAGTGGGCTCGAAGAGAGGTGTGGAGGAAAGGACCACATCCAGATCCGGTCAAGAACCTACCTGCCAATCAGACCCTTGCTAATGTGAATTGGAGAAATTTTACTTTAAACAAAGTGTTTATTTTTCAAACAAATGTAACTTTATTCTCAACTCATTAGTACCGTGTATATCAATTGTTAGCCGACAAAACTTCCATAAATTGACTTTCATCCTCAAATACTGTTTTGGCTGAATAGATTTTGATTAAAGAAGTCCTGTTATGCTGAAACAGTTTTCTACAACTGATTTTATCTAATCCTTTTACCTTTCTATATCCAGAAAGCACATAATCCATTCCAGTGAGAATATGTGTAAGAAGGAACTGCAGATGCTGGTTTAAACTGAAGATAGACACAAAAAGCTGGAGTAACTCAGCGGGACAGGCGGCATCTCTGGAGAAAAGGAATGTGTGACGTTTCTGGTCGAGACCCTTCTTCAGACTGGTTAGGGATAAACACATAATCCTCCGAAATTTCCGCCACCTCCAACGGGATCCCACCGCTAGCCACATTTTCCCATCTCCACCCCTTTCTGCCTTCCGCAGAGACCGTTCCCCTCCGCAACTCCCTGGTTAACTCATCCCTTCCCACCCAAACTACCCCCTCCCCAGGTACCTTCTCCTGCAACCACAGAAGATGCAACACCTGTCGCTAGTCCTCCTTCCTCGACTCTGTCCAGGGACCCCAGCAGTCCTTTCAGGTTAGGCAGAGGTTCACTTGCACCTCCTCCAACCTCATCTGCTGTATCAGTTGTTCAAGATGTGGACTCCTATTCATCGGCGAGACCAAACGCAGACTGGGCGATCGTTTTGCAGAACACCTTCGCTAAGCCCAGTGAACCAACCTGATCTCCTGGTTGCTGAACACTTTAATTCTCCTTCCCATTCCTACACAGACCTTTCTGTCCTCGGTCTCCTCCATTGTCACAGTGAGGCTAAATGCAAATTGGAGGAACAGCATCTCATATTTTGCTTGGGCAGCTTTGATTTCTCTCACTTCAGGTAGCCCTGGCCTTCCCTCTCTCTTTCTATGCCTCCCCCACCCGTCACACTTGCTGCTCATTTTCACCCTACAAACAGCTTACGTGGCCTGTTTCCTTTATCATCGTTACTTTTTTGCATATCTTTCATTCATTGTTCATTATCTCTCCACATCACCGTCTATATTTCCTGTTTCCCTTATCCCTAACAGTCTGAAGAAGGGTCTTGACCCGAAACATCACCCATTCCTTCTCTCCAGAGATGCTGCCTGTCCCGCTGAGTTACTCCAGCTTTCTGTGTCTATCTCCAGTGAGAATATGCCTGGTCTAGAACTCATGGAGTGAGGGAGTTGGGAAACGTAGGAACAACCTTCCTATTTTCCTGCTGTTGTTACCTCCAATGTAGCAAATGCCCGTCTGTGGGTCTAGCCAGGCTGAGTGGGCTTTTTTGTGGCTCTCTCAGCAAGTGAACATTGTCCATCTCATTGAGACAGATGAAAAGTTGAGTTCAGATGAAGGTCTTTGATCTGAAACATTGATTGTTTCTCTCACCTGGCCTACTGAGTGTTTCCAGCATTGTCTGCTTAATATCAGATTTTCATAATCTGCAGGGTTCTTTCAGGGGTGTTGCAGCTTGAAATCATTTATGAGTGTCACACAATAGAGATGTAGAGTCATACAGCACGGCAACAGGTCCTGGGCCTACACATCCATGCTGACCAAGATGCCTCCATCTACGCCAGTTCTATTTGTCTGCATTTGGCCCGTATCCCTCTAAACCATTCCTATCCATGTACCTATCCATCCCTGTCCAAATATCTTTGAAATGTTGTTATTGTACCTGCTTCAAATACTTAATCTGCAAGTACTTTCCATATGCCCACTACCCACAGTATAAAACTGTTTCCCTCAGTTTCCTGTTAAATATTAAATCTTTCCCCTCTCATCTTAAACCTTATGTTCTTTATTCCTTCTTGATTCCCCTACCCTACGTCAAAGATTCTGTGCATTTATCCAATCTATTTTCGTCATGATTTTGTATAGCTCTATAAGATCATTCCACAACGATTCACTTTCCTAATATAGAGAGAAGGAACAGGTACATTTGGTAGATGGGCGTTCAAAATTTAAGAACTAAATCTGTTCAACATAGTGTATTTGCATTTAGGCCCCATGAGTTTAAAACCAATGCAGGCGACACCTCTCCTGAAGTTGAGGAAAGCTTAGAGCCATGAAAGATGTTGTGACTCCAGCGGCTAAGGAAAATATACTTATTCCTTGATAAATCCAGCCCAATTGACCAAAAATGGCAACACCAGGACCCACCAACCTGCTGGCAGAGCCCCTGGATCACCTGCTCGCACTATCAAATCCACGGGCTAGCTGGTGTTATTCTTGCAGTTTATGCCATGTTTCATCTCTTAAAGTGGTTTTAAATTTACAGACATTCACATTACAAGTGTCTTTGTGAGCAGTTCTAGTCACCTCATTACAGGAAGGAGGCTTTAAAGGTTGCAGAAGACACTCACCTGGATGCTGCCTGGATTAGAGGGTGTTAGCTATAAGGAGAGGTTGGAACATTTTGAGTTTTTCTCTACAACATTGGAGCTATGGGAAGACTTGATAATAATATATAAAATTATGAGGGACTTAGATCGAGTAGACAATCAGAATATTTTTCTCAGGGTAGAAATATCAAAGACTAGAGGCATAGGTTTGAGTTCAGAGGGGGATAGTTTAAAGGAGATGTGTGGGGCACGTTGTTTTACAGAGTGTTGGTGCCTAGAAAAGCTGTTAGGGATGGTGGTGGAGTTAGATATGATAGTAGAGTTTAAAAGACATGTGGAAAAATGGAGGGATAAGATCTCATGTAGGCAGAAGAGATTAGTTAAATTTAGCATCATGTTCGGCATGGGCATTGTTGCCCGAAGGTCCTGTTCCTGTACTGTACTGTTTTGTGCTACATGATGTACAATGACCAACTCACGTTAATCATACAATGACACCCAATCATCTACTGTTCAGAACTGGACCAGAAGTAAATCAATGTTGATAACGAGGGACTACCGAAATAAAACAGCAGCATTTATTCTATGGGAAGGAAGGCGTGTCATGTTATTTAATCTCTAAAGTGGTTTTAAAATTGCTGACATACACATTACAAGTGTCTTTGGGGTTAGTGTGTATTAAGTCGTCCTTTGTTAAAAATCTGGGTGTTAGCTGGTTTGGGGTTAGGGTTAACTTGTGTTCTTACGTGACCGACTGTTAAAGTCCCACTAGTAGATCAAATTAGAGCAGGAATAGAATCTTAAAATATAAGAAACAAGAGCAGGATTGCCCCCACAAGTTTGTTCCACCTTTCAGTAAGATCATAACTGATCCAATCATGGCTTCAATATCACTTTTCCATTCCCTCCCTGATGCACTCTTGACACCCTTGGAGTTTAGACATCTGTCATTCTTTCCTTGAATATCTATATATATATTAGCTAAGTTCCTATTTTTGCAATGCACAACATGGAAATAAGCCTATCAGCCCACCATGCTCTTGCCAGCCTTATTTTATAATACTAATGCTAATCCTATTCCCATTCTGTAGTCTTTGCAATGACATTTGAAGTGCCCATCTAAACACTACTTCCTCAAATCCCCCCCCAGGTTTCCGGGCCCTCCAGTTATAGACACTTTGGATAGGATACAAAGTGAAAAATGTTTCCCCTTATCCTCCACATAAATGTTAATGCCTCTGCCTTTCAAGTCTCTCCTTGCAACTGAAGTCTCTCCTTGCAGTTGAACACTCTGGCAGCATCCTGGTGAAACTCTTCTACAGCCTTTCCAGCCCTCTTGTAGCATGCAACTAAAGCGCTGGCAAATTGTTAAACATTATTTCTCTTTCATAAAACCATCCTGACTGTGTGATTGACTGCTGAAATAATAGTTTCTAGCCTTTCCCAGTGCCAGGTGTCAAACTGATTGACTTGAAGTTTCTTTTTTTTTGCTTCTTTATATAGTTTCATTTGCAGTTTCTATGCTATCTCTCTGAATCCACGGAATTTTGGCAGTTAACAATCAATGCATAATTCCATGTTCTGTAGGGGATCTAGTTCAGTTGTTTTTCATGATTCATTGTGAAACTAATTGTTTTTATTTAAAAAACTGAATATTACCCAAGTTTCTTAGGTGTTTTTTATATATATAATTTTACTGAGGAATCTTTCCTTTGAAGGTCTAAATAGGGACAAAATTTAGAACCTTCCACTGAAGATGGTATGGCCTGGGATACCAACAGAGGATCAGTCCTTGCCCTTTCTGTGTCGTTGACAGACTATTCAACAAGAAAAAGAAATCAGACGCTCGGACATCCAACAGCAAAGTATTTTCAAGTATAGTTCCCACTGTTGGAAATAGGATAGATTTGGCCTCACATTTTGGTCCTTGAAAGCTTGTCTTCCATCTTGAAATTAATCTGATGGACTCGCTAACAGGTCATGAACTTCATTACAGCTGGCTAGATCACTGATCAAAATAAATTTAACCTGAGGGAATTTAAATATCAAAGGGTGAATGTAGCTCAGATCCCAAATGTTGGAGAACATACTCTCAAGAGCTGGTCTAGTGGTCAGAAAAATCTACAAAATTGCCTGTGCTGTAGATTGTGAGGTTCCAATTCCGATATCCAGCATATTATGTTTTGAGTAAGAAGGAACTGCAGATGTTGGCTTAAACCGAAGATAGACACACAAAGCTGGAGTAACTCAGCGGAACAGGCAGCATCTCTGGAGAGAAGGAATGGGTGACGTTTCGGGTAGAGACCCTTCAGTGTATCTATATTATGTTTTGATGTTGTGATGGCTGTTTGCACCATACCAACTGGTTCGGAAAGCGTCTTGGCTTTTGAATGCATGAGGTTCGTTAAGTATTTGGTTACATTTTTCTGTCATGATTTTGTCGTGGGATTTAACATTGCCCGCCTGGGGCTTCAACATCGGGAGAAAAATGGTGCAGGGGAGAGAAATGACTTTGCCTTCCATCACAGTGAGGAGGAGATTCACTGTGATGGATGTTTTTCTGTAAATTGAATTGTTTGTGTGTCGTGTAAGAATTGTTTTGTTTGTATGGCTGTGGAAACGGAGTTTCGTTTGAGCCTCTTTGAGGTTCAAATGACAAGAAATCAAATCAAATCAAATCAAATCAAAAAGTCACTTATAAGGATTTTAGAATCCTTCTACTTGGGTCTTAGGCCTGCTCCTAGGTCCCTGGTCCAAGATTCCTGCTAAGACATTTCAGCAGTATACCCTCATCCCTGACCTTCATTGCTCAGATGGGAACCAACATGCACTAGGCACAGCGCACTTCATTGTGCTGGCTGCACTTCACCATGCCGGCTGCATTTTAAATAATACTGGTTATTGTGAAGAGGTCTTATCTCTCAGTTCTATGTTCAGATTGTATAGTTCAGTAAAGGAAATTGACAGTTTTAGCAAGTGCCTGGCAGGCTCAGTTGCTTCATGACCTTCTGTGAATTCACTACAAGATACAAGATACATTTATTTGTCACATATACCAATTGGTACAGTGAAATGTGTGGTCGCCCAGGAACCTGTGAATGCAAGAGCAACTTCCCTAATGGCACTAAAATACAGTGACCAAACAGAATTATGGAAGTGAATCAAAAATCGGCTCTGGAGATCTAATTATGTCTGCGGTCTATCACCTTTTGATGGTCCGGTACGATGCCTGTCTCTCTCCATGCTGGGGTTTGGAAGGTACAACATTTCTTTTAACACAGAACTATGAGCAGCCATAGGAACCTTGATCAGTAAACACCTCCATTTCCAGGCCTCCCAGTTTGTGGCTCAACCAAATAAATAGGTAATTGACTAAACATCCTCCCCCCCCCCCCCCCCTTCCTGTGCCCCACAGACTTGCATCCATTTATCCCCTCCGTCTCCCCTTTCACCTACATTATCTTTTCACCTCTGGCATATGTCTGACCATCTACCTATCAAATCTCCTTACATATCACTTGCCAGGCTTTATCCTGCCCCTCCTCTCTTCCAGCTTTCCAATCACACCCCCCCCCCCCCACTACCACAAGAAGGGTCCTGACCCAAAATGTCACCAATGCATGTTCTGCAGAGATGCTGCCTGACCCACTGAGTTATTCTAGCACTCTGTCTTTTTTTGTACATCAACATCTGCAGTTCTTTGTTTCTTCTTCTTATCTACATTCTTTTTTTTACGATCTCTCTGCTTAGTTCTTCAGAGGCTATAACTCACTTGCAATCTTATTGCTCCTCCTGTTTAAAAAGAACTGTGTGTGGACTAAGAATTAAGTTTGTGACCATCCTTGTCTGCACGGCTCTGTACAGTAGTGCTGTCGTTTTTGCTATATTCTATCTGTAGTGCAATGTAGTGATGATTAATCACCGTAGTAGATAAAAGGTAATAGCGAAAATTGTTTCCGGTGGTAGAATGCCATGAAGGAAAAATGGAGTGTATTAAATCTCAGAAGTTAATTAACCTGACATTTTGTCAAAGGAATGCTACTGAGCATGGTGCCGTCACACTGCATCCTGACACTCTGTCTCTGTATCAAAGCCGGGTTTCTTGTGCCCAGTAACATATGGTGAGCTGCCTTTCACGATGGACCTTTGTCCCTTGGATGGAGCATGGATGGCTGGGCAGATTGCTCCATTTGTAGAGAATTAACCACATGCTGTGAAAACCATGAATGAGTAGATAAAGGAGCTTGTGAAGCTCAAAAGAAAGTTGAGGAATACGCGCCAGCAGTCGCCTGTAAAGGTCGCGAAGTGGGACAGGCCCTTTAGCTGCTTGCACTGGGAATGTTTGATTTTTATTCCCTGTTTAAGGCATTAGGCAGCCTAGATTGTTAATGCTATTGGTGTATTATTATCATCTTTGCATGCAAAGAGAAAATGATCAGAGTGCAGAATATAGTGTTACAGCATTATAGCATTACATTTACAGAGAAAGTGTAGATAAAAAATAGTGCATTGTTCACAATGAGGTAAATTGGGAGATCAGGACTACACCCTAGCTTATGAGAGAACTGTTCTGTAGTTTTATAATAGCGGGGAAGAAGCTGTTGTTGAATCTGGTGGTGTGTGCTTTCAAACATTTCTATCTTCTGCTCAACAGGAGAGGGTAGAAGATAGGATCACCGAGATGAAAACGGTCATTGGTTCTGCTGGCTGCTTTCTTGAGGCAGTGTGAAGTATAGATTGGGAGCGGTGGTGGTGTTCGTTTGTGTGGACTGGGCTGTGTCCACAACAGCCTGTAATTTCAATTTCTTGCAGCTTTATGGAGAGCTGTTGCCAAACCAAGCTGTGATGCATCCCTGTAGGATGCTTTCTACAATGCATCTGCAGAAACTGGTAAGAGTCTTGGAGACATGCCAAACTATTCTGAGGAAGTAGGGAATTGGTGTGCTTTCCTGTCATAGCTTGCACCTTCCATTTCCAATTTGGCCCTCTAGCATGATGTGGTTTCTCCCATCTTCACTGCCTCCCACAATGTCTAACCCCTCTCCAAACCCAAACCAAAACGTGCATTTAAAAAAAAATATTGTGGGTTTGGACTGTAAAGAGAATGTAATTCTGTCCTTAAGAATTAACAAAATTCCACTTGGCACCTGCAGTTTATTCCATTAATTGTTTAGGTGTCACACAGCACGTGGCTCTGAAAAGATTAGCCACGGTTTAATGAAGAATATGTTCAGTTCCCCCTCCCGTTCCTAAACATACCCTTAACCTTCAGCAGGAACAGTCAATGCAATGGCTCTTTCCGGACTTTGTGAGTGGTGTTTCCAAGGCACATGATCATTTTAGGTGTGCGTCTCTTACCTGAAAGTTCACCACCTGCTGAGGTAATGCAAGAGCGACAGCTGCACAGGCACTCAACGTTATGATGGGTGTAGACAGATTAATAGGTGTTTGGAGAGTGAGTGGGAGACAGCAGCCATCTGAGGAATGTGTGCATTGGAATGAGTATGGTGGTGTTAAATGTGTGCAGTGCCTCACTGAGATTTACCGCAGTTTGATTGGGGATTAGTAAAAGAAGCAATGTTATGGAACAATGCAGAATAACTGTGTCATGTCCAGCTATAGTTTCTAGGGACAGGACCCGTATGGGGGAGATATGGATTGCAATGACTGCATTAAAAAAGGGCAAGGTTTTAATTTTTTTTACCATTGTTTCAACCAGATTTGTTGCTAGGTTTTTGCCATCCACACAAGAGGTACCTAAATCTCTTACCCCTCCTATCTCCTTTGAATACATTTTAGTACTTGATCAAATCTTTAGTTATCTGTACTACTGCACTGTCAATTTATTGGGCTCAACGTCAAATTCTATTTTGATAATTTAAAAAAAGAAAATGTTAGAAATACTCAACAGCTAAGGCAACAACAATGGAGTGTGAAACAGTTAATTTATCAGGTTGAAGGTCTTCATCTTCCATCTGATGAAAGGTGACTGACCTGAAATGTTACCTCTGTTTCTCTCTCCACTCATGCTGCCTGTGCTGACGATGTTTCCAGCATTCTATTTTTTTGATTTCCAGTAGCTACAGTAATCTGATTTTTGAAGATATTAACATGAACCACCCTCAGACATTGTTTTGTTAGGGGTACAAATAATTGATTAATTTCCAAAGTGGTGTAGCATTTGAAGATTTGTTACCCTGTCTGCTTACTGAGCATTCTTATGAGACTCAGAGTTATGCAGCCCTTCAACTCAATTCATCCATGCTGAGCAAGATGGCTCATCGAAGCTAGTCCCATTTGGGGCCTTTCCCCACCCCCATGTGAATTTTTTAGCTTTCACCCCAAAAACCATCAAAGAAGGGTCCCGACACGAGACATCCTCTGCGGTTTCCTTCCACAGATGCTGCCTGACCTGCTGAGTTCCTCCAGCATTTTCGTTTTGCTCAAGAGTCCCGTATCTGCAGTCTCTTGTGCCTTGGTTCTATCTTACACTTGACTAATCAAAACTCAGAATTTTAACCATTGATACGATACCTAAATCATGTTAAATTGCAAAATTTGGACCACATGACAAATTTGGAATGGACAAAATAATAGAAAGGTTGTTTGTTTAAAACTGGGTAAGAGTCATGGAGTGATTCACATAAATATAAAATGTGAACTGAGAGTGATGAACACCAGGGTCGTGGGCAAAACCATTCACGTGGACAATGTTAAAGAGGTGCAGCACTGTCTGGTCATTTTTCAGAAAAGATATTAAACAGAGGCTCTGTCTGCTCACCTGGCTAGATGTGAATAATCCCAGAAGAATATTTTGAAATACTGGAGTTTTTCCTCGGTGTCCTGGACAATTTCCCTTGACCAACACCACAAAACATTATTTATTTGTTAGTAAATTAGTTGCTGTGTTCACTGCTTTTAAATCATTAACTAAACGTCAAAAGTAATTCAATGTAAAGCATTTACAAGATTCCTAGTTTGTGAAAGGTGGTAGTTAAATGAAAGTCATCTTCTGAAATATTTCATTGCATCTTTTTTATGGTAATCTGTAAATCAAGCATGTAATAATTGATTGCGGTGGTGAGTTGCCACCTTGCTGCAAAATTCTGTTTAAGTAGTTTCTCTGATAGTGCACATGGCCTTTCAGATTCCCAAGAGACATCCATCGGTTCAACATGTTATCAACATTTGTCTGCTATTCAGGTCTTTCTGGTGGATTGTTTCATTACCTGAGGAGTTTCAGAAAGAACTGAACCCTGAAATTATCAGCGAACCTCCCACTTCTGACTGTGATGGTGAAAAGGTCATTTTTAAAGCTGCGGAAAATGTGGGCCGAGTATGCTGCTCCAAGCAGCCGAGGAACATTGCAACAGTGTCCTGGCTAAGACAGTTTGGCTCCAACAATCACATTTGTCTTCCTCGACGTAGCCAGTGGAATGATTTCCCTTTGATGCGCATTAACCTCATTAACACACGAACATTACATTTGGTTAAATACAATTTTAATGTCAAGCTCAGTTGTTCTACTCTCACCTCCACGATTTATTGAGACTTCGGTAGTTTTCCACCTTGCTGTTAGTACATCTGATGCTGGCATTCTTGGGGTTTGTTCCTGGATGGTAATTGTGTCGTGTGTAATAGGTCAGGCTATCGGCTCGCAGATGGAATACATTTCTGCAGCTCCTGACTACCTACAGCCAGTGACACATTCACTTGAATAAAAGTTTAATTATATTTTCAAACTTGGAAATCTCTGCTGTACGTGGTGGTTATATACCAAAAAAATGGCTGTGCCTTTTTGAGGATGAGAGTCGTTATGTTGGTGGGAAAACTCGAGCTAGTGTTAGTAAGGACCGAGGTGATAATGGGTGGGCAGGGCATGGTGAGAATAGATTGTGGGGAGCAGAGTCTTGGACAATGATAGACTTCATGTTAAACAGTGTTTTAGATTCTTTTCCATGCTGAGGTTGTATTTTCAACATGCACGCCGTCAGAAATAATGGTTGCACTGTTTGAAATAATTTTAAATTCTGTTCTTTTTCTTTAACATTCAGTATTCACCACCGGCTGGACAGCATCTTTCAACTGACGGGTGGAAGGTGCGTAAGGGGGTGGGGCTAGATTATTCATTGTCTGACAGTCATTTGTGTAAAGTATCAGAAGGTTGATGAATCAGAATTGAGAAGCAAAATAAGAAAACAGGATAGATTGGTGCAGTGATGTAATTGAGCTAATGTGTGTGATGCTGTGAGTGTTTGCATGGTTATGCTCCAGGCTCAGAAATCAACCACTTTACTGAGCACAAATGTTTTGCTCAGCACCACGACCGCTCTAGGAAGGGTGCACGCCAGCGTGATGAGGACGCTGTAAGGGCAGGTGAAGCGCAGTGTGTGGATTGAGACCGAGATAAGGTTGTTTGCACTCTAGCAGAAGATTCCAAGGGGAAATGTAATTGAGCTATGTTGGTAATGGGGGCTTGGATAGGAGGGATCCTGTTTCTTTAGTGTCAGTGTCTGGAGGGCATAGATAGATTAATGGATGGATTAGAAGGAATTAGTGGAAGGATTAAAGGGAAGTCCGGATAATTTATGTTGCATCCAAAAAGTGTGGGTGCTCAAACCCACATAATCAGATGAATACTTGAAGTCATAACCTATGAAGCTATGGATCAAGAACTGAAAGTGATCTCCTTTGGCTACAGTAGACATAATGGTGCAATTTGCATATTGCTATACTAGTATAGTATTCACCAGTAATATATTTGCTATACTCAGCCTATGAATAGATGTATGCAGTCCCAGTGATATTTAAAATGGGATAGGCACAAAGCGCTGGAGTAACTCAACGGGTCAGGCAGTCTGAAGAAGGGCCTCGACCCGTAACATCACCCATCCTTTTTCCCCAGAGATGCTGCCTGAGCCACTGAGTTATTCCAGCACTGTGTCATTCTTTATTATAAACCAGCATCTGCAGTTCCTTGTTTCTATATCTAAAATGCGATTGGATAACCTTGCTAATATCCATTAAGTTGATTAATCAAGTCACCTCAGTAGTTCAGTTTGTATCCATATTCTGTAGGTTATTTCCCAGAAGAATCACCTTCTAGTTTAATATACAATATGCAGCTTGTTGGGTGCTGAGGTACATCTGCTGTAAGGCTCTGGCTCACTTAAGGCATGAAGAGTCGATGACTATTATTGCAGCTGTAATTTGAGAATTTACATTTACCAGACGGTGATCTCTTGTATAAAGAGACATTTAACGTCTTTAGTCAAAGACTACTGTTGCAGGGAGGGTCCCGATTTTTTTAGATGGTTACTGACCACTTGGATGGAGGTGGATGTCTGAGCCTGTAGTTGACCATGCTTGCTGATGTTTTATATAGTAGTACTACACACCAAATTTGTGCAGGGAGCATTACCTGGAGATTTGTTTAAGAAAGAAGTGCAGATGCTGGAAAAACCTGGAGATTTTGTTATTTCTCCATTTTGTAAACGGATACATTCTGTAGCTGGAAAATATTTACTAAATCAAATATCCCGTTAATGCAGTAAAGGAGCCGGATTGTCTGAGGAGCCATAGGTTCTGGTTTTGTTCTCTGAAGGCAGGTGCATGGTACAAAGGTATTATTTGCACCATTGGGTTGTAAGGGTTGAAGTTAGATGTCTGTTTATTGGTATCATTGTTCTTACTGATTAACTGCAGTGATCCTTGTATACCAATGCTATGTGAGGAACTGTATAATCGGGAGGTTTTATCCAAGTCCTTTATTAGACATCACAGAGAATCATTTCATTGCCTGACTAGTTAAACTGAACCAGTTGTTGTTGATACACATAGGAGAGCTGAGGGAAGCAACACAATAAAACAAGTTTGTATTAAACAGAGTGATAAAACTCTGGGGAAGTAAGGAAAAATGTTTTTGATATAAGCTGTTATTGATAGGTGTCAAAGGAAAGGCTGGCACAAATCACAGCTGCTCCACGCAGAAACTGCTTAATGTGACTCAAACATTTTGCTGTAGTATTTATGTGTCATTGTACTTTAATAGGTGCCTATCGGCCATGATTACGTCCCAGTTTATCTGCTTGTGAGGTGTGGTGGGCAAAAGTGATGAACGCATTTCAGTGTAGAAATCTCCAGATGCCAAATTTTCCTTGTATGCCCATAAATTGCATGAACTATACAACAGAACAGTACACCACAAGAACAGTCCCTTCAGCCCACATTGTCTGCGCCAAATATGATGCCAAGACAATCTGCCTTATCTGCCTGCATGTAATCCATTTGCCTATGATATGAATAAAAGACAGCTTTAAACATGCAGGGAATGCTCAGCAGTCAATCAGCATCTGAGAAGGTGATTACAGTTGCTGACCATTCATCAAAGTTGAATGGTACTAAGATTCAGGCTAGTTGACCAAATGGCTTTGGATTTTGAACCATGCATTTGAAACAGAAACATCTGAGCAACAATTCCATTCTGCCCCATCTGCCTGCTTTGCCTCAGTAGGAGTAATCTTTCCTCAGAAAACAGAGCAAACATTTTCAGCATTGTAAACTGCAGAATGGAAGGTTTGATCAGTGGAGCTGTTTAACTCTTGTTAGAGCAAGCGATGATTTCTGCTAAGATGCTTCATAATAGTGCTTATAATTGCTTCATAATAACTTGTGCGTTGGTGAATGAAATGTTTGAATTTTGAAAACCGTATCTTAGGTGGTTAGATTGTGATTTATTTGTCTGATGCTGTTTAAGCATTGTAAAAAATATATATAAATTCAGTTTCCAAAAAATATTGTTGTGGATATCCTGATCAGTCATTAAACCCAGGATGTGCTGATGTGAATATTACTAATGCCAAGTTCTCTCTCTTTCTCTTTATCCCCTGCAGCCTCAGTTCACGAACTTGGGGCTCCTCAACAGTATGGAGCAACAAATACCGAACGGATCATCCTCCACCAGCCCCTACAACAACGACCACACTCCCAGCATCACAGCACCCTCGCCATATGCTCAGCCCAGCTCCACCTTCGAGGCTCTCTCACCATCACCAGCCATCCCGTCAAACACAGATTACCCAGGCCCACATGGGTTTGATGTGTCATTCCAGCAGTCCAGCACAGCCAAGTCTGCCACATGGACAGTAAGTTATCTCAACCAACAATTTCCTGGTGCATGCACGGAATTTGATGTTCACCATATATATGACAGCTTTAATAGCATCCAACTCAGTGGGTAAGCTTTGGTTTCTAATATTGAAAAATACATCTACCTTGAAGGTTTGGTCAAGTTTGTGAAATGGGCAAAAAAGGAAAAATGGTGTTTATTATTTTAAGATGATACATTTTGGAAGGTAGGAACAGGGGCTGGGAATAATCAATAGAAGAAGCTGATAAGTATGGAGAGACAGAACCATGTGTTTATTTGTTTTACAAGTGTCAGTGCAAGATTCAGATCAGTGCATTGTCATATCCACCAGAGTGCAATGAGATTCCATGTTCGCAACAACCGATTCCAGCTGAAATTTATAACTTACAAATATTGAAGAGAGAACAAAGAAGGAATGATAAGTTTGAGCATAGTCTTGTTTTCCCATACGTGGAGTTTTGAGGTTACCTCCAGCCATGTGTGAGTGGAATGGTAACAGAGTTACATGGGATAATGGTGCTTTCTTACAGTAGAAGCGGGAAACGGAGTGGCAGTTTCCAAAGCCGAAGCATTTTGCTAATATGAATAGGAAGGATATTCCTGCTTTGGAGAGGGAATAAAAAGGGAAAAAAATGTTTATTTGTTTGAGTATTGAGACCTTGCTTTGTTATGTGCGCTCACAGATAGGAACATGGACATTTTCATTACTTTAAAATAGACATTTTAAAATATAATGATTTTTATAATGGCATATATTTTTAAATAGGTAATTAGAGCCAGATGTTGAAACGGTGACTATACATTATAAACTCAGTTGGACCTTGTGTAATAAGCACAACATTATCAGGCCAGCGAGTTCAAACGGAAAGTGCTGAAAACATTCAGCAGGTCAGGCAGCATCAATGGAAAGAGAAACAGTAAATGTTTCCAGTCACAAACCCTTTGTCAGAACAGTGCAGTTGTTGAGAAATACTTTGATTTTTAACACAGCTAGGTTTCCTTGATTCCAGGGTAAAATGCTACAAACACAGCACCCTGTGGAGATGAGAAGAAATGACCCACAACAGATTGCTGATCCTCTTGTGTAGTGAAAGCAATTGACAATAGTTTCACCATTTTTGCAACTACAGTAATTCTGCACAAGCAAAAATAATTTTTATTCATCAGAACCCGTGAGCCGTCAAACCACGTGAGAAACATCAATATCAAACAGAACCAGATCAAATGTAATAAAAAGGAACTGCAGGTGTTGGTTTAAACCAAAGATAGCCACAAAATGCTGGAGTAACTCAGCAAGTCTGGCGGCATCTCTGGATAGGTGATGTTTCGGATTGGGACCCTTTTTCAGAACCAGATCAAACGTTTTCAGTTAAATTCTGGTGCTCACGTTCTTTAAAGATCGGTGCATGTTAAGGAAAAGGCATTGAAAAAGACAGATGGTTTGTGGATATAACAATGAGTGATGCTGAATCAGTGGACATAGTTGAGCATTTCATAAATACAATTAAATGACATGAAATGTCATTGGAAAGATAAAAGTGAATGGAAAGCTCAAGTCTTTTGCAGCATCATTGGAATTGCTGTAATGTGATGTGATAACAAAATTAGAGATACTGGAAATCCTTAGCAAGTTAGCATTGATGTCAAGTAAACTAGAGTGAATGGGATTGATCACTGGACTTCCATCTGATTGATCAGCATTTGAAGAAAGATGAAACCTTAAATCTGTTTCCTTCTCCACTTAGAGGTAGAATGTTTCTAATGTCTGAGGATTCAAGGATAGAAAAGCTTAAAGGATTGAGAAGAGGGAATAAAAGAAACTTCCTGACTCACAACCATGAGTCCGTGGGATTAGTCATAGAGCTGTACAGCATGGAAACAGACCATGGGCTGGTCTCGTATGTCTGCATTTGTCTTGGCTCTTACTAAACAGCGAACTCAAATTCCAAAATATACTTGGATTTATTTGTAGTGTACAGTGTTTATGGTCTAAAGGAATTGTGTATTGTTTCAATTAAAATTGCTTTGGCATAACATAACATATGACAGAGACATCACAAATGGACAAAGTACCGAAGAATTTAATTTTGAGTCTGTTCTCTGTGTGCCAATGGTATATCAGTCGGTGCGTGGCAGACAGTACTCTGGTTTACTGATGTCACATTGGTTGTGAATTGGTGAGAACACTTTCGGAATCAGTGCAGCTGGCTCTACGAGCTGGGGTTTTGGACCTTCACAACCCTGTAGGAAATAGCTTGGCTCTTTGTTCTCCATTGATTCTAAACTGGGATGCCCAGGAATGATTCTGCTTTAGAGTATTCTGTCTTGCTGTGTGTGAGTGGCTAACCCTCTCTCCCCAGGATACCATGTTTGAGTCCAGACTTTATAGTTTTCATTCAAATACTTGAGCTAAAGCAAGATGCAGCATGCACAGAACATCTGCTACCAGCCCATTCAACATGTGACGAGGCACAAACTTGTTTCTGTGCCAAGACCTGTTACGACTTGTTTTTCACATCAAGTACTTCTAAACATCAGGCACAGTACCTGGGATTCTATAGATTTCACAATGTTTTGGAATGCCTGTGCACTGAGGAAAAACCTCTGAAATGGAAATCAGAAAAGGTTGAAAATCAATCAAATGCGACACATTTACAGTATCGCTCCACAGCATGAAACGGGGCCTTCCTTTGGCCCACTTTGTCCATACTGATCAAGTTGTCACACTGTATACAGAATGGAAACGGGCCCTTCGGCCCAAATAATTCATATTTAGTAAATTTGCGAATGAAACAAAAAATATTGCTATAGTGGTAGTACACAAGGTTATCTCTGGTTATAAAAAGGATCTGATCAACTGGGCCAATGAACTGAGAATGGCAGATGGAGTTTAGTTTATTATTTGAAGGGGACCTCTGGGGTACACTTTTCACACACAGGGTGGTGAGTTGATGGAACACGTGTTAGATTCAAGTATTTATCACATTATGCACGTACAGTAAAGTACATGTGCAATGAAAATCTTGTTTCCAACAGTTTTACACACAAAACATAAATTATCCAGAACTTATACAAGACAGTGAAGATAAAAAGATGGAAAAACTAATCAGTAATGCTAAATGCAATTAGAAAACAAGTCTACAGTAGTGCAAAAGGTGGTCTGTGGTGTTTGTTCCCTTGGGTTAGGGCTGTGCAGGTCATGTTCAACAACCTGATGGATGTCGGAAAGTAGCTGTTCCTGAACCTGGTGGTGTGGGACTTCGGGCTTCTGTACCTCCTGCCTGACAGTAGCAGCGAAAAGAGAGCATGACCCAGATAGTGAGGATCCTTGATGATAAATGCTGCTTTCTTGAGGCAGCACTTCATGTAGATGCTTTAGATGGAAGAGGGGGCTTTAACCGAGCAGAGAAACACTCCATTGGATTGTGTCCCATAAATCTTCTGAAACCTGGTGCTCCCATTAAAAGACAGGACTGCTTGCTTCGAGAAATGTAATTAACAGATAGAATCTTTGTCATGCAAGCAGGAACTACCTATTCACATCCCATTTTCCTGCTGTTCCTTCACCCCTGTAATATTTTCCTTTGTGCCCCTCCAGGCTGAGGCTTCCAACTTTTAGGCATGTTCTTTGGGTATCGCTCACCACCATTCTTTCCAGATTGTGGGCTCTCCCTCCAATTGTACTTTAAATCCTATGTGGTTACACTGAAATGGAGACACAAGAGACTACGAATGCTGGAATCTTGAGAAAAAACCCCAAACTGCTGGAGGAGCTCACCAGGTCAGGCAGCATCTGTGGAGGGAAATGGGCATACATTGTTCCGGGTCAGGACCCCTGACTCCTCACATCAGTTTGTCAGCTCACACATCCAGTGCAGAGTCCTAACTTTAGAAACCACACTATAACACCATGGACATGAGATAGGTACTGGGTACCGTGTGGCCTTGGGTTCCCTGTGCCCTAAGTTATGTGGAAAACATCTCTTGCATCCAATTTAATATCTCTTGTTTTACCTGAAGCAAAAATGATCACTTTGACTGAAGCGGCACTTAAATGTTAAATATAGCTGAAAAACCGTAACCGAAGGGCAAGTGTTTTGAATAAATAAAAGAATGGCATTATTTATTCAAAACTCTTTCCCTTTGGTTGCTGATTCTCAGCTATATTTAAGTACTGCTTCAGTCAAAGTGATCATTTTTGCCCTTTCCCCTTACCTCTGTGAACCGGTGTTGTTTTTTTCCAGACACCAGGCAGGTGTGTGTGTTTTTTTATAGTTTGAAAGAAAGGCTCTATCTGCCTGACACATGAAACAGATTTCAGACTTTGCAGGACATGACACTACTTGCAAGCTATGCAAGAGAGGCAAGACCAGAGGCGCCGGAGAGCCTACCAACGCGTCCGTTTGTGTTGTAACTTGCCTGTGTCTATCGCCCACAGCGTGAGTCTGGGCGAGGGAAGCCACCTCCATTCCAAAAACCTACCTGATCAAACCTGTCCTGCCCTGGCTGAGAAACTTTGAAGTAAACAGGAAAAATTACTCACCATAGTCATGTGGCTTACTGGAAGATTGGAGCATTGATAATCCAGTAAATGTTCCAAAGAAAACCCATCATTGCCACCAATGACGTTTCTGTGTGATACTGATCTTTGCAAACATTCTGGGGTATTTCCTACCGATAGGTTTAAAACTGTCTACAGGTTTCTTTTTGGAAAATATTCTTTATTTTAAAAGAAATTGCAAGTATTTATGGTGTGTGCAGGTCACTATTTTAAGTGTAAGATATCTTTTTCTATTTGTTCATATCAGCAACACATCAACTTTTTCTTCACAAACATTCCATGACTGACAAGTCCAAGAGGGTTTTACACGGTTCCCCAATGCTCATTGTATAAAGGTAGAAGGTCCTCTCCCTGTGGCCACTCTATGGAGCCCCAACTGGCCTGTACCCAGCTTCAGAGCATTCCTGGGCAGAGAGCATAAATGTGCCATTCTGCCACATTTGGTTGTGGTCAGCACCTGGCATCAGAAGATAGCATGTTTCAGAGAAACCAGAAGCAACTCAATCGCCTTGCTGATCGTCCAGCAGCAGTCATTGTTTGTCTCGGGATGCAACCCTATGAACGTATCATGGGGCAGAGTCCTGCTCAGGATAGAGTTCCATAAACACCACCGAATCCCTTTATAGACTCTCTAGACCAAAGAACAATCCCAAAGGAGATGTATAACGGTCTCATCCCCTACACAGCCGTCTCGAGGACAGCGTGTCACGACGCTGTGTATGAAGGACCTTATAAGAGGAGCCTTTTCACCATCAGCCAACTTAGGTTCTGGTGCTTGTTTGAAACTTCTGGTGACAAGGCATTGCATGAGATCAGAGTGCTCATGGAATGTTAAGTTTAGAGATACAGCATAGAAACAGGCTCTTCAGCCCACCGAGTCCACGCCGACCAGCGATCACCCGTACACTAGTTCTATCCTACACATGAAGGACAATTTAACAGAAGTCAATTAACCTACAACCTGCACGTTTTGGAATGTGGGAGGAAATTGAAGCAACAGAGAAAACCCATGCGGTCACAGGGAGAACGTACAAACTCCGTATGCGCAGCACCCGTAGTCTGTTTTGAACCCAGAGCTGTAAAGCAGCAACTCTACCGCTGTGCTGCTGTGGTGCCTCTAATGTTTGAATGTCTGACTCGAGATCCACATTCTCCTTTTCCTGTAGGCCTCCAGAGAATTCCTGGATCATTAGGGTAGGTAGGGGCCATGCTGGCTACATTTTTCTCACCCCTTGTCAGGAGGTTTGTACAGAGCATCTCTGCAGATGAGATTCATTTTGGATCTGCAAGCCAAGTGTGTGACTGCTTCAACAGAGAAGTGGGGAATGAGTTGCACCAGTACTGTACAGCAACAGCAAGAGCATCTGGCCCCTGACAACCAGTTTCTTCCCCACCATCGCGAGGGAGCAGATCATCATTCCCACATTCTCACTTTCTGCTTTGTTGGCTTTGAGCTGCACCCATTTTTTTTTATGCTGCCTTGGCAACTGCACTCCCTCCCAGCACCCTCACAAAATCATCTTCAGCTGCAAGGTGTGCTGCAGGACTGGATGTTCCTGCCTTGTTTCCAGCTGTCATTTTAACCTTGGCCTTGTAAACTTTAGAAAACACTCCCAAGCTTAGAAGTTCTGAAGAATAAAAGTCTCACCTTTGCCTTTTAAATCCAGATGTCTGTTGTATGACTTGCTTGACTGTGGATGGTTTAAGTCTAATCACTAATATTCAAAACAAGCAAGGAACCAGAAATACAAGTATTGCCATTGGATCAGATGTGACTGTGCTTACTTTCCTACACTTTAGGGATTATTTAATATTTTAACAGGCTATTTTCTCACGTCATGTTTTCCTAACTGACTGGACACATGAACCTAACTCTTTGTCCTTCACGTACTAATTGCCCAGTTCACAGCCTTCAATTCTATAATTTCTCTTCATCTCCAGCATTTGCCCAAAACATACCCAGAATAAGTTGTCACCATGCCGGCACTGTGGCTGCCTGGGACTGAGGGATGGTAGGGACTGAGGGAGCATTGCACTTTTTTCCCCAGTATAAATAGGACATTTATTTCCCTCAGCAACATAAATCATTCTTTCCCAAGTTTACGGCAGTGCTGATTACACAACAAACAGGCATGTTAACATGAAGCAGAGAATTATTATAATCTGTGATCACTCTCCTCCCCTTCATACCCTCAATCGTGCAGCCTCCCCAGGAGGATCTGTGGATCTGTACATCTGAATTTAAAGGTTTACTGATGTGCAGATTGAACGTGTTTGGGGACTCAGACGGTCAAGCTCTGCGGGGAGCTGTTGACAGCCCCCCCTCCCCCCCAACCATGGCAGGCACTATGCGAAGGGCAGTACTGAGGGAGCGCCGTAGTGTGAGAAGGGCAGTACCGAGGGAGCACCGCAGTGTGAGAAAGGCAGTACTGTGGGAGCGCTGCACCACAGGAGGGACAGTACTGAAGGGGCGCCAAACTGGGAGGGGCGATGAGGGAACGCGGCACTGTGGGAGGGGTGGTACTGAGGGTTGAAGAACAGATAGGTTTTGAGTTCAAGGAAAGTATGACTCCCAGGATTTCAAATAGTTTACAAATGGGTCTTTCTACATTTCTTGCTCATTCTAGGATTTCTGTATACATGGTCCTTGTGTATAGACACACCATTTCGAACACCTCATCTGCTGCCCATTCTACCAGTATCACTGTCCTGTTTTGTTCTGTCCACTAATGTGGGAATTGTATCCTGCACGGCTTTATTTAACTTACCGATATAGAGCAATGAAAGCAGTGGTCCTGGCATTGATCCCTCAACAATACTAGTGAACACTGCCACTCTAAAAATTGTTTGCAACGACTCTGCTTTTGGTCAGAGCCAGTTTCTTCTCGGTGGAACCGCTGATCGTTTAATACCACAGACTTCAATGTTGCTTTTTGAGTGGGTCTATTAACCACAAACAACAAATCAATGTTAACTTCAACTTTTTCTGTGTTGCAATATGGCTAATTATCCTTGTGTGACAGAATTCCACAAATTCGCCACCATCTGAATAATTTCTCCTCGTCAGTGCTAAACGTTCTTCTCCACATTCAGAGACCGCGATGCCTGGCTCTACACTCCCAGCCTGGGGAAGGATCGTGTCACAATGTTGTGTGTTTTGATGAGATTTCCTCTCATTCTTCTAATCTGGATTTGATTGCTGGTGACAATCTCTCCTTGTGTGGCGGTCTGCTATATCTGGGATAGAATGAAAAAGCTCAGATAGAATCACTCAGCAGGTCAGGCAGCATCTCTGGAGAAAAGGAATAGGTGACGTATCGGGTCGAGAGCCTCCTACCTGGGACTGCTCTGGGGAACCTTTGCACTCCCTGGATGGCAAGTTCAGGTTGAAACACTAGCCTACCATTCCATGGTACAATGTGTTTTGAATTTGTAGTATAGATCTGTACTAAATAACAAATTCTATTTAAGAACTGCACTAGTTAACCTAGCAGGGCAATTTCTGCCATCTCAGCCAACGTTGTTGCCGACTTACAGAAAGTTTGGGTGACAGACAGTTCTCAGAACCCTGCGTGACCTGGGGAGTGTTTACACTTAAAGAGAACCGATTCCCTGGTCAGAGGAAGATGATGGGGGTAATTTCTGTGGTCCAGCACCACTCGGCTCCCAAGCGAGCCAGATTAGAGTTCGAACCTGTGTATTCTTCTTTAGTTCAGCATATGGGAATTGCAGAGTACTCCAGATGTGGTCTCACCATGGTTGTGTATAGATGTAGTAAGCCTGCTGCACCGTATGTTGTGACACCTGGTAGGAAAACAGAAAGTGCTGGAGGAACTCAGCGGGTCAGGCAGCATCTGTGGAAGGAATGACAATAGACAAAGGAGTAGGCCATTCGGCCCTTTGAGCCAGCACCGCCATTCAATGTGATCATGGCTGATCATCCACAATTAGTACCCCGTTCCTGCCTTCTCTCCATATCCCTTAACTTCGTTATCCCTAAGAGCTCTATCTAACTCTCTCTTGAAAGCATCCAGAGAACCAGCCTCATGGACAGATGATGTTTCGGTAAGGACCCTTTAGACGTGGAAATTGAATGAGAAACAGAGTATGCTTAACTAGAACTTGTACCAAACTTTTCCCATATTAGCTCTCTCAGTCAAGACCCACACGCATGTCCTGACCACTAATAAGGCAGTTCTAGGCACTTAGGAAAGCTAACTCTGGGCAAGCTCTTCAGAGAATGAAAGTGGCAGCAACTGTCTGATGTGCTGTTACTGCTTTGTTGCTCCTGCCATTGAGTTGGAGACTGCAATCAGGGTTGTTGCTGAGTCGCCCACTTTCTCAGCACTTGCAACTGGTAAACCGGTCTGTAGCCACAGGGAACTGAGCAAGTTGGAGTTGGGTGAATTCAGAAGCTCTCTCCATAACACCACCTCGTGGATTGAGTTTGCATTGCAACAGTTTCACACAGCTATTTCCCTACAGACATAAAGGCATTTTTGTGGTCATTTCTAAGCAATGTTAGTTATTTTTTAATGTAGCCAAAATAATAGCATTAAAAGCACAGTAATAACAACATTTAAAAGACATTTGGACAGGTACATCGATAGGGATGTTTAGAGGGATACGGCTCAAACACAGAAAAATGGGCCGAATGTAGATGTGGTATGGAAGGTTGGGCTGAGGGGGTAGTTTCGATGCCGTATGACTGACTAATGCCATATTTTTTATGATATATGGATCCAAAAGGTTTTGAACAGAGAGAATGGTAATGTCAGGTAGAGACCAAGGGTCTTTATTGTATTCAGTTTTTGTGATTTGCCAGCAAAGTCAGCATTTCATGGCCATTCTTTTCATTCATTTCATGGCCATTCCCCGACAACATTGTATAAATTGCTTCCTAGAACCATTTCAGTTCTTCTAATGAAGCTACACCCCAGGACTGATGGGTGAGGGAGTTCCCCGGTGACTAGGATTATGTTAGATTTCCAATTCATGGGCATTCTGTCTATATCCTCATATGGTTGGAGGTTTGAGGGCTGTTATAGACAAGATATAGATAAGTCTAGATAAGAAACAAACAAATGAATTGTACAGGAATACAATCGATATTCCCGCAGCTCCGCTCTTGCTCCCCCTCCTCCCTTTCATAACAAGGACAGAGTCCCCCCTGTCCTCACCTCCCACCCCATCAACCGTCGCATACAGCATACAATCGTCCGACATTTTCCCCACCTCCAACGGGATCCCACTACTGGCCACATCTTCCCATCTCCACCCCTTTCAGCTTTCCGCAGAGACCGTTCCCTCCGCAACTCCCTGGTCAACTCGTCCCTTCCCACAAAACCACCCCCTCCCCAGGTACGTTCCCCTGCAACCGCAGGAGATGCAACACCTGTCCCTTTACCTCAACTTTGTGCAAGGACACCAACAGTCTTTTCAGGTGAGGCAGAGGTTCATTTGCACCTCCTCCAACCTTATCTACTGTATCCACTGTTCCAGGTGTCAACTCCTGTATATCGGCTAGACCAGGCTCGGCGATCGTTTCGCTGAACACCTACGCTCAGCCCACCTAAACCTACCTGATCTCCCGGTTGCTCGGTACTTTAACTCCCCCTCCCATTCCCAATCTGACCTTTCTGTCCTGGGCCTCTTCCATTGTCAGAGTGCGACCGAGCGCAAATTGGAGGAACAGCACATCATATTTCGCTTGGTTAGCTTACACCCCAGCGGTATGAACATTGACTTCTCTACCTTGAAGTAGCCCTTGCTTTCCCTCTCTCTCGATCCCCTCCCCCTTCCCAGTTCACCTACGAGTCGTACTGTCTCCGACTACATTTTATCTCTGTACGCCCATTCGCCTGACATCAGTCTGAAGAAAGGTCTCGGACCAAAACGTCTCTCCAGAGATGCTGCCTGTCCCGCTGATTTACTCCAGCATTTTGTGTCTACCAAATGAATTGTATAGATGGCACAGAACACAGCTAGTGTATGGTGGTGGTGGAGGAAATTAATATTTAGGTTGACTCAATATTTATTTAAACTCAGTTGCTTTATGAGATAAGAGTTGGTCGTAACATAATGTTCAGCACAGGCACTGTGGGCCAGAAGGCCTGTTCCTGTGCTGTACTGTTGTTCTATGTGGTCATGGATAGTGTCAAATATCTGGTGTCGTTGGAACTATACTCATCCAGGTCAGTGCAATGTTTTCCAGTGCTTGCTGCAGACAATCCAGCCTCTGAACTGCTTCTGAAGGTCTAGTTGAGTTCCTGGTCATTGGTGATCCCGAGGGTATTGTGATGGGAGAATCAGTGATGGTAATGTCTTAATAGCCACGTAGTTTAGATTAGTAGGTGTAGGTGTTAGAGTAGGTGTTTAGATTTTCTATTAAGTGAGCTGGTACTTTTCTGTGGTTCAAATGTTACTTGCCATTTGCCATAGATAAGCTGTGAGTTGGTGTTTACCCATTCAGTTCCGAGGCCACCATCGGAAAGAAGTGAGGAGTCATGCTTGTCCTTAGCCAGTAATATTCCATAAAACGGCATCACTGAGAGAGTAGACACAGGGAGCTGTAGATGGTGGTTTACAAAAGCACAGTGTACTCTCACATTATGGCAGTTCATGTGGCAGAAATTCACCCTTTTAGCATTCACAAATAGCCAACAAAAATTTGAGAATTAAAAATGATTTTCAGGATTTGTGTGAAAAATTAATAATCTTTAAATGTTTACAGAGAACTGAGCTAGTTTATCAAGAACAACAATCTCAGGCTGCAGGTTCGCAGCAGGCCACTTAGAATAGCTTTGGAAACAGACAAAGCTATCGTTTTCACAGATAATCGTACAACAATACCTTACCAAATAACTTAGCATTCATTTCTACTTAATTACACAGCATTTAAACATTCACTTTCTCTTCAGCCTACAAGGCAATTGGAATTTCTTACATTTAGATTGCACACCCATGGGGACATTACTGGCGAGAGAGTATATAACTTCCCATACAAGCACCTCGTTAGTTATAATATGATTCAATGAGAAAAAATGGTTCACCTTATTGAAACGTGAAACAGGCAAATTTCTAGCAATGCAAAACCTCCGTAATGTGGGTGTAAATTGGCTCTCGTTATTTTTTAGTTGCTGTTAATGGGTCCAAGCTAACAAAAGACATTGGAGAAATTAAATATAATTGTTGTCTTTCCATTGCTATCAATCCATGAGTAGTAAAACTAACAAGGTGAAGTATGTTGTAAGCGTGGAGAGATTTGAGCGGTGTTGGTGTTCAGAGGGAACCAGGCATCTTTGCACACAAAACATTATAAAGTTAATAAGATAAACAAGGAACTGCAGATACTAGTTTTTAAAAAAAGACACAAAGTGATGGAGTTCCTGTCTCCAGTTAGGAAAACAGTACATTGCAGTATAGTGTAAGAGGATTTGTGGACAGGAATGAGGAAGTCTTGTTTTAATTAAATACAACCCTAGTGAAATTGCAACTGCAATGTTGTTTATAAGTCTCACTACCTATTGTAGGGTTTATCTACAATGGGGTGAGTGCAGTGAAGCTATACCAAATCACTTCTTGGGATGGCGTGTTTGCTCTTCTGAGCAAAGATGAAGCAGGCTGGGCCATTAGCTCTTTTTAGAAGAATGAGGGGTGATCTTATTGAAATATATAAGAGGGGTTTAATGCTATAAATAAAGGCACGTGCTAATAGTCAGTTGGGGAAAGAGGAGTGGAACTAACAACAGAAGATGGGATGCGATTGATAGAAGTAACCAGATGATGCATTCTAATGAGATAGGACAGTGAAACACATAAGAGAGGTGGGGATAAGCGAAGTAGGGAATCGTGGAGGGAGTGGCTCCTGCGGAAAGCAGAAAGACTTGGGGATGGCAAGATGTGACTGGCAGTGGGGATTGTGTTGTAGCTGGCGTAAATGTTGAAGAATAATGTGCTGGATGCAGAGGCTGGTGGGGTGAAAGCTGAGGACCTGGGGCACTCTATCCCTGTTCTGTTTGTGGGGAGGCAGGTTGAGAACAGATGTGCCAGAAATTGAGTTGCGGGAAGCTGGACCATCAGTCACAGTGCGGGGGGGAGTTCATTTCCTGAAGGAGGAGGACAGTTCCAAGGTCCTGGAGTGGAAGATTCATCTCGAACAAATGCGATGATCCATGATCTAGAAAGAAACAAAACGAGCCCCAAGGTCTTCCTGATGGGGAATGGAAGTGCATTGGGACTGGGCATCTGTGGTGAAGATGAGTGGAGGGGGCCGAGGAATTGGAAGTTGTTGAAATGGTGGAGAACATGCAAGATGCTCTAGATGCTGGTGTGAAGGGACTGGACAAGTGGGGGGACAAAATAGAGTCTTGATATGAGAAGATGTGTTCAGTGGCGTAAGAGCAGGCTGGTGTGGGAGTTGGAGTTGGAGATGAAGTGGGTGGGGAGGTGGTATGACATGGCATGGTCAGAGGCAAGGGGAGAGCTGTGGCACCCAGCGGCATTCGGGGTCCCGTTCTGGGGAGCAGTGAGATTGGGGTGGGCATTGGATCCAGGGAGATGATGTTTCCCTTGGCTGATATGATTAGAACAGGGTCATGGTTTCAGAATAAGGGACTGACCATTTGGGGTAGAGATGGGAAAAATGGTTTCAAGCATTGGTTGGTGAGATTGTGAAACTTTCAGCAGTTGGGTGCAGTGACTGCCGAGTGTTAGGAGAGCTGCTGATTCACAGCACAGACGAGCCGGTTTCGATCCTGACCTCCACTACCATCTGTGTGGAGTTTGCACGTTCTCCCAGTGACCGTGTTGATTTTCCCAGGGTTCTCCAATTTCTCCCATATCCCAAAGACCTGCGGGTTGGTAGCTTAATTGGCTGCTGCAAATTGCTCCAGTTCTGCAGGTGAGTGGAAGAATCTGGAGGTAATTGACGGTAATGTAGGGAGAATAGATTACAGGCAACATGTACTGGGAACAAGGACTGGACAAGCTAGATGCAGGAAAAATGTTCCCAATGTTGGGCGAGTCCAGAACCAGGGGCCACAGTCTTAGAATAAAGGGGAGGCCATTTAAGACTGAGGTGAGAAAAAACTTTGTTGTGAATTTGTGGAATTCCTGGCCACAGAGGGCAGTAGAGGCCAAATCACTGGATGGATTTAAGAGAGAGTTGGATGGAGCTCTAGGGGCTAGTGGAATCAAGGGATATGGGGAGAAGGCAGGCATGGGCTATTGATTGGGGACGATCAGCCATGATCACAATGAATGGCTCGAAGGGCCAAATGGCCGCCTCCTGCACCTATTTTCTATGTTTCTATAAATGGGATTGCTATCTGGGACGGCATAAACACCTCATAAACAAGTCGAAGACCAATTCATCTTTGGATATGAAGAGATTTGAGCACGTGTTAGTGCAGAAATGTGGCAGTCAGGTGAGAGATCGCCATGATGTTATTGACTGGAACAGAAGGAGTGAGGGACGAATGGCTTGTCCAGCTGATTGTTATGCTCTGCTCTGTTGCAGTTATGCTGCCCCAGATATCTACCACAACATTTGTATTCTGCCCCATCCATAGTCGCACTTTATTCTATTTACTTCTGAAAACCTTCAAAAATTATCTTTTTGAAAAGCTTTCCACGATAACGAACCTCTGCTTTCGTGAACTAAATAAGCGAGTTCGTTTTTCTGAAAAACACAAGGAATCATGGGATTTGTCAAGGTCACAAGCGATAAAAGCTCTCATCAGCTGTGCTACGGCATGGACACAGACCTGGGCCTCATCCGGGTCTCCGGCGCCGCAATTGCTGCCGAACCGCCACTGGACCATCCCCGTCCCCCTCTTGAGTGCCTGGGGGCGCCGCTCCCGTCTGACTCCCGACGTCTCTGGTTGCCCCCGGACGGGGGGGGGAGGGGACGGGGATGGTCCAGTGGCGGTTTGGCAGCGATTGCGGCGCCGGAGACCTGGGATCGATCCTGGCTACGGATGAGGCGCAGGTCTGTGTCCATGCCATGGCACGCCTGCCGAGTGTTTTTCGCTTGTGACCTATGACCTGAGTCAGAATACCGAACTCGCTTATTGCTTTACTGTTAATGATTCCAAATTTTCAAAAGTTGGTCATTAACATGTTCACCTTAGCAATAAATGTTATTATGTGCTCAGCTACCAAACTTACTTGTGTCTGCTCTTGCATGCAAAGAATAGCATTGGCAGACTTCACAAAGAGCATTTAATCAGAGATTAACCTGAAACCAGCACTTTCAGACATTCAAGTGAAGAGTTGTTAGCTCACTGATCCTTTGTGTGCAAACTTTGAGACCCATTCTGTGACAAGAGTGGTCATATCAAGCCTGTACAAAGCTTTTATATTGCAGAATATGTTTGCACACCAACTCTTGGTAACACTGTGGAGCAGATTAAAGAAAACAAGTTTTTTTTTTTGATGTTATACTTTTTAAAAACTTGGTTAGTGTTTACTTATGGAGTAAAATGTATTGAAACTTCCAGTTTCAACTAATATCAGCTTATTTCTAAAATGACTGGAGAACCCAACAAGTATGTTGTATCTCCCTCCAGATTTATTTTTGATGTAAGTTGAAACACCTTCTCACAAACCTTCCACAAAGTATATAGAATTATGAGAGGTACAGATGGGTAGATAGTCACTTTTTCCCCAAGGTGGAAATATTAAATATTAAAGCACATGGATTTAAGGTGAGAATGGGAATTTAAAAGAGCTTTATGAGGCATTGATAGGTGCCTAGAATGCGCTGCCAGAGGAAGTGGTGGAGTAGATACTATAGGAGGATTAAGAGGCATTAGACAGACACATGAACAGATAGAAATGGAGGGAAATAGACAATGTGCAGGCAGATGTGCAGTTAAATGAACAGTGTAGATATCACAGGCTGAAGGACCTGCTTATGTGCTGTACTGTTCTATGTTCCAGCCATGGGCCATGGCAAAGGCAAACTTTAGATTCTTTAGGATGTGTCCCAGCCTTGGTGTTGTGTATGAGCTGTGTTCATGAGTGTGCAATGTGTGTTTCATCTGTGTTTCATTCTTTTGTTTGCATTGGTTAGATCCAACACTTCAACCTGGTATCAGTGCTACTTGTCCTCAACATTCCAGCCCTCCCGTTTATGTCTTTGGGGACTGGAATTGTGTTCATTTGAAGGGGTGCTGGGGAGCTTCCCAGAAACATGAGTGTCCTCACGAGTTTAAGCAATGAGCATTATCTGCCATGGGAATCTCCAGAGCTTTAACATCAAAGAATGAAAAGTAAATTTCATCATGAAGTCTGGATTTCCAGCAGAAGAGGTGAAGTTTGGGGCTGGATTGTCTTCCCAGGGAATGGGAGACTAAAATCCCATAATTTAACTTCAAGAATTTGAACTTGTTTAAGCATCTCAGTAGTGTTTAAAGACTACTTGGAAGTGTGGTTAAAGGACCACGACCTGCAGACCAAGTGCTGGAGAATGTGATTCAACAGTTGACTCGTGGTGTTCGGGTACTATGGGCTGAATGGCCTTCTGTAATGTAAATGTTCGGTGATTCTGTGACTAATGGCCATAATTGAACTTAAGTAATGCTCCATTAGGTTCACTGATGGCCACAAGGGAAATAAACCAAGTAGCTTTGCAGATTAGGACCATGTGTAACTGATTCCACACCGAGCATTGTGTGACAGCTCCCCTCTTAAACATCCCTCGGTTACCCCAGGGTTTATCCTTCCCTCGACACCCAGGGAGGGGCAATAAATGCCAGTTTTGCCAGCCTGTGTGTGAAACTGTTTAAATGATGCGAAAAGACAGTTGGGAAATATAGGAAGTTGAGAAATAATAGAAACCTCCTTGGAGGCTTATGTGAATAGCCCTCTTGCTTTTCTCTGCCCCCCCCCCTCCTCTGTCTCTCCACCATCCGCTCCAGCATACATCTGTAACCTATCCTAGAGCCCACCTCCGCCCCCCAGCCGACCCCTCGTGCCAACCCTGTTCTGTGCCCCAATGTCCTCAACCCAGACAGACCTCTACCATTCTGCCCCGTTTACTCCACATACCTTCTCCATACCTCCCCACTCTCTTGTCTGTGACTATCTCACCGTGAATAAACGGCTGTATTTTCCTGCAGTTGAAGTTTGGGTGGCTTCTGCATTCCTCATTAGGTTGGGAGCGTGGCTGGAACGTGGCCAGACCTCAGGGTGAGGCTTTGCCTGAAGCAGGGGGTGTGTACTCAGCAGCCAACTGTTAACCCTGTGTGTACCGCACTGGAAATAGATGGCTGTTTTTTCATCGACTCTGGGTCTAAATCCTGGCACTTGTTTTGCCTGCAGAACCTGTGGAGCACCTTCGCCAAAAGGACTGCAGCGGGTTGCAAATTGGCTCAAAGCCTCCTTCTTGAGGACAATTCTGGATGGGCAATAAATGTTGGCCACCATGCCAACAATGCTCAAATCCTGAAAAATATTGAAATAAACAAGACCTGGCAAGTTTATCTCTGAGCAAGTTTGCCAGTCCTTCTAACAAAACCATGGCTTCTTCCAGCCACTTCCCTGACTTCTGTTACTTCTCCCCAGCTGCTGATGTGCTGGAGCTGGTTTCTCTGCTGAGCCACTTGCAATGAACAGTCAGTGGACAGCCCAGTAGTGGGATGGCCAAGACCAGCACACCAGGGCATGGGGGGATCCCACAGCCCACGGCACTCCCCGGCTGTCTGGCATGGCACCATGTGGTCTCTCAATCTTTTCCACAGATTTACCGAGTTGCTGATACTGTCCCCATTATCAGTACAATGAATAAAACGCTATCAGGATACAGCCTGAATTACAAAACCAAACATTGTTTGAGGGACTTAGTGAAATACACAAAACTTAATCCCCTTACGTGTCTTAGTTCCCTTTCCTCTCTCTCCACAGCATTCCTCTTGCTTTCCAGAGATAGATTTCATAACAGCTCTCCCCTTCTGATCAATACTCTGAAAACAAGTCACACACCTGTGGGTGTGAACTTGTGTTACGCACTGGCTGAAAGCCCCTGGTTCTGCTCTGCTGAAAGCAGTCAATGGAATGTACCTGTGTTGTTTGTTTGTTTTCTTAACGGGGTCTGTGAACAAGACAAAGTCTCAACAAATAGACTCTTTCTGGTCTGTGTTTCGGTGCAGATGTCCTGCCATAACTTGGAAAGGATCCCATCGTGAGCCCTGTAGCCCACTTTCACCAGAGAACGTAAGGAGAGCAGGAATGGAAGCAGGAGAACTCCATTGTGCCTGCTCTGCCATCACTGTGACTGTGGATGGTCTTTTGCCTCAGCACCACCTTCCTGTATTAATTAGAAGGACATAAAGTGCTGGATTAACTCAGCGGGTCAGGCAATATCTCTGGAGAACATGGATAGGTGATGTTTCAGGTCGGGATCCTTCTTCGGACTGAAGAAGAGAGCCGACCCGAAACATCACCTATCCATGTTCTCCAGAGGTGCAGCCCAAAGAAGCACTTTGTGTCCTTCTTTGTAAACCAGCATCTGCAGTTCCTTGTTTCTACTTCCTACATTAATTCATGTTTCTTGATTCCTATATTATCCAAATAGTTATCACTCTGTCTTGCCCTGACCTTGCTCACTACATGGCCTGTCTACATCCTCTCAAGCTTCTCTGCAGTCTCCTCGCAAACAGTTTTGCATCACAAGTGGATGTGGATGTCTTGCACTTTATTATATGATTATGAATAGCTGGGGCTCTCAACATCAACCCCTTCAGCAGCCCCAGTAGTTTTCGGAAAGTTCAAATACACCACCCAACACAGTTGCTTTTATCTACTTTCAACCAAGATATCAACATATTTCACTTTCATAAATCCAATCTTGTTTATTATTTTCCTGTCGCCACTTCCTTGGTAATAAATTCTGCCATTTTCCTTATTACTGATGTTGAGCTTACTGCTGTTTTGCTTTATTTTTGAACATCACCTGCTACCTTCCAGTCGGTGGGAGCCATTCTAGGATCTGTGACAGTCTGACGGGTGGCAACCATGCCTCCACTGTTTTCATGATTGCCTTCAGACCCCACAGATGCAGGTCGTTCGGTCCTGGAGATCAGTCAGCCTTCAGGCATTAGTTTCTCCTCCATCATATTTGTTAAGCAATGCAAATGTCTTTGAACTCATTCATTCTAGACCTGTTATACTTCAGTATTTCCAGGAAATTTTCTGTGCCAGCTCTGTTACGACAGGCAAAGTGTTTGTTTAATTTCTCTGCCATTTCCTTATTCCCTGGTTTTTTTGCCATCTGATTCTGAGTGGCAAAACAAGGTTGCCCTTTTCTGTTGCTTAACCCAATATTGCTTTCTTCGAGGACTTGCGAATGTGTGGGTAATTCATATTTGATCAAAAAGGTTGTCAGTGATGTATGTTTGTGAGTGAGTGAAGTATGGCGATAGCTAAAAGGGATTTTTGTTTTAACCTTAGAAATGTTTCAAGAGTTTGAATCTAGGGTCAAATTGTTCTTCAGGGCACACACACACACACACACACACAGCCACTAAATTAGTTTAAAGTACGACTTTCTAATCTGATTAGCAGTCTCACTAACTTTTCCTTGTTGGAGACTATGTAAATGGGAGTGTTTGCTGTGTGCAGCTGTTTGGGAGTGCAGTATTACCAGTGTTTAGCAATTCTTGCCCTGAGGGTTTGGCATGTGCATTAATTCTTTTGTGGTTGGTTTAATGGACATATCCTGTCGCGTGGATACTGACAAGTTAGCCGTGTCCAAGACCCACCTGTCTGATGTCAGCACCTGGGAGTATCAAGAACGCTGCACCTTTGAAGTAATTTATCGAGAGACTGACAGCTGGCAGCAGCTGTGAGCTCAGTAGAAAAGAGCTAAATGCTCTGAGGGCATCTGATCCAACATCAGCACAATTGTTCAGCATTTTTTTGGAGGAGCACACCTTGACTGGCGGCGCATTGCGCAAGAAGGCAGGTGTTAGCTGACAGGAGTTGGCACACACACATGCGCACAGGCAGAACTTGCAGACAAAAGCATTTTCTGTAACCCAGTGTCAAAGGGCATGAGGTGCTTGTGACCAGGGTCTGAGGAAAGCAGGGGGTCAGAAACTGAGGGGGCAAATGAATGAGCAGGGGGTTGGAAACTGAATAACACAGAGGTGCAGTAAATAAACAGAAAAAAAATAACAAAGTACTGCTGTTTAAATCCTGATAATGGGACTAACAAGGGACAAGTTGTGCTACTGCCCCACAAAGGCCTGGAGCACACATGGAGTGGTAGGCAATGTAGGGAGATAGTCATAGAAACTTAGTCAGGGAATCGGATTTTCTGGGAGTTGGTGAGATTCTATGACACAACAAGGCCACTGTCTTTGTTCTATGATTATCTGGAAATGTGATAAAGATTGCAGAGATCTGAGGTGGACTGATCTGGGTGCTCTTGTCCATGACGTTCAAATGGCTGGTACACAGGTGCAGCAAATAATAAGGATAGGTTTTCATTTATCGCTGGGGAATTGTACACAAAGTATTGAGGTGACACTACAGTTACCTGGGGCATGGGCAGACCACGTATCAGTCGAGTTACTGAGGAAAAATATTAATGAGTTGGAGGTAATTCTGAAACCTGGAATGGGCAGATTGTCTGATGAGGTAAGGTTGGACACTGGAGGCATATATCTACTAGTGTTTAAAAGAGTGAGAAGGGATTTATGTGAAAGTAGCAACTGCCCAGTTCCATTTATCTGGGGCAGTGGCTTGAGAGCAAGCCAGAAGGGTAAAAACACGGGAGGAAATGGGATGGAAAACTCATGAACTGCATGACTGAGTGCAAGAAATTAAAGATGGCGGAAGATACAATTATGGGAAAGCTGGAAACAGTCCATAGATCCTGCAGACTTGTCCTGTCTGTGGTCATCGTCAGATTACAGAGCACTCATGTATAGACAATTCACGTGCCAGACAATAATGATATCCAACAGGAGAAAATCCCATGTTTGAGAGTGACTTGTGACACATTAGTAATATGAGAATATAGCCACTTCCCTCAATTAATGCCCTGAGCAATGTTACTGCCCGTTTAGCTAATACCATGAGTGGGATGAATACTATAAACGGTCAACATGGAAAGTCTGCAAATATAAAGTTCTCTTTTTGCATCGGCATTGTTTAGAAAAGTTCTCAACGGATTTAACCCGTTATCCTTCCAGTCACGGCAATTTGTTGCATCTCTGGACTGAAGGTTTTCAGCAAAGAAAATTAACTGATTTTACCAAACATTAATTAAAAAGCAAAACATTCAGCTTTATTTTAAACAAATCTCAGTCTGTGAAATTAATTTAATTTGAATTATGTAATGTTAAATTTGGTGTCTTTAAATCATTTATGTAGCCCAGTCCTTTGACAGCCTTTCACTCAGTCACGAGCCGGTGACTGGATTCCTCAGCGTTGAATGAAAATCTGTCTGAAGTACATCTGCACAAGTAAACAAGTGACTCAGAGAGCAGTGTTAGACCCTTGTTTAGTAAAAGATTATGGAACAAGCAAACCATAATGAGGTCAAACTGAGGTATAGAATTACAGGCACAGCCAGTAGAGCAAGAAACTTTAATCGGCACAACAACTAATCTCATCCTTGCCGACAGACCCAAGTGTGGCCATGCATTTATTGGTGAATGTTATTGAGTCAGCACAATAAATGCAAAAATGCAGGGTGCTATGGTGTTACAATTGAAGCACCACTTCATGCCTGTGTGTGTCATTGGACAAAACTGATGTTAACTAGTTGTCCACAACATGCACAAGTAGCTTGGGTAACTCGTGCACTTGACCAGCATGTCACCGCTCTGCGGAACTGGCAAGTTGTCAGCTGTTGGACCCAGTCCGGAAGCCATAACTCTGTGACCAGTTCCTGCCAATGCTTTGTGATTCTGCAGCAGAGTTTGTGTCTGGAAGAGGCTGAGGGCAAAATTGAAATTCATGTTTTTACTTACTAATCCACGATGTGGACCATGAAGGTAATGCCAGAATTACTGTCTATCTCTCATTGCTCCTGAATTTAGAAGTTAACTATATTATGGGTCTTGATTACTGTGATAGATTTACCTCCCTCAGTGCTGGCCTTGTTCCCATTGTCTATGCCCTGTGAAATTGTGCTTTTAAAACTAGTTAGCCTTGGCCAGAGATTACATTTAGGACCTCTTCACTGAACAGTTCAAAACAGAAACACCACCCAACATTCAGTATGTTTACTCAACGGCAGTCCGACCAATTAGAATACTATTATTGCCAACACATCTGACCCATACTTGTGTAGCTCAGTTACAAGTTGGCATTGCCAACAGTGTCAAACATGTGATACCCATGTGGTCATAGAATTGGCTGTGGAGGTTTACACTCTCCAGATCTCTGAATGAGTTGGTATGTTAATACAAACCAGCTACATGATTAAATCAACGCACAGCAGGCCGCAATTAGAGTCATACAGTGTGGAATCATGTCCTTCAGCCCAACGTGCCTACGCCAACCAACATGCCCCATCTACACTAGTCCCACCTGCCCATATCCCTCTAAGCCTATCCTATCCATATAACTGTCCAAATTTCTCTTAAACATTATGTTAGTACATGCCTCAACTACCTCGTCCAGCAGCACATTCCATATACCCACCACCCTTTTATGTGAATGCTATAATCTGGAGCAAAAACAAACCATTGGAGGAACTCCACTGGTTCCAGTATCTATGGAGGCAAAACATTTCTGGTCAGAACCCTACATCAGAATTAATTCAAGGTTTGAGCTCAAATACACGATGTAGTTAAGGTGATTGCCAAACAGTTTTCTTAGTATTTTCACACCTCCTGCCAGCCTTTCATTTGTGAACCACACTTGATCATAAATGTAATAATAAGGAACTGCAAATGCTGCTTAATACCAAAGATAGACACCCAATGATCTCCAGAGATGCTGCCTGACCTATGCTGAGTTACTCCAGCACTTTGCACCTATCTTTAGATCCTGAATATGTTGTTTTTCCACATTCACGCTCCCTGGATGATTCCAAGCCGGGGTGGAGTAACCACAGTTACAATAGAGAATAGACAATAGCTGCAGGAGTAGGCCATTCGGCCCTTCGAGCCAGCACCGCCATTCAATGTGATCATGGCTGATCATCCCCAATCAGTACCCCGTTCCTGCCTTCTCCCCATATCCCCTGACTCTGCTATCTTTAAGAGCCCTATCTAGCTCTCTCTCTATCCAGAGAACAGGCCTCCACTGCCCTCTGAGGCAGAGAATTCCACACTCGCAACTCTCTGTATGAAAAAATGTTTCCTCGTCTCGGTTCTAAATGGCTTACCCCTTATTCTAAAACTGTGGCCCCTGGTTCTGGACCATGACGGAAACACTCTACACCTCTACCCCGTCGCACTCACAGACAGAGAACCCTAAGAAAACACCTGCTGCTGTGATGGATTTAGGTTTTCTGCAATTGAGAGGTGAAGCATTGATTGCATGCACAGGAGACGGGGCAGGTCAACCACGCGATGCTGACAGTGAGTATATCAGTGACTGGGATGCAGCCTCACTGTCAGGCAACCTCTCCCCTCCACAAGCTTCTGCCGCCACGCACAGCTCGCCGGGAGCTTCTGCCGCTCGTAATGAAACAGTACTACTTCACATGAAGAAAGTTGTTCATCCTGTGTCTTTACACCAATCCTTTACTCCTACAGACTCTCTGCTTCCGTACACAAGCTTCCAGCCAAGCTCATCCGTAGCTCGCAGTGTGGAACCTAAACACATTGATACAGTTATCTGAGCTCCTGGTGAAATTGATTATTGACACTGTATGTGCTTGTTACGTTTCAGCTCAAATACAATGAAGAATGTAGAACAGTAAACATAGAAACAGACGCTTCGGCCCATAATGTCTGTGCCTATAAGAACTTTGAACAGTGCAATGGAATTTATAAACTCTTGTACTTTTTTGAAATATTGTGTACTAATGCAAGCTGGTGTGATTATCGTTTGTGCTCATTCAGCAACAACGTCGGAGATTTGGCGAATGAGCTGCTGTCGGTGCTTCTCAATGACCCATCCTTGCCGTTCTCCTTTCCTGCAGTATTCTCCAGAGCTGAAGAAGCTGTACTGTCAGATTGCCAAGACGTGCCCCATCCAGATCAAAGTGATGACGCAGCCACCACAAGGAGCTGTGATCCGAGCCATGCCAGTGTACAAGAAGGCGGAACATGTCACGGAGGTGGTGAAACGTTGCCCGAACCATGAGCTCAGCAGGGAGTTCAATGATGGTAATGCCCTGACCGATTCTTTAAATCAGCTTCTGAGAGGTGTTTGGGAATGTTAGGTCATTCAGAACGGCACGCACTAGAATGTCTGGAACTTCCAATCACATCCGTTACTTGCACGTCATGTGGAGACCAGACGATGGAGTGCTACTGCCGAAACACACCACCTCATAGGCCAAACGTTGGCAATACTCACATAGGGACCGCTGTTCATCCAGTAAGTTCCCTTCTCAATAGGTTCAGTCGCACCAAAGCAAATAGGTCATAGAGTGACTGCTGTTTCAGAACTTGAGGTGGGGCAGAAAATAGTGAAAGGTTTCCAATTCATGATCAATTTTGATGCCATTGACTCCTTACTATCAGGTCTGCTCTCCACATGGAGTCACACAATTCATTTTGGGGACATTGAGATTGTGACATTACAGGCTGCACGTACGAGCCCACAGTGTTGCGGGTGTAATCATTGGACACTGAGCAGAAAGTAGTTGATGCTTCGACTTTATGTCCAGACTAACTCAAGTGCTTATGAAGAGTTTCCAATAGCAAATCAGGCTTGACTGTAGCTGCAGCCAGCATTTAACCAGTTTGTACAACTACACTGAGGAGCAGCCTTCTGATCCGTTGAATGAACGGAGCATGCTGGCTGCATGCATTGGACCCACTCCTAAGGCTGTTCTGGCTCTCACCTTAGGCTCTTATTATATCAGGGCAGTTGTAGATTTAATTTTCACAAGCACTGTTTATTGAGGGGAAAATATTAAGGAGGAGCCTTGTGCCACATAAGAGCTAATGGAGGGCTATAGACTGCGGAATGATGTACATGATGTTAACCAGGTCTGTGTATGTATGGCAGAGTGAAAGGGTATAGGGGTATTTTAAATGACTGAATTATTTCCCTTTGTTCCCTTTCAACTGGAGTGTTGTTCTTACAGGTCAAGTGGCCCCACCCAGCCACCTGATCCGAGTGGAGGGGAGCAGCCATGCTCAGTACGTGGAGGATCCCATCACGGGGCGGCAGAGCGTCATGGTGCCCTATGAGCCTCCGCAGGTGAGGCACCCTCCAACCCAGCCTGGGCCATCGCCGCTGTGGTGAAGCAGCCCCACTGCTTGTATGCTGATAGCCAGACTAAGCTGTACATAGTATCGGTGATTATTAACCTTTAGCACCAATTTGAATTCGGTTCCAAGAAAAATTGCCAGAGTACGTCAGACAGTTAATCTGCTACAGTCAGTTTTTACCTTGCTGGTAAAGTTTAGAAATGCATTAAAAAAGTAGCCACGTCAATGGCCCTCACTACGTGGTGTGAGTGGGAAGGCTGTAAAGAGATTGAAGCAGCTTCAGTGTTAGACGGAGTTCAGTGTGACCAAGCTTCACCATCGTGTTGCTGGAGTGTTAGACTCATACCTCTCTGTCTTCCTCTTGCTCCAGGTCGGCACAGAGTTCACCACCATTCTGTACAACTTCATGTGTAACAGCAGCTGTGTGGGGGGAATGAATCGCCGGCCCATCCTCATCATCGTCACCCTGGAGAACAGGGAGTAAGTAGATCTACTCCTCCCTTGGCTTGTAAAACCTCCCCGTAAGAGTTGGCTTTTCCAACTCTCACCTGCGCGCTCCCGATTGCTGATCGTTCCAGCTTGGAACCTCAGCTTCGTGCTTCCCAGTCGTTGTGAGAGTGCAAGACTGGAAAGGGCAGGTGAGCAAGAGGGGGACTGACAGCACTGTTCTGGGTTTTATTGCTACCTGTCACATTCTCAGTAACACTGCGGAGGTGTAATAGTGAGTTACCTGCTGACCACAGGCCGGGGGGGGGGGGGGGGAGAGGAGGAGGGTGGCTGATCCTGACAAGCACACCAGGCAGAAGGAGAGCTCCCCAGGGAGTGCCCTACTCAATGAACGAAGCATTGAAGGAGCTTCTGCCGGCTGTGTGCACTGCTTGTCCTTTACTTTTATAAACCGCAGCAGTGTGCATTCATGTTGTGCCTCTAGCTCAGTAAAATATCCCTGGTGCTGGATGTGAGCAACATCAGATACTCCAGGCATCTGTAACCAGAGGTCTTGCCAGTGTCTTGGCTCCTCTGTACAACCGTTGAATTGTATTTGCTTGGATAGCCTTGTTGTAACGTTCACGTCTCGTTCTCCTGTATCCAGTGGCCAGGTGCTAGGACGCCGCTGCTTTGAAGCCCGTATCTGTGCTTGCCCTGGCCGTGACCGTAAGGCAGATGAGGACAGCATCCGCAAGCAGCAAGTGACCGAAGGAGTAAAGGGCGTTGACAGCACCAAGCGGCGTAAGTAAAATTGGATTGTGGAGCATTGGCCTCTCTCTGTCCACAAGAGTCTGCTTCAGGCACAGACCATTGTGTGGACAGGACTGGGATTCTCTAACCTGTTGTTCAGAGGAGGCTAGTACAGAATATTCTACTCGCCCCCACTCCTTGGGATGGTTCCCTATGGTCAAAACCTTCTGAAAACCCTGGCTACAGAAATATCGGCTTACTACTGTATACAACTCTACCTGTTGTGAGCACAAGGGGTCAAACTGTCACGTTTATCCTAAGGTTGCACATTTCCTCAGAGCTGCCCAACTTTGCAGCTGAGAATGTGGCAATTAGGGCAGGGACCATGAACCATGCCCCTCCCCTGCCATAACAGCTGAGGGCTTGATATGACCAATTAAACTTCCTGAGGAGCTGCAGACAGGTGATACTGATGTGTGTATGTGTGCTGATGGTAGCACTTAGTGAAGCTCCTTGTAATCTCTCTTGCAGTCCGTCATGTGAACCAGGGCATCCAGGTGGCCTCCATCAGTAAGAAACGGCGGCCAGGAGAAGAGGAGCTCTTCTATTTACCAGTAGGTTCCAGTTTTTTTACGTCATTCTGATCTGTGTATGATCCATTCACCTTAAATCAATCGGACATGCCAAACACTTTCCGAAGAATGTGTGCTGGTTCACTTTTGAAAATGAAAAATAGCAGTTTTCTCCTGGGATATTCCCAACAATCTTTGTGCTTCCATTTTATCATCGTATTTGTCTTGAGATGTTTTACCTCAACTGAATCAGGCACCAAGCTGTGTGTTATCAGTAAACGTCAAATGGGTGGTGAGAAAGTCCACAGTCATACAGCCCAGAATCAGGCCCTTCAGCCCACCATGTCTGTGCCGACTGTTTTATTTATAGCCTTTTTATATCCATTCTTTTCCAGAATTCTCCAGTTCCAATTGTGTTGCACAAAATCTCCTATATATGTTCTCTAGAGTCTATAGACTCCCTGCCCCATGGCAGTTGTTGCAACCACTCAGCATGGTGCTTCAGCACTTTTACAGCGTATGTTCTCTACACAGCTCTACTAGTCTACCGTCTGGTCTTTGCCCTCGGTCACGTTTTGTTGCTGCCCTGAACCCGCTGCTCTGCTGTGGCTGCACCTCTCTGTGCTATTGCTGCCCCTCTCCTCCAGCACCATCCCTGAAACCAAACACTTTGATACATTTTGGATGATGAGGCCTGTGTGACTGCCGGTGAACTTTGTTGTCGGAGCTGATCGTTGCATACTTTTTGATTTACAGATAAAAGGACGGGACACTTATGAAATGTTGCTGAAAATTAAGGAGTCACTGGAACTGATGCAGCAGTTGCCACAGCACACCATCGAGAGCTACCGGCAGCAGCAGCAACTTTTGCTGCAGAAACAGTAAGTTATTAGAGCATCACAGCCTCAAAGCTTTATAGAGACTAACAGCTGACAGCAGGCTGCTGCTGGTCATCATAGCAGGCATGGGTAGTGGCTTGCAAAAGTTTTCATACCCCTTGAGCTTTTCCACATTTTGTCACGTTACAACCACAAACGTAAATGTATTTTATTGGTATTTTATGTGATAGACCAACACAAAATGGTGCATAATTGTGAAGTGGAAGGAAAATGATACATGGTTTTCAAATTTTTTTACAAATAAAAAACTGAAAAGTGTCGCGTGCAAAAGTATTCAGCCCCCCTGAGTCAATACTTTGTAGAACCACCTTTCGCTGCAATTACAGCTGCAAGTCTTTTGGGGTATGTCTCTACCAGCTTTGCACATCTAGAGACTTAAATTTTTGCCCATTCTTCTTTGCAAAATAGCTCAGTCAGATTGGATGGAAAGCGTCTGTGAACAGCAATGTTCAAGTCTTGCCAGAGATTCTCAATTGGATTTAGGTCTGGACTTTGACTGGGCCATTCTAACACATGAATATGCTTTGATCTAAACCATTCCATTGTAGCTCTGGCTGTATGTTTAGGGTCATTGTCCTGCTGGAAGGTGAACCTCCGCCCCAGTCTCAAGTCTTTTGCAGACTCTAACAGGTTTTCTTCCAAGATTGCCCTGTATTTGGCTCCATCCATCTTCCCATCAACTCTGACCAGCTTCCCTGTCCCTGCTGAAGAAAAGCATCCCCACAGCATGATGCTGCCACCACCATGTTTCACAGTGGGGATGGTGTGTTCAGGGTGATGTGCAGTGTTATGTTTCCGCCATACATAGTGTTTTGCATTTAGGCCAAAAACTTCAATTTTGGTCTCATCTGACCAGAGCACCTTCCTCCACATGTTTGCTGTGTCCCCCACATGGCTTGTGGCAAACTGCAAACGGGACTTCTTATGGCTTTTTTTCAACAATGGCTTTCTTCTTGCCACTCTTCCATAAAGGCCTGATTTGTGGAGTGCACGACTAATAGTTGTCCTGTGGACAGATTCTCCTACCTGAGCTGTGGATCTCTGCAGCTCCTCCAGAGTCACCATGGGCCTCTTGGCTGCTTCTCTGATCAATGCTCTCCTTGCCCGGCCTGTCAGTTTAGGTGGACGGCCATGTCTTGGTAGGTTTGCAGTTGTGCCATACTCTTTCCATTTTCGGATGATGGATTGAACAGTGCTCCGTGAGATGTTCAAAGCTTGGGATATTTGTTTATAACCTAACCCTGCTTTAAACTTCTCCACAACTTTATCCCTGACCTGTGTGATGTGTTCCTTGGGCTTCATGATGCTGTTTGTTCACTAATGTTCTCTAACAAACCTCTGAGGCCTTCACAGAACAGCTGTATTTATACTGAGATTAGATTACACACAAGTGGACTCTATTTACTAATTAGGTGACTTCTGAAGGCAATTGGTTGCACTGGATTTTATTTAGGGGTATCAGAGTAAAGGCTGAATACTTTTGCACGTGACACTTTTCAGTTTTTTATTTGTAAAAAGATTTGAAAACCATGTATCATTTTCCTTCCACTTTACAATTATGCGCCACTTTGTGTTGGTCTATCACATAAAATCCCAATAAAATACATTTACGTTTGTGGTTGTAACGTGACAAAATGTGGAAAAGTTCAAGGGGTATGAATAGTTTTGCAAGCCACTGTATATCCATCGTTGGCTCATAACTCAGTTAGTGCCTTAAAACCTCTTGAGAGTTTCTTGCTGAGGCAAATTCACTGAGGCAATCCATTTCCTACATTCACTGTGGGGATCGGGGACCTCCAGCGTGCAATAGGGCCCATGTAAAATGGGGAGTAACAAGCGGCGGGCACTCAAAGACTGGGCAATGGCGAGAGGTAAGACCAGAAGAACTGAGAGGCAGAATATTCAAGTCAAGAGTGTTTTATTGTCATATGTTCCAGACAGAATAATGAAATTCAATGCTCCCCAAGTCTATGTAGTTCAGAGCTTATTTGTAGTGTTTACTAGTCTATTGGTTGTAGGGAAGAAGCTGTTCCTGAACCTGGATGTTACAGTTTTCAGGCTCCTGTACGTTCTTCCGGATGGCAGGAGTGAAATGAGACCTGGGTGGTGTGGGTCTCTGATGTTACTCGCTGCTTTCCTGTAGAGGCAAAACAACATGTTAGAACTCAGCAGGTCAGGCAGCATTGTGGAGGGAATGGACAGGCGACAGACATTTCAGACCTGGTCTGAAGAAGCTCCCAACTCAACGTTGCTTGACCCGCTGAGTTCCTCCAGCACTTTGTGATTTGTTTGAGATTCCAGCATCTGCAGTTTCTTGTGTCTACATACAGATGCATCTCCTGTCTTGGAAAGGTGGTGGGAATATTTTGTTTCAATATTCAGAAATTCCTGAACGGTTCGAGTAGCCAGCCCCCACCTACACGGCAGCAGCTTTGTAACTGTGTGAGACGAATGTTTAAAAAGTATAGGGCATGCCACAATTACAGTTCCTTATCTCAGCACAGAATTAATCCACAGGCACTGGGCCATTACGTTTGGTTATGGGAGATATGGGCCTACTTGTTTCACTTTAGACTTTAGAGGTATAGCATGGAAAACGGCCCGTCGGTCCACTGAGACGTGCCAACTAGCAATCACCCTGTACACTAGCACTATCCTACACACTAGGGACAATTTACAGAAGCCAATTCATCTACAAACCTGTACATCTTTGGAGTGTGGGAGAAAACCTACATGGTCACGGGAAGAATGTACAAAAACTGTACAGACATTACCAATGGTCAGGATCGAACTCATCTCCAGAGTTGTAAGGCAGCAACTCTACCGTTGTGCCGCCCTATGTGCAGGAAAGGCCAGAAGGAAGAATAATCTTGATTCACAAAAGGAGTTAAGAGGTTCTTCAGTGTATTTGATCATTAGTGTTGAGAGCATCATCGCTTTAAACTCCTAAGGGATTGAAACAACGTGTTTGGAGAAAGGTCGGCATTCCATGAATTGTTAGTGCTGGAAACAATTAATACTGGCTACCAATTCAGAATTAGGTAATTGTCCAGCTCTCTGTGGAACTGTAACTTTATCAAGAAGCTGCCCTTTATCAAGCAGAACTCAATAATCTTCATGCAACAAAATCTTGTGGGATGTGGGTTGGTTAGGGGGGGTGTACTAGCATTGTCCTTAGTGCGTGGTCATCAAAGCTTCCCCTCCTCTCATTGCCTTTTCCCTAAAGGCTCCTGCAATGCAAGTACAACCGCATTCACTCGAGCTTTTGAGCAGTTGGCGTTCCTGTGGTTAAAGGAGGCAATTTAAATGGATGAGATTTATCTTTAGAATCATACAATTGTGTCTGTCAAATCTTCACTTGTAAGATGACAAAATGCTGCAGTGTGCTGCCGTGAGTGCCTTATCTCCACCATCAAGTGTCTGATTTCCTTTTGTTTACTGGTTTTAGTTGCTGGTTGCTGCTCAGGCTGTTTCTTCTGTATTGTCACTTTTTCTTTGATCTCTCCTCCATGATCATGACGAGTTGCTGTGTGTGAGAGATTGTTGTCTGCTCCCGTTGAAACACTGCCACACTGCTTTCTGCAGTGGGTTTGCTGGGGTCTAGAGAGGCTAGTCAGCCACAAGATGCTAACTGACCATTAGCAGGGCTCGTATCCTGGGGCTGTACTTGAAACCACAAGTACGCAATCAGAGCACAGGTACAGAAAAATTGTGCAAGGCAGTGCACAGTAGTGTGTCAGTTAGTGTGCAAGGCAGTGTGCAAGTGCAGCAGATCAAGATCAGTCAACTGCCGCACCCCAACTTCATCTTGTCCCTCTCACTCACCAATCTCCACGGTTAATTATGCTGCTGGTTTCATTCTCAATAAACAACATGGCCCCTATGCCTACAGGAGAGATGTGCACGGAGGGAACGGGCATTGAATACAGTGCTGCCGGTGTACTTGACGAAAGCCGTGTCTTTCACCACAAGGTGCCTGAGGGGGGAAGCGACTTCACTGAGTTGTCTGGTGGAATTTGAGTTGATCTCTTATGCGTGGCAGTTAGTCGAACCAACAGCTACTGCTGAGGCCTGGCAATTGATCCATGCTGAATCCTGGCCATGTTGTGCCAGTCTCCATCACACGTTCCTCTGAGTTCAGTAAGTGGGGCTCAGCCACACCTGGAGTCACAGAACTACACAGAACCGAAACAGGCCCAACCCAGCGCAGGGAAAAGCTATTTATTCATATATATGGAACAAGCTACCAGAGGATGCTGTAGACGTGGGCACAATAGTGACGTATAACGGACAGTTGAACAGTGCATGGTTAGGAAATGATTAGAAGGATATGGACTAAATGCAGGTAAATGTGACAAGCTCTTATAAAACCTGGTCAGAGGGACAAGTAGGACTGAAGAGCCTGTTACCATGTTCTATGTCTCAACCATGCCAAAGAAATTGCCTAACTGAGCTAGTCGCATTTGCCTGTGCCTTGGCCCTAGTCCCCTAAACCGTTCTTGTCCATGTCTTTTAAATGCCACAGCCCTCTGTATGGGAATGTTGCCCCTCTCTCTTTAAACCCTTTAGTTACAGACTGCACTGTCCTGGGGGGGGGGATGGCAATTCTCTATCAATCAAATGGAAGGGGCAAAGATTTACAAGGCTGTTGGCAGGGCTGAGAAATTGCAGTGAGAAGAGGGAATGTCTGGGTGAGCGATAGTTTCCTTGGAGCAAAGGGACAGTGTGATTTAGTGAAGGATATACAATTATGAGGTGCTCAGACAGGTCTTTCGTCCCAATTCGTCCATGTGGATACTGGACTTTCTAACCAACAGACCCCAGTCTGTTAGGTTAGACAAGCACACCTCTTCAACCCTCACCCTGAACACCGGCGTTCCACAGGGCTGTGTGCTGAGCCCCCTCCTCTACTCCCTCTTCACCTACGACTGCACACCTGTACATGGTACTAACACCATCATCAAGTACGCAGATGATACAACGGTGATTGGCCTCATCAGCAACAACGATGAGTCGGCCTATAGGGAGGAGGTCCAGCTCCTAGCAGCATGGTGCGCTGACAACAACCTGGCCCTTAACTCCAAGAAGACCAAGGAGCTCATTGTAGACTTCAGGAAGTCTAGGGGCGGCATGCACACCCCCATCCACATTAACGGGAGGGAGGTGGAACGTGTTTCCAGCTTCAGGTTCCTGGGGGTCAACATCTCCGATGACCTCTCTTGGACCAACAATACCTCAACTCTGGTCAAGAAGGCTCACCAGCGTCTCTTCTTCCTGAGGAGACTAAAGAAGGTCCATCTGTCTCCTCGGATTCTGGTGAACTTCTACCGCTGCACCATCGAGAGCATCCTTACCAACTGCATCACAGTATGGTATGGCAACTGCTCTGTCTCCGACCGGAAAGCACTGCAGAGGGTGGTGAAAACTGCCCAACGCATCACCGGTTCCTCACTCCCCACCATTGAGTCTGTCCAAAGCAAGCGTTGTCTGCGAAGGGCGCTCAGCATCGCCAAGGACTGCTCTCACCCCAACCACAGACTGTTTACCCTCCTACCATCCGGGAGGCGCTACAGGTCTCTCCGTTGCCGGACCAGCAGGTCCAGGAACAGCTTCTTCCCTGCGGCGGTTACACTACTCAACACTGTACCTCGGTGACTGCCAATCACACCCCCCCCCCCCGGACACTCCTCCCACCAGGATTTATTAGATTTATTTATTTACTGCTCATATTAATGTCGCTCTTCTAGGGAGATGCTAACTGCATTTTGTTGTCTCTGTACTGTACACTGCACAATGACAATAAAGTTGAATCTGAATCTGAATCTGAATCTGATGTCAAACAAGATGGCCCATCTAAGCTAGTCCCATTTGCCTGCATTTGGCCCACCTTTCCTATCCGTGTACCTGCCCAATGTATCTTAAATGCTATTAAAGTACCTGTCTCAACTACCTCCTTTAGCAATTCATTCCATATACCCACTGCCCTCTGAGTGAAAAGGTTGCCCCTCAGGTTTCTATTAGTTCTTGGTTGGCAAAGGGCCAGTATCTATCGTGTTACTTGTTTGACTAATATTTATTGCCTTACCCTCATCAATCAATTGATAGTGCATCATAAGTCAGATTCTTCAGCAAAGGCCAAGACAGTTCACTGCCCTGGTTTGTTCTGAAGGGGCTCAGACATTGTATTTCCTTTTCTCATCTACTTGTGACATTTGCAGGTCCAGGCACACACGCTGATCCAACATGCGGCTAACCTCATCCAATCCTAGACTCCTCTCAGGGCCCAGCAATGTGATCACCCTGTCACTCCTGATTGGTATCGGGTGAAACCAGGGAGTTTGCAGAGAGTGGTATCAGTGGGTGAAGTGAGGATTCTACAACTTAAACCCATAACTTCTTGCTGTCCAATACTGTTATCTGGTAGTTTCACTGCACTCAAGAGTTTCTTGAGACTTGGATCCCACATTCAAAACTGCAAGTAAATCAGCTGGAACTGATACCTGTTCCCAAAGATATCGTCATGGTCATGGATGTGGGCAGGTCTAGGGCTCGGAGGTCCACTCTGTCGATCCTTATCTATGTTTTCTTTTGTCTCTCTCTTTCTCTCTCCGGTTCCCTCTCTCCAGTCTGTTCAAGGCCTGCTTTCAAAATGAACACATGGAGCCAAACACTGGCAAAAGGCTGTTGCTGATGGAGAACACGCCCGCTTGCATACAGACAGAGAACAGCTTGCACAACCTCGACAAAGGGGGGTGGAACGAAGCAGCTCTAGCTCAAACATTCCACTACTTGTAGAAAGACCATTGTCGGAGAACTGAGCTGGAGTGTTTGGAAGAGACACATTCCACAGCGAGTAACCCAGCTCAACTTCACTGATGGGTGATATGTCTGCCTTCCCAGTCTCTACCCAGTTGCTGCTGTCCATCCATCAGCGCTTGTTACCAGTTTCAATGTTCAACATCTGCGGCTATTTCTGTAGCCCCCTCAACTGGTGTGGAATTGACTTCCGGTCCAGTGAGTGCGTGCCACTTAGTGATTGCTTCTGTAACGAAATGCCAGGTGGTTATGGTTCTGGATTAGCAGGGCTGAGGCCACAAGTTCATATCCGTGCAGTCAAACACTACAAGTTGGATACGTCACAGCCTGGCTTTCCTCACTGGTCAGAGAAGCAGTGTTCTGTAGCAAACTCCCAAATGCCACAGCAAAGGTCACCTGCCACCCAAACTCTCTTAAAGTCTTCAGCATAAACCTGGGCATTGGGCAGCAAATGTTACCTTGCCAGTTTTGTTCACACACTAAAGAAAGCCAGTACTTTTAACTAAAGGGTGTGTACTGTTTGTAAGGTTAAGGAATTGGGCGAGTCTTGTGAAAATATCTCTGGCTGTACTTTCTGAAGCTACCTGAAATGTATCATCCCAACTTGGTGACTTTGCTCACGTGTTTCAGTTGAGGTGGGTTGGAGAGGGAACACCCGCTTAGTGTACTTTTCAGCAATGTCCGAGAGACATGTACAATTATGACAACATTAGTGAAGTAGTGGAGTTGCTACATGCTGTGTTTATAAAATCTTTGAATCACACAGTTCACAAATGGGTCCTTTGGTCCACCATCTCTATGCTGACCATCTGGTCATCTACACTAATCCCATGTACCCACATTAAGATCATATCTTTCTTCACCTCACCTTAAGTGCCTGACTAGTTCCTCTGGCAGCACATTGCAGGTATCAACCACTCTTAGCGTAAAAGACAGATTATCCCTTGGGTTGTATTTAGCCCTCCTTTCGCAGTGACTATATTTCCCACTATGTGTTTGAACTCTGGCTCTCTGCCTCACTAGTGGAGCACCGCAACCTTTCACACATACTCGTACATTGGCACTCAGTTGTAAATGAGCTAGATCAAAACCGTTGCCTCCTTCATCGGGCATCCCTGAAACTGCCTTCTCTGCAGAGCCACCCAGGTGGTGCCAGGCTTCTCCCTTTGGCTTCAGAATTAATTTGCCTCATTCAGCAAGATCTGCAAAGGAATCTTTTGTCCAGGTTACCACATGATTTGTTCCAGAATAAAGGCCACATTACACGAGAGCGACACAAGACAAAGATCACCCACTAATCCCCAATAAAATTGTGCCTCAGACTTCTCCAGGAATCTTTCCTTTTCCTTGCAAGTTGCTGATAACAAGCTGCAGAAAAGATCTCAGGGAATGGATTCAGCAAACAGCAAAATGTGAACCAGTGCTTTAATATTTGTTGCAGGGTGGTAAACATCTTCACCTGGATCCTTGGCCACTCTACTGTGACTGCCTCTGGAATTTTAACAATATTCTTGACTGTCTCTTATGTAACAAATCTGTGAACTGTCCAATTCGGTTCCGATGTACAAACATTTTAAATCCTTTGTGCTGATTGTATTTTATCTTCAAATTGGTCATGAAAGCCATTCAGATGCATTGCTACGCTTTGTGTTGCTATTTCAATGTAATTAATAACTTGGTCAGAACTTCAGTTCTTGAGATCATTGAGCAAATTGTGTATTGCAGCAGAACGTTAAGTGAAGGGCCTGTTTCCCTGCTCCGTTTCTGATTCTAGCTGCCGCACCCTGTTGTTAGGATGGACCAGTTACCCTCTCTTCATCATGTTTTGGCCCAAGTGGCAAGAGCTAGCCTTACGGCAGAAATTCCAGTTTTATTGGAGATATTTTTTGATTTTATTGCACATTCTTTTTGTGATATTTTGCTTTTGACAGTGTTTCAGTTCATGCCTAATATCCAGCAATGAGATCAAGCACTTGGCTGCTCACGTAATGTCATTCAGCCTTAATGGTATTCTATCCATCCACATCAAAGTGTAATTGTGCCTGTTGTAAATATAAATTAGGTGGTCTGGGCATGATGTTGGCTGCCTTCATTCTGGAACTGGCTGCACACAAAACTGCAGCAAAGATTGTGGTGGTGACTCCAGCAAACTGGTTCCTGCAAATCCATGTTCTTGGCATTGACTTCTCTGTGTTAATTTATTTTTAAGTTTATCCTGTTGTATATTTTTTTCCAGTTACTTTTGTCCCTTGGATAGCTAATGCATTTTTCTGAAGTTAGTCCTTGGACATTATTCAATATGATACAAGGTGGTCCCTCACTCCGTATGGTGTGACCAGCCCAGGAAGGTTACACAGTGTTGACTTGTTTTACACCAAATCCAGAGCCCATTGGATGAAAATGCGTCCCTTTTGAGAACTGGTCCATGAATATCTGCTGCCTGTGCCCTGGGCTCCCTCTTGTGGGGCACAGGCAAACAGCAACTTGTGTCCTTGTCCTGGGCTAGAACACTTATCCGCTACCTGTGGATGCCTGAACCAGTGGAATAAAACAGAGTTCACCTGTAAAGTAAATGAGCAAAAACAAAGCATATCTTGCAGCCACGTGTCATTTTCTTATTTAATAAAATATTTTGTCATGCAAGAGGTGCTGTTAATATTTGGTGTGTGGGAGTAAAATACTGCAGATGCTGGAAATCTGAAATAAAAATAGAGAATGCTGGAAACACTCAGCAGGTCAGGCAGCATCCGTGGAAAGCGGAAAATTAAGATTAATGATTCAGTTCTGACAAGTCATCAAGCTGAAACAATAACTCTCTCTGTCCAGATTGTCCCCGAGCTGCTGGTTGTACAGTGTTCTGTGTTTTATTGTAGAAATCCTTTCACCACCAGAGACTGTTTAACCAATCATTTTCCTTCAGCTGGCTGGCCCAAGTGTGGAACTATAATGTCGGCCAAATATGTTCCTGAGTGAAGGAGTGTTTGCAGTTTGATTGTCGGCACTCTTGTGTGTTGCTAGAATGATGCTGAAACCTGTGCTAGATACTTTAAATAAATGGGGTAAAGAGGCTCTGTGTGGAGTGTTTCTTGGTCCTCCTGCTGTGAGGAAGCACCTGGCATTGCTGGGGAGGCAGCAGAGGCAGAGAGCAGGTCCATACCCTGGAGCCAGGAGCCTTGTGGAGGATGTGGCTGCAGTCCTCGTGGGGTAGACCAGCAAGGTTCCTTCTTGTTAAGTTTACTAAAATAAAATGGAGGAAGATTATCATTGCATTGAGAGAAACAGGCCTTCAGCCCCACTCGTCCATGCCGACCAAGATGCACCATCTAATCTAGTCACACCTGCTCGTGTTTGGCCCATATCTCTCCAAATTTGTCCTATCCATGTACCCATCCAAATGTCTTTCAAATGTTGTTATAGTATCTATCTCAACCTACCCCCTATTGGCAGCTCATTCTTTTTATCCACCACCCTTTGAGTGAAAAGTTGTCTCTCAATTTTGTATTAAATCTTTCCTTTCTCACCTTAAACTTATGCCCTCTGGTTTTTGATTCCACTGCCCTGGATAAAAGACTCTGTGCATTCACCTTATCTATCCCCCTCATGATTCTATACGGCCTCCTGCACTCTAAGGAATAAAGTCCTAACCTGCCTAACCTCTCCCTATAGCTCAGGCCCTCAAGTCATATCTGACATCCTTCTCTCCTGGGTTTTTCTCCTTAAATCTAGAAACTGCTGTTGTTCTTATTACGCTCCGTGCACTGTGCACACACACTACGCCCTCACACTATGCCCTTGTGTGGTTAATTGTATGTATTGCATGCCTTTTGGTTAAATTGGAAGGAATTCCAACAATGCTCTCCTCTTGCCTACTTTTGACCCATCTCTGAGAACCTCTATCCCCAGGGAGTGTGAAGTACTCCACCTTCCCAAATCATCGCAGATGATGGCGTGTGCATGTGTCAGCAATGTCAGAAGCGACTCCTTCCAAATGCGACGGCGAGCCAAGTTATCTCGGCAGGCAGAGGTTAAACATGTTATTGAAGAACAGGGGCATTCTCCCAGTGTCGTGGTCTGCTACTCATCCTGGGTCAACCCCAGAAACAGGCGATGAGCCATCCCTCCTGCTGCTTGAGTTTACAAACTAGTGCCACTGGCAGCGGAGGTGTATATAAATATTTCTGAGGTACAGTATACATTGCAAGTGTTTCTTTACACGTGAGCTGAACCATTGAAGTAATTAGTGTAGGAGGTACATTCCAACTTCCCTCTCTTTGGTCACCTGGAACCTTGTCATTCTCAGAGGCACACAGCTGGTGTCCAGAATGACCAAGGGGAGGTGAATAAAAGGAGTCTAGTTCAAGTGAAGGTATAGTATGCGCAAGTATGGTGAGGTACAGGTGCAATAGAAATCTTGCTCGCCAGATTGTTGACAACACACTGGTCAATTAGATGTTTGAGACACCAGAGATTGCAGATGCTGAAAGAAGAAGCAATAATACAAACAGCTAGAGGAACTCGTAGGGCAGGCGGCATCTGTAAGGCCGCGTGCGGGATGGTTGACATTTTGGGTCTGGACCCTGCACCAGCATTGCATGATCTTTGGGAGGGATGTATGTGGATGTGGATGTGGATGCAGGGTGCACCTTGATGTACTCTGTGGAGAGTTGGGAAGAAATATCGGTGGGGCGGGTGGTGCCTCATGCTGGCCCTGGGTTCAGTGATGTGAGTGAACATGTGTTCACTTTGTCCTCTGGATAAAGAGATGTTGAAGTGGGGATTGTGTTGCAGTGATTTATTATTCCCCTCTTCACCTTCAGGCCATCGATGCAGTCACAGCAATCCTTCGGGCCTTCGCCCCCGCCGATGAACAAGATGCACAGCATGGGGAACAAGCTGCCTTCGGTCAGCCAGCTCATCAGCCCCCAACGCAACACACTCGCACAGGCCGCCATGCCGGGCAACATGGGTAAGTGCCATCTTCACATTCCCTCCAGTGCTCACCTGCCTCACCCTCCCTGGCCAAAGGGCATCCCTCTATCCATCTCGTCCCATCTCCAGCACCAACTCCACCTTAATCTCTCAGGACCACACTGCCTTCTAGCTCGTCTGCCCATTTCTGAATTGCCAACTTTATTGTTGGCCTGGCTAGGAGCTGTTTCCAATTGGTCCCCCTCTGCGCCAGAACACATTCACATTGTTAATGGGTGTATCCTGGTGTCGGCTCCATCCAATTTTCACTCTGTGCATTCCTTCTCCCTCCACTGTGGGAGGCACAATGGCGCAGCAGTAGCACTTCTGCCTCACAGCATCAGCGACCTCGGTTCGATCCTGACTCTGGGTGCTGTCTGTATGAAGTTTATTCATTCTCCCTGTGACCTCATGGGTTTGCTCCAGGTGCTCTGGTTTTTTCCCACAGTCCAAAGAAGTGCATGTTTTAGGTTAATTGGCTTCTGTAAATCGTCACTAATATGTAGGATAAACAAGTGTGATCGCTGGTCAGCGCAGACTCGATGGGCCGAAGGGCCTGTTTCCATGCTGTATCTCTAAACTAAACAAAGGATCGGGGGCCTTGCACTGCTCAACAGTGCCTCCAGTGGTGGGGCAGACAGGTGCCGCTCTTTTACCAGGCCAAGCGTTGAACGGCCTAGTATTTGCAATTAGTCAGTGAGCCAGTGTTCAGGGCCCTAAGCGAAGGTTCCAGCTTCAGATATTGAGTCACGTTGGGACAGTTGAAGGTGATGCCTTGAGTGGCTGAATAGTTGTTGACACTTTCCCTCTGACTCTGGCACAGTGATGGCTGCTGATCAGGGCCACACCTCGACCAGAACTCATCTCCAGCACCGTGGCAGATAAGGGGGTGGGACGAGGAATGAGGCGGGTCTTTGTGGGAATGTCTCGTGTGGCCGTGATAGCTCAACCCAGTACTCCCGGCACTGTGGGCAGTGGAAGAGCTCAAGGAAGCCAGGTCTGTCCTCTGGAGCCACGCCACAGGCTCTGGCAGCTGGCGTGTTAGGCAGGAGAGGAGAGGGGTGGCAAAGGATCCGTCTCCTCCCTCCATCACTCCCCCTTTTCCTTCGCTTCTCCCTCTACCTTATTCCCTTCCTACAGGGAAGAGTCTAGGACTAGAAGCCATAGCCTCAGAATAGGACAAATCTTTAGGAAGGAGATGAGGAGGAATTTCATTAGCCAGGGTGGTGTATCTGTGGAATTCATTGCCACAGATGGCTGTGGAGGCCAAGTCATTGGGTATTTTTAAGGCAGATACTTGATTGGTAAAGGTGTCAGGGGTTACGGGGAGAAGGCAGGAGAATGGGGTTGAGAGGGAAAGATAGATCAGCCATGATTGAATGGCAGAGTAGACTTGATGGGCCAAATGGCCTAATTCTGCTCCTATGACTTATGAACTTACATCCATCCCAGTGTCCCTCTTTACACTGGCTTCCTGTCTGTCAAAGAATTGATTTCAAAATACTACTGTTGGTTTACAAAGCACTGAATGGTTAGGGCCAAAATACATTTCTGATCTTCTGCTTAGCTACGAACCACCCAGACCTCTCAGATCGTCTGGGACAGGTCTGCTCTGTGTCCCCAGAGTCAGAACTAAACATGGAGAGGCAGCATTTAGTTTTAATGCACCACATACCTGGAACAAACTCCCAGAAAACTGCAGGTCTGCTGCAACTCTCAGCTCTTTTAAATCTAGACTGAAGACTTTTCTGTTTGCCGCTGCCTTTCAGTAAACAGTACAATTTATTAATTACCTATACTGCACTGTAACTTCTATTCCTGGTTTTATTCTATTTTAAATATTTTATTTGATTGCTTTTAATTTTGTAATTATTTTATCTGAATAATCTAATAATCATTTTATATCTAAATGTCATTTTATATGTGTTTCTTTCAAAGGCTTTAAATGTTTTATGTAAAGCACTTTAAATTACCTTGTGGTTGAAAGGTGCTATACAAATAAACTTGCCTTGCCTTGTGTACCCCTCCTCCTTCCTTCCTTCCTTCTCGCCCTCTCCACCTCTCCCCGCTATGTTGCTGCCCTGCCAACTGGTGTTTGTTCCCTCATTCACTCAGTCACTTTGTGAGGTGGAGGCTGGCGGGGTGAGCCAGTGCAGCGGTTGAGGAAGTGTGTGTGTCTGCGTGTATGGCTGCGCATGCGTTCTGACCAGATGTTGTGTCCTCAGTGCCTCAGATGATGAGCATCCCGATGCAGATGAACGGAGAGATGAACGGCCTGAGCCCCACGCAAGGCTTGACCTCGCCGATGGCCTCCACGTCCCACTGCACGCCACCCCCGCCGTACCCATCGGACAACAGCATCTCCAGGTCAGAGGTGGTGACTCGATTCATGACTTCCTCTTTATGCTGCGTTAGTGGTGGGGTGCCTCTCGCTCTGTGTGTACCGTCCCTGCAAACGACTTCCCAAAACCCCACGCCAGCTCCCAGTTGCCTCACCTTGCATACAGCCTGGAAACAGGCCCTTCGGCCCAACTTGCCCATGCTGACCAACATGCCTCATCTACACCGAGTCCACCCACCTGCATTTGGCCCATATCCTTCTAAACCTTTCCTATCCATGTACTGTACCTGTCCAAATGATTTTTAAATGTCATGATAGTATCTGCCTCAACTACCTCCTCTGACCGCTCGTTCCATACAGCCAGCAACTTTTGTGTGGAAAAAGTTGCCTCTTGGGTTCCTATTAAATCCTTTCCTCTCTCACCTTAAGTCTATGTCCTCGTTCTCAATTCCCCTACTCGGGGTAAAAGACTGTGCCAGCTCTCCTCCACCCTATCTATTCTCCTCATGATCTTATACACCTCTATAAGATCACCCTGCAGCCTCCTGCGCTGAAAGGAATAAAGCCCTAGCATCTAGCTCAAGCCCTCCAATCTTGGCAACATCCTCGTAAATCTTCTCGGCACTCTTTCCAGCTAAACAGCATCTGAGTAAATCTCCTGGATTACAAGCAATGAAAAGAGCTCTCTCTGCTTCTCCTGGTCTTGACTGCAGCCTGTTCCCAAGGTCCCACCATACCCACACTGCAGCCATAGCCCTCTCAGGTCTTCCTTCGCCCGCACTCCTCACCATCCTGGATGGAGCAGCTGGAATCTTAAGGGTCAACTCAACCTGAAGTTGGTAGTTCTGTGGGTCACTGTGTGGATATGGAGAACCCTGTGATCAGCTGAAGTTGTTGCACTGAGACCCGGCGCCAGCATTTAGATTGTGTGAAGCCTCTTCCCATCCCAGCGCTCTGTGAGTGTGATCCATTGACGCCACCTCCACCCTCCCCCACCTCTCCCCACCAGCCTCAAACTCGGCTTTGTTGATCCTCCAGCTGTGGGTGCTGCTCACAGCTTTCCGCCCAAGGTGAGCGAGGGTGGAGGGAAGCTCTGTGCAGAGTGAGAGGCTGCCAGAGCCCTGGGTTGCAGGGGGACTGCTGTAACGCTGGGACACTAGGACTGGAGGAGAACTGGCCAACTCCTGGCTGTGGGAGGGGCTGCAACAAAACCATTGCCTGTGGTCTCCATAGTCTCCAGCCTGATGCCCTTGCCCTGTGAATCACAGGTCTAGGGTTGGAGTCAAATTTGGACATTGAGAGGTAATTCCCCAGTGAGGGTGTCTGTAATTAATTCAGAGTGGTACAGCACATAAACACCCATATCCTGTGGCTCAGTGCAAAGATCGATCTTTAAGGGACCCCATTCTCTTCATAGTTACTCTTTTAGCCTTACTGCACTTATAGAATCTCTTAGGATTGCTTGTTCACGTATCTGCCCAAGCTCCCCACATTCGCTCACCGCCCCGTGCGATACTGAGGGAGCACTGCAGTGTAACAGGAGCTCTGTCTGCCCATCCCCCTGGGTTCACCCATCATCATAGGTGCCTGCACTGTTCCCTGGGTGTGACATTGTTCCAGTGTTTCCTGCAGTGCCGCCTCCTTGGCCGAGAAGCCCCCCCCCCCCGTGGCTCTAAGCTCACCCACTGCAGACGCGCCTCTGCTTTGTGTTTCTGTCTGGCTTGCTGCCTGGTTCGGGGACGGTTTGGTGAGGTGAAAGAGCCTGAGAACACGCAGTGCTAATCATTCTTATCCTCTCTGCCGACAGTTTCCTGGCCAGAGCCGGATGTGCATCATGTTTGGAGTATTTCACCACCCAGGGGCTGATGAATATTTACCAGATCGAGCATTTTACCATGGATGTGAGTATCTGACTCATCTCTCTGGGTTTCATCAAGCTGCTGCCTTTATAACCTTGGTATCAACTAAAAGGTGGTGCGAGTGTGGGTCAGACGAAGCTCCTCAATATCTTGACTGTGGCTTGGAAAGCAATGTCATTGTTTACTGTCATTTGGGAGCCCTGTGGGCCTTGGATCACGGACAAGGTGCATGCAGAGACAAGTGCAGGAAGTCCCCCATGCCGATGGGAGAGTCCTTCCCATCTCTACTCCGTTTGACTAGGGAGCAGGCCCCGGCTCTCCTTACAGGTGATCTAACTGTCTCCCTCTGCCGGCTCCACCAGGGACCAGCTAAAGTTCAGAGTGTGAAGACGGTGTATGTTTGGGGAAACTAACTGGAGTTTGAAAGGATGAGGATGGACCTCATTGAAACATCGCCAAATAGTGAAAGGCCTGGACGTGGAGAGGAAGTTTCCACTCGTGGGAGAGTCTAGGACCAGAGGCCACAGCCTCAGAATAAAGTGACGTATCTTTAGAATGGAGAATTTAGTCAGATGATGGTGAATCTGTGCAATTCATTGCCACAGACGGCTGTGGAGGCCGTCATGGGTATTTTTAAGGCAGAGATTGACAGATTCAAGATTAGTAAGGGTGTCAGGGCTTATGGGGAGAAGGCAAAGAATGAGGTTGAGAGAGAAAGATAGATCATCTGTGATTGAATGGTGGAGTAGACTCGAATGGCCTAATTCTGCTCCGACCTTACAACATGAACATGAAATGGTCACAATGCTGAGACATTTTTTTTTTAAATAATTAAAAAAATTATTCACGATAAAAAATATCTACAGAAGAACTGTGCAAAATTCCTCCAACATTCTCCACGATAAACATACATTCATTAGCGTTATATTTGGTAGTGTTCCCAAAAATCATAATTTTACCCGGCACCCTTGCCACTCATGTGGCCCCTTGGGGTGATATCCCTTCCCTTGCCAATGCTGAGACATGGAGGGTTTTGGTGCAGTCCATGAGTTAGTCCATGCAGGGAGGTGTATCCTTGTCACTTGAGTCGCCTCGAGCCGTGGTAAAGGATAAGGCAGGACTCTGTGTAAATGGGAAAGGTGTATTTAAAGGGAAATGTTGGATTATCATTAAATGCAATTAGTTCAGTGAAGTGTGCAGTCCCTGCCGAGCCCAGTGTCTGGGCTTCATTCATCATTTAAGGTGTTGGAGCAGAGATCTCGAGTTTGAATTCGGTACGGTTTTCACAGAGTTTGCCAACGCTGACAAAGTCTCCGGCTCGGCCTGTCCAAGTTAGCGGTCTGAACGCGGCATGGGCAACATTCCACGTCAGAGCCTCTCTCTGTTCGAGTTGCTGCCTGTCAATAACCAATGCTGTCCTTTCCTCCACCCCGGTTCAGGATCTGATCAGCCTCAAGATCCCGGAGCAGTACCGCCACGCCATCTGGAAAGGAATACTTGACCACAGACAGTCTCTGGACTTCACCAACGCCCCCCAACTACTGAGAAACAGCAGCAGTGCTTCCACAGCCAGCCTGGGCTCCCAGAACGAGACGCGCGGCGAGCGAGTCATTGACGCTGTCCGCTTCACCCTGCGCCAGACCATCTCTTTCCCTCCACGCGACGACTGGAATGACTTTGGGTTTGATGTGGACGGGCGCCGCAGTAAACAGCGGATCAAGGAAGAGGGAGAGTGATGGGAATTCCACTTCCCGGTCCAAGAGACAATCTTCCTAACCCTTCACTGACCACGCTGTTGGAGCACGATGTCTATACTCTGAGTATTCTCACTCTATTCGTATCGGTTGCACTTAACCTAGTTTTGTTTTATATCTTTATTTTACATTTTTTGTCTTAAGCCCAAACTGCCCATTTTCGGTAGCTGTATCAAAGCTTATAGGGTGCTCAAGGGGCTATGTGGGATTTATAACAGCTGTACTTATGCATCTCTTCCTGTTTAGAACGGATCACCCTCCTCAGCTGAGCGTGCCTGCACTGTGAGAGGGCAGAGGGAGTGCTTAAGGGGCAGAGGGAGTGTGGACAGGCTGGGCAAAGGACCCTCCTCCTCACTGCACCGATCCTTACTTGCACTTGGTAACTGACCCCAGGGTATTTCACACCAAGGTTGAGATTGGGTAGCTGTAACTTGCCACTGTAACGGTGAAGGAGGGTGTTACAGCCCCTCCCTGTTGCTATTTACGGCGATGACCGTCTCAGTACATCAGGACATGACCTGCTCAATGCCTGTGAACGGTGCAGGATTTCTGGTTAGTTTAGTCCCAGCCCTGCAGCTCACCCGTTTACTATTTAAACCTGCCACTGGCTTGTTGCTAGTCAATGGCAGCTCAACACTGCCTGGCTTCCAAAGGTCCTGGCCGATTGCTCGCTCGCTGTCGGTGAGTGAGCTACTCCTGGTGATTTGGTTAAAGCTGTCCCTCTGGTGCGGGCAGGGTGAGTGAGAACGCGTCACTGCTGGATGTCTGCAGGTCCCAGGCTGTGCTGACAGGAGCTGTGAAGAGGCAAGTAAATGGAGGTTGCCCTACTTGTCGCTGACAGCCTGAACTAAATTAGCCAACACTTTGTCAACTTGTCACTGGGTAGACTGTGACTGGCCTGGCCCGGCCCAGCCTGACCTAGCATGAGTGAGACGGTGACTAGCCCGGCCTGGCCTGGTGTGAGTGGGACGCTGATCAGGAGCTTTGACTGAAGTCACCACGTGTATCGTGACTGTTTACATATTGTGTTCTACTTGAACTGGTGCTGGGTGATCTGTGTGTTGCATCCGTTTCATCTGAGAGTCCTAGATTTCAATGTTAATTTTGTATTCATCTGGATGTTTTGCTGCAGACTGTCCTGTTGGTGAACTGTGAGCAGCTTGGTGCTATTGGCGGGAGTAGGGGTCATCTTGTGGGAATTCCTCTAACTCTGAAGTGGGGGTGACGTCTGCATCAGCCACACTCTGTCATGCAGAGACCACTCTTTTTCACCAATTCACAATTGTTCCAAACCTGTAGATGTAGAATGGAAAGATAATCCTTGTAGACAGTTTCTGTTTAATATCCAGTAACTCGAAAACAATCTCTGGCAAATTTTGGCCAATTCTACAGCACTTTCCTCTGGCAATCCTCAGTAAATGATTAATGTGCACAATCCAGCAGCACTGCCTGCCTGCCATGGGCTGTGTGACTTTACACAAATCCCACAATTTGGGGGGGGAGGGGGGGGGGCAGTATCAGCCTTTCATAAAGAGCCAGCCACTAGGCTCAGTAATTCCCTCGGGTGCCGAGCGCTGGTGCCATCCTCTGGGGCACCAGAGCCACTTGCAGCTGAGGCGGTGAACAGTGTGAAATGCATTCTGTGCCAGGAGAGAGAAGAGAGAGCATGGGTTCTGTAGAGTGAGTGTGGCTGTGACAGACTCTGACAGAGTGGCAGACAATGAAATGAGATCTGCTGAAATTTAAATGGGGTTTTCTGCAGTGTATTTCAGAATATTAAACTATCTGGTCAGTCTTCATTTCACGTTGTAAATATCTCTGGAGCATTTTGACAGGCTTTTTTGAAAAAATAAATATATATGTTTGCGGTGGTCCAACCATAATTGTAAAGATGTCAACAGTGTGCACCAACATTGGCAGGCTGGAAACTCAGTCTCGGCTACTGTTCCTGGTGATTGCGGGTACTCTATCCATTGTCGCAAGCAGCGGCAGCCGAGTACGTTTGCAGTGAGGTTGCCATGGGGCTGAGTGTTTAACTAATTGCAGCAACCCAGGAGAGGAGAGGGGAGGGGAGGGCAGGGGAGGAGAGGGGAGGGCAGGGGAGGAGAGGGGAGGGCAGGAGAGGTGAGGGGAGGGAGGGGGGGAGGGAGGGGGGGGAGGGCAGGGGAGGAGAGGGGATGAGAGGGGATGGCAGGATGGTAGCAGGTTGAGAGTAGTGTTTGAAAATGGTATTTGTATTTCAACCTGTGTAACTTTGTCGCCATGTGTTGGATTTGATGCACTTTAGAGCGCTTCTTGTATAAAGTTCCACCGCAACTCTTATTTTTCTTTTGCAGTATTAAGCATTCAATTAAAGATTTCTCAAGATACTGGTGACTGTCATTTCAGTTTTTATGTCCAGAAGACAGAATAGTTCACAGCAAAACCTCCATTCGTGATCAGATGCTGTAATTGTGCTCCCTCACCGCAGAATGCTGCCTTTATGTTGCAGCTGTACACAGCGTCGCAGTGTGGAGGTGAACTGAACCATCCATCCATCCATCCTTAAGGACCGCTGCTGCAAATCACACACACAGCACTCCCAAAACACAAAGGGGTAAACCCCCCCCCCCCCACTCCACCCGTACAACCATGGGGTGCATCCTGCCCCCACACAGAGTGAAGCTGAGGTAGGGATGGTGATGCAGCAGATCTGAGACCTGTCTAAGCCAGGGCAGGGGTGAAGCTGGATCTGAATAAATATTTAATTCATCGAGGAACAGAGCGTTGTGGGGAGAAGGTGCATGGGTGGAGTTGAGGCCAGCATAGATCAGCCATGATTGAATTAAACAGCGAGGCAGGCTCTCAGCCCTGAGGACTCCTTGCCCGGTAACATTCTCTGCGTTTGGAACCCATACCAGCGGTCCGTGATCCATCTCCTTGTCAGCGCCGTGGAAATGGGAGTGTCATAAGCTGTTTATTGCACAACTGAGGTCTTCACAGGCAACTGAACTCTTATTGACAAAATCAAGTGTCTCACCTTTCATTTTTAAAAATTGCATTGTCAAATAGAAACAAAATAGAACAATTCATGGACACTCTCACAAAGATAATAAACTTTAATAGTATCTATAAAATAATCATTTTATAAATAACGATTTTTAACCACAATATAGTTTCCTGTGCAGCATGTAAACACAAAGCACCCGCAGTAAATCAAACCACAAGTTTTGAACACACCGAAATTATACACCCGATATTTGAACAGTGAAGCCTCTGTCCAGGACATCAGTGCAGAAACAGAAAGTTCAGCTGTACAGTTCACTTCACACAGGTGGGCACCACCACATGAGGGCTGATAAACCCACACTGACCCCAAGTGAAGCTCCCTCCGTACTGTCCTGTCATACTCTCGGGGTCAGACACAGAGCGAAGCTTCCTCCACCGTTCCATCACACATTCCAAGGGTCAGACACATAGTGAAACTCCCTCCGCACAGACCCATCACACACTCCTGGCACAGTTTGGTTAGTGACGGAGAGTAGCTCTAGGCAGCTGTGTGTGACCAGTGGGGACGGCTCTCTGGAGCTGTGGGAGTGGGTAAGATGCTGCCATCTACCGTTGGTGGGGCAATGGAGAGGGATCCTTCAACCAGGCTCAGCAGGCAGCAGGCCTACCTAAGGACCGACCTCAGACTAGGCCCAGATCCACAAGGACCCGGCCGACCACAGACCCAAGCATACCCGGGAACCAGGCCTATCCGGGGACCCGGCCTACCACAGGCCCAGGCCTTCCCGGGGACCAGGCCTATACAAGGCCCAACCTCGAGTGGGAGACAATTATCAGCCGGTGCGGTTCAACTGGAAGACAATAACTGTTAGTAAAAATCTGTGAACAAATTAAATTAGCATTTATAGAGCACATTAGAACATTCTACGGGGTTGCTGGGAGATTTAAATAAATACATTATAGACCGGAGATTCACAGTTCGTCCCGTGGGTTTACTTCAACTCTGCCGTCCAGCTGCTGCTGAAGTGAAATCAGCTCCATTGCCTCGTCCGCCTTGATCCGTTCCTGCAGCAAAACGGAGCCACAGAGTCACCCAGCACCGACACAGGCCATTAACGCCCAACCCCTTCACACTGACCAAGGTGCCCCATCTACACATGCCCGCGTTTGGCCCATATCCCTCTAAACCTGTCCTATCCATGTACCTGTTGAAATGTCTATTAAATTTGTGTTTTTTTTTAATTAAATGTGAGAAAAACATTTTTCACACAGAGAGTGGAGAATCTGTGGAATTCTCTGCCACAGAAGGTAGTTGAGGCCAGTTCATTGGCTATATTTAAGAGGGAGTTAGATGTGGCCCTTGTGGCTAAAGGGATCAGGGGGTATGGAGAGAAGGCAGGTACAGGATACTGAGTTGGATGATCAGCCCTGATCATATTGAATGGCGGTGCAGGCTCCTAGGGCCGACTGGCCTACTCCTGTACCTATTTTCTATGTTTCTGTTTCTAAATGTTATATCACTCTATGACCCTCCTCCCCCTCACCCCTTCTTTCCCTTCCATCCTCCCCCAACTCCCTCCTCTCCCCCCGCACTCCTCCCATCCCTTCCTCCTCCCTACCTCCTTCCATGAGGGCCTCACCTGCTCTCGGAAGTGTGGGTCGAGGGTGAACCACAGTGCGACGGCGCAGCGCTGCCCACGGGTCACGGCCATCACCCCATGGGGGTTCTCCCCTCCCGACGAGAAGCCCACCATCCGGCCGCAGCGAGGCTTCACCTCCGCCTGGGGAGAAGAGTTAGTCCCGAGGGATTGGGGTTAGAGTTAGACAGGGGGAGAGGGAGTGCAGCAGACTGTCCTGGGGGAGTCGGATCAGGGGGAGGGTTGGAGGGTGGAGGGGGTGAGGTGTTTAGGGGGGAATTGTAAGGGGTGGGTCGGAATGAGGGTTGGGGTTCGTGTTGAGATGATGGGGAGTGGGTGGGTCAGGTCGGTGGGGATTCAGATCAGAGCGTTGGCTTGGATCGGAGGGAGGAGGGGGGGTGGGTGTCTCGCAACTCACTGTGACAGTCTTGGCGTCGGGCTCCGTGAAAATAAACTCCCCGCCGTCAAAATCACCGTTCAGGTAGAGAATGGCGCTGCGGGAGAACACAGTTAGTGAGGGGGCGGGGTAGTGATGGGGGGTTGTGGGGGGGGGGGGGGTAGGGGGGTTAGTGAGGGGGTGGTGGGGGTCAGTGAGGGGTATTGAGAGTCCCAAAGACTGTGTTGCCTGCCTGGTGCCCAGGTTCGGGACATCTCGACTGACCTGCAGAAGAATTTAGAGTGGGAGGGGAAATATCCAGTCGTTGTGGTCTATGTGGGTACAAATGACATAGGTAGAACAAGGAAAGTGGTTCTGCTGAGGAAACCTGAGCGGCTCGGGACTAAATTAAAAAGCAGAACCAAAAAGGTAATAATCTCCGGATTGCCACCTGAGCCACGTGTGAGTTGGCAGAGGGTCAAGAAGGTTAACGTGTTAAGAGTTGAATGTGTGGCTCAAAGATTGGTGTGGGAAAAGTGGATTTGAATTTCTTGCACATTGGCACCAGTATTGGGGAAGGAGGGATATGTTCTGATGGCACAGACTCCACTTGAATCCGGCTGGGAGCAGTGTCCTGACAAACCATATAACCAGTGCCATAGATGGGGCTTTAAACTAAATAGTGGGGGAGTGGGATCGTCAAATTGGAAATGTATGGCTGAAGTTAAAGGGAAAGAGGGTGCAGGAGAGGTTACCAAAGTTTCCAAAATGGGGCAGAAAGTTTAGAAAGGGATGAGTCTAACGTCAGACAAAACGAAGACCAATGTGAGAAGAGGAGTGGTGAATACTGAACGAAAGGTGTTATATTTGAATGCACTCAGTATAGGATACAAAGGTGGATGAGCTTAGAGTGAGGTTAGAAATCAGTAGGTACGATGTTGAGGGCATCAGGGAGACGTGGCTGAAGGAGGATCGGAGCTGGGAGTTGAATACCCAAGGTATTATCGAAAAGACAGACAAGTGGGCAGAGGGGGTGGGGTAGCTCTGCTGTTAAGGAATAAAATTAAGTCTTTTGCAAGGGGTGACAGGATCAGAAGATGTTGAATCCTTGTTGGTAGAGCTAAGAAACTGCAAGGGTAAACATACCCTGAAGGGAGTTATTTATAGGCCTCCGAACAGTAGCCAGGATATAGAGTACAAATTACATCAGGAGATACAATCGGCATGTAAGAAAGGCAATGTTACAGTGATCATGTGGGATTTCAATATGCAGGTAGACTGGGTAAATCAGGTTGGTACTGGCTCCCAAGAGAGAAAATTTGTAAAATGCCTACGAGATGGCATTTATTTCGAGAGCTGGAATAGAAAAGTAGAGGTGTAATGCTGAGGCTTTATAAGGCACTGGTCAGACCGCATTTAGAGTATTGTGAGCAGTTTTGGGCCCCATATCTGAGGAGGGATGTGCTGACGTTGGAGAGGTTCCAGAGGAGGTTTACGAGAATGATCCCAGGAATGAATGGGTTAAGATGTGATGAATGTTTGACGGCACTGGGCCTGTACTCGCTGGAGTTTAGATGGATGAGGGGAGACCTCATTGAAACTTACCAGATAGAGTAGATATGGAGAGGATGTTTCCACTTGTGGGAGAGTCTAGGAAAGGAGGGCATAGCCTCAGAATAAAAGGACGTATCTTCAGAAAGATGAGCAGGACTTCTCCAGAGGGTGGTGAATCTGTGGAATTCATTGCCACAGACGGCTGTGGAGGCTGTCATTGTGCATTTTTAAGGCACAGATTGACAGATCCTTGATTAGTACGGGTGTCAGGGGTTATGGGGAGAAGGTAGGAGAATGGGTTTGAGAGGGAAAGCCATGATTGAAGGTGGGGTAGATACAATGGGCCGAATGAAGGGGAGATCATTTAAGACTGAGGTGAGAAAAAACTTTTTCACCCAGAGAGTTGTGAATTTGTGGAATTCCCTGCCACAGAGGGCAGTTAAGGCCAAATCACTGGATGGATTTAAGAGAGAGTTAGATAGAGCTCTAGGGGCTAGTGGAGTCAAGGGATATGGGGAGAAGGCAGGCATGGGTTATTGATAGGGGACGATCAGCCATGATCACAATGAATGGCGGTGCTGGCTCGAAGGGCCGAATGGCTTCCTCCTGCACCTATTTTCTATGTTTCTATGTTTCTAATGGCCTGTGCTGTGGTACCTGTAGTCACGGTGGGTGTAAGCAGGCGGCTCCTTCCAGCACACCTGGGCATCAGGGTCCAGTAGGCAGTTGTCGGCATGGATCGGGTGGCTCAGGTCATTGCGATTATCCTGCTGACCTGCTAGTCACAGGGAACGGGCTGTGAGGGTGGGGAGTAACGGCATCGGCTGTGACCCCTTTACACAGCCCCCTCCCCCACAGCAATCCCCCCACAGCCCCCTCCCCACCACAGCCCCCTCCCCACCACAGCACCCCTCGCTCCCCCCTGCGGCTCACCTTCGATGGCGGTGCGACACACCAGGTGTGTGTAAGAGAAGTAGAGGGTGGAGTTGAGCATGAAGTAGGCCTGGATGATGGCCCGAGCCCTCTCGCTCGCCTCGTAGAACAGCGTCGCCCCCCGCAGCGAGATACGCCCTTCAACCCCGTGCTGGAGAGAGACGGGGGCATTAATGAGGAATAAATGTGGGGTAACCTGCCCCCCTCCATGCCCCCTTTCCATCTGCCCACTTCCCCCCATCCCCCCCCTCAGGGGCTATGGGTCTGATTCCCCCCCCCCCCCACACACCACTCACCATGAGTGCTCTGTAAACGGTGGTGTGAGACCTGCCCCCCTCGCCTTCCCTTTGTCCCATTCCCCCTCGCCCTCCCATGACCTCCCCCCCCCCCAGGGCAGTAGCACTAACTCCCCCACACCACTCTGCAAACGGTAGTGTGTGACCTGCCCTCTCCCCCCCCTCCCCCTCCCCAGAAGTGGGTCCAACCTTCCCCCCCACACCGCTCACCGTCAGGGCTCTGTAAACGGTAGCTCCCTCGAAGCGCTCGTTGGGGGTGTGAGGCGACATCTTGCCCCGATACCCATCGCCCGCCGTGGCGATGCTCTATGGAGGCAGAGACAGTGAGGGGGGTGTCAGCGATCACAGCGGGACCCCCATCTGCAGGGCAGGTGGGCCGAGGAATGACCAAAGTAATTTAATGCAGGTACGTGCGAGGTGTGGCATTTGGAACATTGACAGTGAACGGCAGGGCCCTGGAGAGTGTCGAAGAACAGAGGGATCCAGGAGTGCAGGCACATAGTTTCCTGAAAGTGGCGTCAAGGGCAGATAGGGTGGAAAAAGTAAGTTATTCCCTTTATCCTGTATCTGTACACTGTGGACAGCTTGATTGTAATCATGTATAGTCTTTTTGCTGATTGGATAGCTCGCAACAAAAAAGCTTTTCACTGTACCTCGGTACACATGACAATAAACTGAACTGAACTAAACACAAGAAGGCTTTTGGCACATTGGCCTTCATCAGTCAGGGTATTGAACATAGAAGTTGGAACGTTACGTTCACAGTTATATAAGACATCGGTGATGCCACATTTGGAATATTGTGCTCAGTTTTGGTCACCCTGCTACAGGAAGGATGCCGTTAAGCTGGAAAGAGCAGAGAGAACATTTACGAGGATGTTGCCAGGACTCGAGGGCCTGAGCTATAGGGAGTGGATGGGCAGGCTGGGATTTTATTCCTTGGGGCGCAGGAGGATGAGGGGTGATCATATAAAGGTGTATACAAATAGTAGGGGAATCAGGAACCAGAGAATATAGTGGACTCCACATGGGGGGAGTGAGGTTGGAGGGGAGGGGGAGCGGGGAGGTTGGAGGGGAAGAGGGGGGTGCGGGGTGAAGAGTTTGGAGGGGGTTAGGGGTGAGGTGAGGGGGGGAGACTCACGTTGGCCACGAGGAAGAGCTGCTGACACTCGAGGGGGGTGATGACGTGGTCCAGTAACACCCTCTGGCTGCCGTTCAGCTGCCGCGAGTCGCTCACCACCCTCGCCCCACTGTAGGGCACCGCGCCCCCTGTGTGCGGGGGGGAATAGACTGTCAGTGGGTATGGGAACGCCTCTTTCCTTACGTTACACCCCTACCACACCAAGCCCCCCCTCCACTGGGCACCCTGTGGGGTTTCGGGGGGGCATATCTGTGGGGATGGGGCACCACCCCCCAGCCCTTACCCCCCCCGCCGGACCCCCAGCCGTGGGGAGAGACCTTCAGCAGACCCTGGGACCTCCCGCCCCACATGCGCCACGCCCATCCGCAGACCTGATCAGACCCAGCCATCCCCGGGCCAGAGTGGACACTGCCCCCCCGGAGCGGACATCAGACCACCCCCAAGGGGGCCAGAGAAAATACAGACCCTCCCCCACAGCCAGTGGTCACCCGGACCCCCCGTCAGCCGAGCTGCCCCACCTTCCCGCTGCTCGGGCTCGCTCGTTCTCTCCGCCCGCTTCCGCTGCATCACCGGCATCACTGGGGCTCTCAGGGTCTCCGCCCCCGTCGTCCGCCTGGGTCAGAGGGCAGGGAGCAGGGATCAGTGACAAACCCCCTTCCCACACAGCGTCACCCCCTACCCCACACTCTGACCCCGATCCCTCACCCCACCCTGACCCCTTATCCCCAACTACCTCAATCCCTCACCCGTCTGACCCCTCATCCCAGTCTGACCCCTCATCCCAGTCTGACCCCTCACCCCCACTCTGACCCCTCACCCCACTGACCCCGCACCCCCCGACCCCTCACCCCAGTCTGACCCCTCACTCCACCCCGACCCCTCACTGCCACTTTGACCCCACCCCGATCCCTCATCCCAGTCTGACCCCTCATCCCACTGAACCCTCACCCCCACTGACCCTTCACCCCGATCCCTCATCCCACCCCCACCCCTCACCCCCCACGACCCCTCGCCCCACTCTGACCCCTCACCCCACCCCAACTCCTCAACTCCACTCTGACCCTTCACCCCGATCCCTCATCCCACCCCGACCCCTCATCCCCCACGACCGCTCATCCCAGTCTGACCCCTCACCCCACTGACCCTTCAGCCCCCACCCGGACCCCTCACCCCACGTCTCAAATCCTCTGTCCCCCTCCCCCCACCACCACTGTCATCCCATTTCACCCCCCTTGCGCCCCCAGATCTGGGAGCGAGTGACATGGAGCCCCAGCCTCGGTCGGTGCGGCGCGGGGTGAATCAACACTGGGGGCGGCAGCGGCGGCTTTCACTCCCACCTGCCGGAAATCTCCCGCTCCTCTTCCAGCTCCCCGGACACGGTCCAGCTAATCTGCAGACAAACAACTCCCGTTCAGACCTGTTCACCAGTGACGGTCCTCATACTGCCACCACTCAAACACATCACAACATTGTAAGCATACAGTGTTGAAGTAACTCAACCGGTCAGGCAGCATCTCTGGACAACGTGAAAACAGTCGTGCAGGAGCCACAGAAGTGTGGTCCATCAGGTTCAGGAACAGCTACTTACCCACAACCATCAGGCACTTGAACCTACTCAACCCTAACCCTAACCCTAACCCAAGGAAAAATTACAAACCACCTCTTGCAGTACCGGGGACTTGTTTTCTGATTGTGTTTTTGCACTAATGTCTTGATATTGTTACCGTTTTTTTCCTTTTCCCCGTATAGAATATCGCGTGTGGTTTATGTATGATTGGTTTGGTGGTTCCCTGAGTCTCTGCAGCCATAAGAGTTCCCCTGCCCTTGTCCCGGAATTCACGAGAGATTGTGTTGGAAGGAACTGTAGATGCTGGTTTATACCGAAGATAGACACAAAATGCTGGAGTAACTCAGCGGGTCAGGCAGCATTTCTGGAGAAAAGGAACAGGTGACGTTTCGGGTTAGAACTCTTCTTCGGACTCAGGCTTGGATAGAGTGGATGTGGAGAGGATGTTTCCACTATTGGGAGAGGCTAGGACTAGAGGTTATAGCCTCACAATTAAAGGACGTTATTTTAGGAAGGAGATAATGAAGAATTTATTTCGTCAGAGGATGGTGAATCTGTGGAATTCTTTGCCACAGAAGGCTGTGGAGGCAAAGTCAGTGGATATTTTTAAAGCAGATAGATAGATTCTTGATTAGAACGGTGTCAGAGGATAGAGGGAGAAGGCAGGCGAATGGGGTTAGGAGGGAGAGATGGATCAGCCATGATTGAATAGCGGGGTAGACGATGGGCCGGATGGCCTAATTCTGCTCCTATCACATGATCTTACCTTCGCTCCATAGATGCTGCTGCACCCGCTGAGTTTCTCCAGCATTTTTGTGTACCACATGATCTTACTTCTCTTCAGAGATTCTGCACACACCACAGACTGGGCTGTCTCTGCCCCGCAGTCCCAGGCACGGCCACGGGGTGGCAGCGGTGCCCCCTGCAGTCCCGGGCACGGCCACAGGGTGGCAGCGGAAGCCCACGGCCGGAGACATAACTCGGGGCTGCGGGAAGTGCCGTCGGGTCGGGCAGCTTCTGTGCGGAGATGGGTCGGCGATTGGGATCAGCGTCCCCCGTCTGTACCCCGACCCATGGAGGCTGCCTGACCTGGTGTTCTGGCGTGTGACATCAGACTGTGGGCAGAGACCCGGGGAGAGGTTCCCATTGACCGCTCCTTGACCCCCCATGACCTCCTCACGACCCCCATGACCCTCCCCACAACCCCCATGACCTCCTACTGACCCCTCCATGACCTCCTCACGACCCTCCATACGACCCCCCCCACTGACCCCTCCATGACACCCCCCATCCACCACTAACCCCCCCCACCTCACTACTGAACCCTCCACGACCATCCCACCCACCGCCCCCCCCCCCCCACCAGCCGTCCACCCCATCGCTGCCCCTCCCTCCCCCAATACCCACCCGCCCTCCCTCCTCTGCTGTCACCCCCCTCCCCCCCAGAGGGGTGCCCACCTACCGGGTCGATGTAGGGGAAGTCGTGTTCGGCGCTGGCTGCCTGGAGTACCTCCTTCTCCAGCCGGTACCTCTCCATGTAGTCCAGCACATCCTGGAGAGAGAACGCACCGTCACTCGGGACACAGCTGGACCACACAGCTGTGGGCCACATCTGTCTCCATACACCTGTGGGCCACATCTGGACAGCTGGTCCCATACAGCAGTGGGCCACATCTGTCATCAACCAGCGGTGGGCCACATCTGGGCAGCTGCCCCCCACAGGCAGATGTGGCCCACAGCTGGGGAGTGGACTGAAGCTTGAGGGGAGGGGTGGCGGTGAGATTGAGAGGGGGGCGAGCGGGAAGCATTGGGGACCCGGAGCCGGGGGGAGAGGTGGGACAGGATCACTGGGAGCAGGCAGCTATTTCTGGGTCAGCACATGCCCTGCAGAGGGCCGGCACAGTGGTGTATTGGCACTGTTGCTGCCTTACAGTGCCAGAGACCTAGGTTTGGTCCTGACTACGGACTGTTGTATGGAGTTTGGACGTTCATCGTGTGATCGTGTGGGTTTCCCCTGGGTGCTCTGGTTTCCTCCGTCCCTCCAAAGACGTAGAGGTTTGTACGTAAATTGGCTCCAGTTAAAATTGGCATTGGGGTGTGTGCTGACCTGCTGGGGTCCTGGGGGTGAGCTGGGGGTTGAGGTGGGGCTAGGGGGAACTGTCCCGTAGCCACCTGAGGGCGCGGCGGTGTGGAAGGGTTTGCGTGGGGAGGGGAGTGTGACTGAGCTACCGCGCCCTTGGGGGGGGGTCGCCGTGGGAGGTGCGAGACTGACCTGCCGCGGCCCTGTGGTGGGCTCGCCTCTGGCCCTCAGCTCCAGACGGTAATACACGGTGTTGTCCAGCATGTCGGGGTCTCCAGGATGCAGCAGTAGGTAGGACCCGCTAGCAGCCAGAGCCCCCCCATAGTCACCCACTGCAGGGAGGGAGAGAGAGGGGGTCAGTGTGTGGCCCCGGGTCCACCCCCCCGGTCTCCCCCCCTCCCTCACCCACCCAGAGACCCTATTGTAGTCATCCAAGGGGGGGGGAGAGAGAGAGAGGGGTCAGTGTGTGGCCCTGGCCCTCTATTCCCTCCCCTAGTCCCCCTGCTCTCGCAACCCCCCCCCCCACCTCCAGGGACTGCACATAGTTGGCCATTCGGGTGGAGGGGGACATCAGTTTGTGGTCCTGAACTGCCCCACTGGCCCCCAGCCCACTCCCATCCCTCCCCTCTCTCCCTCCCCGCATCCCCACCATCCCCTCCCTCCCACTCACATTCCCTCGCTCCCCTTCCCTCCTTCTCACCCTCATTCCTCTCCCACCCTCGCTCCCCTCCCCTCCTCTCCACCCCCCCCCGGGGGCACTCACCCCTGTAGTAGGAGTACTGCAGGAAGTCATGGTGCAGGGGGAGGTAGTTGTGGATGGGCGAGAGGCGGCCAGCGCGGGTCGACAGCTGCCGCACACAGTCGTGTTCACACAGCAGCACCTGCAGGTAGTGACCTGAGGGCAGACATCATCACACACAGTCCCGTCACAGACCCACCAACCCTCCCACACAGTCTTGTTCACACAGCACCACCTGGACACACAGACACACACAGAGACACACAGAGACAGACAGACAGACAGACAGACAGACAGACAGACAGACAGACAGACAGACAGACAGACAGACAGACAGACAGACAGACAGACAGACAGACAGACAGACAGACAGACAGACAGACAGACAGACAGACAGACAGACAGACAGACAGACAGACACACACACACACACACACACCCCCCCCCCCGCCCGAACACCCCCACCCCTCATCCCACTCCTCCACCCAAACCTGCACCCAATGCCCCCCATCCATCAGCATCTATAAACTCTCGCCCACCTCACCCCTTCCTTACCTCCACCCCCCCCCCCCCCGGCCCCATTCACTCCCTCTCCCATCCTCACCACCATCTGGCATTGGTCAGCCTGATGGGACAGAGCTATATGTCTGGAAACAGGCCCTTCAGCCTACCTTGTCGATGCCAACCAAGTTGACATATTGGTCCCATTTGCCTGCATTTGGCCCACATTACCCTAAACACTTCCTGTGAATACATCTGTCCAAATGTCTTTTATAAGTTGTACTTGCATCCATTTCTACAGCTTTCTCTGGCAGCTCATTCCAAATATGGACCACCCTCTGAGTGAAAAAATTGTCCATGAGGTCTCTTAAATCTCTCCCCTCTCATCTTGAGCCTGTGCCCTCTAGTTTTAGAATCCTCTACCCTGGGAGAAAAAGACTGTGAGCATTCACTATATCCATGCCCCTCATGACCGTGTATACCTCAATAAGGCCACCCCTCATCCTCCTACTCTCTAAAGACAAGAGTGTCTGCCTGTCCAAACTCTCCCTTTAACTCAAGCCCGCAAGCCCAGGTAATTTCCTGGCGAATCCCTTGTGCACCCTTTCCAACTCAATGACATCCTTCCTGTAGCTGGGCAACAGAACCGCACACAATGTGGTCTCACCAACAACATGTACAGCTGCATCATGATGTCCCACCTGTTCTATCAATACCCTTCCCAATGAAGGCCAGCGTGCCAAACGCCTTCTTCACTACCTTGTCCACCTGACTCGCCACTTTCATACAAGGGTGCACCTCTACTCGCAGATCTCTCTGTTCACCAACACTCTCCAGGGCTCTACCACTTGCAGTGTAAGTCTTGCCCTGGTCTGACACACCAAAGTGCAGCACATATAAAAGATCCTCCCACTGTGGCACAATGCCCAGCAATGGTCATTCTGAAGATGTGTCCATGGTGAGTAATGAAGAACAGAGGGGCCTTGGAGTACATCCATAGATATTTGAAGATGGCAATGCAGGTATATGATGTGCATGGCCCAAGACCAGTTGTGTGCTGCAGGGATCGGTGCTGGGTCCTTTACCGGTCTGTATTTAAAACAAGGACTTGTACGAGATCATAGGTGGCAAGATGAGTAAGTGTGCAGTTGACACCAAAACAGGTGGAGGGCTGGGCAGTGAAGAATGTTGTCTCAGGTCAACTGGGAAGGTGGACAAGGGAGTGGCAGATGGGGTTTAATTCAGACATGTGAGAAGTAGAGAAGTTATGGGAAGTGAACGCAAGGCAGGCCACACACAGTGACACAAACCACCTTCCCAAGCCAACAACAGCCCAAAGAGGTCATTTGTGGCTGCCCCTGATTGATCCTGGTCTTTTCTCACCTCCAACCCTTCAGCTCCCCACCCCCTATTTTAAGACGGAAGAGGATCCTACCCGAAATATCACCCATCGATTTTCTCCAGAGATGCTGCCTGAAGCACTGAGTTACTCTGCACTTTGTGTCTATCTTTGGAATGAATCAGCATCTGCAGTTCTTTGGTTCTGCAGTCTGGGGTGTGTAGTAGAACAGGGTAACTAGGGGTAAAAGCACATAATTCCCTGAAAATATCAACACAGGTGGAAAAAATTGATGAAGGTTTATTCTGGGCTTCATTAACGAGGCACTGAGTACTAACCCTTCCTCATTATTGAGTAATGAGGAAGGGTTAGTTAGCAGTCTTGTTGTGCGTGCCCCTTGGGCAAGAGTGACCATAATATGGTTGAGTTCTTCATTAAGGATGGAGAGTGACATTGTTAATTCAGAAACAACGGTTCTGAACTTAAAGAAAGGTAACTTTGAGGGTATGAGACGCGAATTGGCCAAGATTGACTGGCAATTAGTTCTAAAAGGGTTGACGGTGGATATGCAATGGAAGGCATTTAAAGACTGCATGGATGAACTACAAAAATTGTTCATCCCAGTTTGGCAAAAGAATAAATCAGGGAAGGTAGTGCATCCGTGGATAACAAGGGAAATCAGGGATAGTATCAAAGCAAAAGATGATGCGTACAAATTAGCCAGAAAAAGCAGCATACCAGAGGACTGGGAGAAATTCAGAGACCAGCAGAGGAGAACAAAGGGCTTAATTAGGAAAGGGAAAATAGATTATGAAAGGAAACTGGCAGGGAACATAAAAACTGACTGCAAAAGTTTTTATAGATATGTGAAGAGAAAGAGATTAGTTAAAACAAATGTAGGTCCCTTGCAGTCAGAAACAGGTGAATTGATCATGGGGAACAAGGATATGGCGGACCAATTGAATAACTACTTTGGTTCCGTCTTCAGTAAGGAAGACATAAATAATCTGCCGGAAATAGCAGGGGGCCGCGGGTCAAAGGAGATGGAGGAACTGAGTCAAATCCAGGTTAGTCGGGAAGTGGTGTTGGGTAAATTGAATGGATTAAAGGCCGATAAATCACCAGGGCCAGATAGGCTGCATCCCAGAGTACTTAAGGAAGTAGCTCCAGAAATAGTGGATGCATTAGTGATAATTTTTCTAAACTCTTTAGATTCTGGAGTAGTTCCTGAGGATTGGAGGGTAGCAAACGTAACCCCACTTTTTAAGAAGGGAGGGAGAGAGAAAACGGGGAATTACAGACCAGTTAGTCTAACATCGGTAGTGGGGAAACTGCTAGAGTCACTTATTAAAGATGGGATAGCAGCACATTTGGAAAGTGGTGAAATCATTGGACAAAGTCAGCATGGATTTACGAAAGGTAAATCATGTCTGACAAATCTTATAGAATTTTTCGAGGATGTAACTAGTAGAGTGGATAGGGGAGAACCAGTGGATGTGTTGTATCTGGACTTTCAGAAGGCTTTCGACAAGGTACCACATAAGAGATTAGTATACAAACTTAAAGCACACGGTATTGGGGGTTCAGTATTGATGTGGATAGAGAACTGGCTGGCAAACAGGAAGCAAAGAGTAGGAGTAAACGGGTCCTTTTCACAATGGCAGGCAGTGACTAGTGGGGTACCGCAAGGCTCAGTGCTGGGACCCCAGCTATTTACAATTTATATTAATGATCTGGATGAGGGAATTGAAGGCAACATCTCCAAGTTTGCGGATGACACTAAGCTGGGGGGCAATGTTAGCTGTGAGGAGGATGCTAGGAGACTGCAAGGTGACTTGGATAAGCTGGGTGAGTGGGCAAATGTTTGGCAGATGCAGTATAATGTGGATAAATGTGAGGTTATCCACTTTGGTGGCAAAAACAGGAAAGCAGACTATTATCTAAATGGTGGCCCATTAGGAAATGGGGAGATGCAGCGAGACCTGGGTGTCATGGTACACCAGTCATTGAAAGTAGGCATGCAGGTGCAGCAGGCAGTGAAGAAAGCGAATGGTATGTTAGCTTTCATAGCAAAAGGATTTGAGTATAGGAGCAGGGAGGTTCTACTGCAGTTCTACAGGGTCTTGGTGAGACCACACCTGGAGTATTGCGTACAGTTTTGGTCTCCAAATCTGAGGAAGGACATTATAGCCATAGAGGGAGTGCAGAGAAGGTTCACCAGACTGATTCCTGGGATGTCAGGACTTTCATATGAAGAAAGACTGGATAGACATGGCTTATACTCGCTAGAATTTAGGAGATTGAGAGGGGATCTTATAGAAACGTACAAAATTCTTATGGGGTTGGACAGGCTAGATGCAGGAAGATTGTTCCCGATGTTGGGGAAGTCCAGGACAAGGGGTCACAGCTTAAGGATAAGGGGGAAATCCTTTAAGACCGAGATGAGGAAAAGCTTTTTCAAACAGAGAGTGGTGAATCTCTGGAACTCTCTGCCACAGAGGGTAGTTGAGGCCAGTTCATTGGCTATATTTAAGAGGGAGTTAGATGTGGCCCTTGTGGCTAAAGGGATCAGGGGGTATGGAGAGAAGGCAGGTACGGGATACTGAGTTGGATGATCAGCCATGATCATATTGAATGGCGGTGCAGGCTCGAAGGGCCGAATGGCCTACTCCAGCACCTATTTTCTATGTATCTATGTAGGAGTTGGGATGTCATGTTACAGCTGTACAAGTAGATGGTGAGACCAAACTTGGATATGTTCTGGTCACCCAGCTACAGGAAGGATGGCATTACTCCAATTAGATGAAAGAAAATTCTCAAAGATGTAACTGAGACTGGGGGGCTTGAGTTATAGGAGAGACAGGATGGGGCCTGGACTTGAAGAAGGGTCCGACCGAAACCGTCGTCTGTCCATTTCCCCCACAGATGCTGCCTGACTTGCTGACTTCGTGTTTTGCTTAGGATTCCAGCATCTGCAGTGTCTAGTGTGTCTGCACAGACATCTTGGTCAGCATGTTGGGCTGAAGGGCCTGTTTCCGTGCTGGATTGTCCCTGTACACTCTGACTGCCCCATGAGGGAGATCACGGCTGGAGAAGGGGTTTCCACGTGTGCAAACACCGGTCCTACCTGCGATGATTTCGTATAGGTGCAGCCCTCTATGCTGCTCAATGTCTTCAACCTCCTGAGGCCCCTGGCACAAGGCACGGCACTCCGTCTCCGCCTCCCAGAACTGTCGCATGGCCTCCTCGAACGCACTGATGGCCAGCGAATACTGCTCCTCGTCATAGTGCTTCAGCCCCTTGTCGAAGGCCTCCTGCCAACAGACCGGCTACCGTTACAACTCACACATTGGCAACAGGTCAAAGACCACACAGGACAGCCTTCCAAATGTAGCAGCCCTCTGATCTGGGCCGGTCTTTACTGCCTGACCCAGGCCACATTGAGATGGTGACCAACTCGGATCATGTGAAGATCATGCCCATCCCTACCCATGTGGAGATGTCCATCCCTGCCATGTGGAGATGTCCATTCAGCGTGTGGATCTCCCAGAACATATCCATGCCACTGCGGCGGGTGCCCAGTCCCCAAGTATTGCACCATGAGTACAGACCACTACTGCCGCATGTCAACATCCCCCGCATGCACCCAGCAGACAGGAGAGCCCAGCATCTGTCCCAACCCACCAACACGTCCCACCCCTGAGGTCCCGAACCCTCTTACCATGTAGGGCCGTGCTTCCAGGTCGATGAAGTGAGACTCCCCGACGCCCTCCATCTGCTTGTAACGTTCCAGGCTCTGCCTCATCTCCATGTGCTCGGGATTTGCCAGGAAGAAGGTGTGGGCGGCTGCTGCAGCCTTGGCCGGCTCGTTCAGCTGGAAGAGGTCAAGGTACGGCTGCATTAGTCGTGGGCAGGCTGTCGACTAGTGTTGCCTCAGCTCAATGATTCAATGGTACTTTATTCACATGTACCAAGGTACAGTGAAATACTTTGTTTTTGCATACAATCCAGTAAATCACACAGCAGACCTCACCTGGGCAGTACACAAAGAGTCGCCACGTTGACGGCGCAGCCAAAGTTACAAAAGCTCTTGGTTCAATCACAACGGCAAACCAGACCTACCTGGTCACCGCCGGGTCCCCCACACCTGGTCACAGCCCCCCCCCCCCCCACCGCCAGATCCCTCTTTGCTCTTGGCGCCGCCCCGTGCTCTTGGTATGCCCCCTCCCTCCCGGTT
>JAXLNO010005137.1:0-37981 GCA_038087875.1 Malacoraja senta
GTCTCGACCAGACACGTCATCTATTCCTTCTCTCCAGAGATGCTGCCTGACACACCCACTGAGTAACTCCAGCTTTCTCTCTCTCTCATTCTCTCTCTGTTCCTACTGCGGAATCTAAAACATTTCTCCCCTAGTCCCCGGCGGTGTGTGGTTTACAAGTGTGAATGTAACCGGGCTGGGGACGGCAGCAAGCAACGCAAGCGTGGAACGACTTGTTGATTTGGAAAGGCATGTTGCGCTCTTTCTCTCCCCGCTGCGATCGTCTTTCTTGGGGGACAAAGGGATGGAGGATAGGGGGAGCAAAATGCTCCCCTTAAAATGGTTCAAGAGTACCTCGGGAGAGGAACGTAGGAGACCGTAGAATGAGAAGTCAACGGAATACGTAGACACACTCGTAGGAGCTCGTAGGAGTTAGTGAACATACTCGTGGAAGGTCGTAGGATTTCGTAGAATACCACGAGTTTGATTTATTTCTTAACTCGGGAGAGCTCTTGGGTAAATTCACATCGTGGGACAGGGCCTTAATAATTGTCAATCACACTCGTTTGGCCGGAAATATAAGTAGCCAGAAATGTAGAATCTCAAGTCTTCAGACTGTGAATAGTTAAAGATTTAATAAGTAATTTAATTAATTGTAATTTTACGTCTTTTTAAAATATCGGTAATTACTTTTTCACTCTTGTTGCCCTCATTGCCCTATTTGTAGCTTTCTAGGTAGAAAATTGTCAGAATTAAAAATGTGGCCAAATAGTTTATAGTCATGGGGCACAGAGTGAGATGCTTTTCGTCAACAACATCTAAATTAAAAGTATATGTAATAAGGAATCCTGTATTTTTGCCATCATGCTCATGGGACTAATAAAATGTATAAAACCATACAATGACTTTAAGAAAGTTGTAATAGACCTCATTAAATTGGCTTTAGATGAAATATATGACGGATCTACTGGAAATTATACTACCATTATGTCTAAGTCACTGCTTAGCCTTGCTGGAGTCTGCTTTTAAATCCGTGCTGGTTGACTGAGTCTTGCCGTACCGTGAAGAATAATCTCTTCTCCTTTTCACAAACAGAGCATTGGCTTACTTTGTGGATGTTAAGGATATCATTGATATCATATTCATAAATAATCCTGTCTACACAGAGACGTAGAAAGGATGGAGCATTTGCAAAATCACAATACAAACTGAAAATACAGAACAGATGAATAATGAAATAATGAAATAATGAAACAACAGAACAGATGAATAATGAAATAATGAAATAATGAAACTGAATTCACATATAATAAAGATCTTGGTATACGGTGTAAAGGTATGATAGTTAAAACATGATTAATCAAATTATTTTGCTTTTTCTGCCCATAATTGGCTCATTAAGTTATCCAGTCTCACTCTATCAGACAATCTTCCTTTCCTCCTCTTGCACCTTTTCCACTACTTAAACTAACTTATCTATCTATACATAACTAAAACTCTGATCTTGTTATCTTCCGATTTGTGCGGTCTTTCTATTTGCGCAAAAACTGTTTGCGATAGCGCTACAATTTTTCGCCAGTTCACTCACCGTTCTGCTATGCTGCGATTGCACCAAGTTTCGTTCCGATCAGTTGAATGCCGTAAAAGTTTGCGAGGTTTAAAAAATCTTAAAAACCGCGTGTGCGCAGACCGATCTCTTCTCCTGCCATTCAGCGCCGCGCGGATTAGTCTCTTCCCCTATCACTCACCTGGACACTCACTGAAGTCCGCCCCTTCCTGCGCCATCGCGTCTTTACTGGAGTGGAGGATGGCCAGCGGACGTTTCCAACTGGACACAATTTTCGGAGGGACCCGAAGTAGCCTCTCCTTATGCCCCTCAACCTCTGCGGTCTTCAATGTGTTTGACAATTCAATCCAACAGCAATGAGAGCATGGTTCATTTTGGTGGTATTGTTCTCATTTGAATTCATCTATAACTCTTGGAAATATTAAGGCAACCTGTATCCCCAGAGAAATTCCAAACCTTGGTAGAAAGGAATGCCTAATGCCTGATGTTCTGACAGTGGATCTCAAAAATCTGTCATTGTAACCAGCTTAAAAAACGAAGACAAATCTGATCGGGGTAATCACAGAGCGGCAAATTGTTGACTGCTTCAGGGAGAGTTATCATAAGTCTTTACCTCAGCTGATTCCTCTCAGTGATCAAAGAGCTGCTTCCAACATTACAATGGATTCCAAACAGCTAGGAGCAAAATGTAAATAAAGTTATTTGGGGAAATGCCAAGAGCAGCATTAAGCACGACACCTAATCTTAGTTGACTTTACAAAAGCCTTTGATCCTCAACTGAGATAGATTGTGGTAACCTTGTTCAAATTTGACTACCCTCATACATTCAACATCCTATATCTGCAACATGAAAGTATGAAACCCATGATTCTAAATAGAGGGAAACCATAGGTAGACAAAAATGCTGGAGAAACTCAGCAGGTGAGGCAGCATCTATGGAGCGAAGGAATAGGTGACGTTTCGGGTCGAGAATCTTCTTCAGGCTGATGTGGGGGTGGGGGGAGAGGGGCGGGAAGAAGAAAGGAAGAGGCGGAGACAGTAGGCTGTGGGTGAGCTGGGAAGGGGAGGGAAGGAGGAGAAAGCAAGGACTACCTGAAATTGGAGAAGTCAATGTTCATACCGCTGGGGTGTAAACTACCCAAGCAAAATGTGAGGTGCTGCTCCTCCAATTTGCAGTGGGCCTCACTCTGGCCATGGAGGAGGCCCAGGACAGAAAGGTTGGATTCGGAATGGAAGGGGGAGTTGAAATGCTGAGCCAATGGGAGGGAAGGGATGAATTGACCAAGGAGTTACGGAGGGAGCGGTCTCTGCGGATAGCCGAAAGGGGAGGAGATGGGAAGATGTGGTCAGTGTTGGGTTCCCGTTGGAGGTGGCGAAAAATGTCAGAGGATTATCTGTTATATATGACGGCTGGTAGGGTGGAAGGTGAGGACAAGGGGGCTTCCGTCCTTGTTACGGGATATCCCATAGCTCTGCTCTCACTCCCCATCCCCTCACTCGTAACAAGTGCACCTTGAAGCACTGAAGCTTTCACTTGTGTTAACTCCTCCAGATGAGGGATAATCGAAACAATATCAACATTCACAGCTAGACTAGCATTTCTCAATACTGAGGTTGCAATTACAGTGTTCACTGGCAAGAGAAGAAGCAACTCAATGGTTCAATGGTACTTTATTGTCCCATGTACCTAGATAGTGAAATTCCTTTTTTGCATACAAAAATTGCATTACAACAGTAAGACACAAGGATCTGAAGATGCTGCGTTGTGCATGGAACATAAACCACTGGAGTAGCTGAATGGGTCAGGCAGCATCTCTGGGGGACATGGAAAGGCAACTTTTTGGGTCTTTGGACTTCTATGCAATAAATACAACAAAGCAAAACAACTGAATAGTGCTGGATTGTAGTCAAATACGAAGTAGTACTAAAAAAATATAATACGCTTATTCTATTTCTGGTAGATAGATATCATTCATCTCTTGGCCTATCTATGATAGTCTTCAGATCCCATATTGGCCTCACCAACAGTGCCACTTCAGTCCAGTTCTAAGAGCTGGTGAGGAAACAAGTCCCGAGAAACATCCTCAGAGGATAACTTCTAATCACCTACTCCAGTTACTTATTATCACAGAGAAGGAGGCCATTCAGCCTATTGAGTCCATCCTCCCTTTAATTTCATAGAACATCGATCATAATACAGGATAACGCAGGAAAAGACCCTTTGACCCACATTGTCTGTGCCGACATTGACATCAACAAGATGGCAAGTTAAATTAATCTCCTCTGCCTGTATGTGATTCATTTCCTGCATATCCATATGCCTATCTAAAAGCTTATTAAATGACACTACCGTATCTGCCTCCACCATCACCCCGGCACCGTATTACAGGCATCCGCCACTATCTGTGTAAAAAAAAACTTGCCCTGTATATCACCTTTAAACTTTGCTCATCTCACCTCATAATTATATATCCTTCTCAAGCTTATATTCCTCAAGCTGTGACATTCCAGAGAATAACATTCCAATTTTGACCAACCTCTCCTTTTATGTAACCATCTCTAAATCAGATAGTATTCTAGTAAACCTCTCCTGCACTCTTTCTAAATTCCTTACATCCTTCATGTAATGGGGCGATTAGAATGGCACACAATAATCCAAATGTGGGCCAACCAAGTCCTATAAATGTGCAATCCTTCAATTTATATTCTCTCACATGTCCATTAACTCCCATTCTTCTCTGTGGATTGTCACCTTGTCGTGGTGGACAATTTTCTTCTGGGGGCGCCGTCCAGTACGGGTATGGCTGCCCAGCCTGCAGATGTCCGTTTTTCATCTCTTTTTTTATTTTTAGTTAGTTGAGTTTTTGTTTTTTGGAGTTCTAGTCTTTTTTATGTGGGAGTGGGGGGGGGGGGGGGAGGGGCAAACTGCTTTCCAGGGTCCCTACCTGGTCGGAGAGGCGGCTTTTTAAAGCCGGGCAGAGCATCTTCGACCCATCCTCATGGCCTACCAGCAGGCCTGGAGCAGCGTTTCCTGAGGGGACCGCCCAGAACCTCGGCTTTGGCGGTGTAGCAGCACTGGAGCGCTATCGTGGAGCGGAGCGGGCGATACCTTGTCCGGGTCACCGCGCTGGAACTCCGATGAGCTGAAGACCGCCGATGAACATCGTGGAGCTGCGGGACTGTGGAGCGGCCAGCTGCGGGCGGCGGCGCTGACTTTAACATCAGGAGCCTGGGATCTCTCACCGAGATCGCCAGTGGTGGAGCTCCATCTAGCGCGGCCTGTTGGCTTCGGAAGCCGCGGTCTCCGGTAAGGAAGCGGCCGTTCCAGGTTTCCCAAGCCGTTGTGAGGATTCTCCCGACGCCGGAGCACCATCATCCTGGAACGGCCTGGAACATCGGGCCTCCGTAAAGGCGACTGCGGAGGCCTCAATAGGCCCGACTATGGTTGGACATGGGGATGGGGACTGGACTTTGTGCCTTCCCTCATAATGGGAACCATTGTGGGGGATGTTTTTTATGTTAAATTTCTTTATTATTGTTATGTTGTTTTCTTTTTTTTATGTGCTGCAATGGCAATACACATTTCACTACACCAATTGGTGTATGTGACTAATAAAGAACCTTTGAACCTTTGGAGAAGCTTGTGTGGTCCTGAGATCTTGAGAGTGATGCCGTCTGGAGCTATGATCCTGGTGGGTCACCCATGGCGGTAAGGTCGAAGGGGAGGTCTCTGACAAAGAGTAATCCAAACAAGATCTCAACGGTGCACCAGGCGGAGGATGATAGCTGATTTTAATGGAGTGTCACATTGGCTGGGAAGGCGGATGAAGGCTGCCGCAGAAAAGTGTCCCCGGTTGTCTTGGATTTCATGCCACTGGATTCTGACCCTGATCTGTCAAGGACCATGTGGTTGCTGTCTGTGCACCAGTCTCCCCACGTTGAACAAAGTCACGGACAGTCATACTCGTTTCGAGTGACCGCTGATGATGATGATGATGATGATGATGATGATGATGATGATGATGATGATGATGATGAACTCCCATTTCATTCCTTTGCCACTTGCCCACACTAGACAGAACTTACCGTTGCCAATAACCATCCACGTGCTTTTTGGAATGTGGGAAGAAACCAGAAAACCTGGAGGAAACCCACATGGACTGTCCCAATTCAGTGGAGTACTAACTACTTCACCATCGTGTGTGATCCTAGTTTTGGAATGTGGCTTTACTTTACCTGCAGTGGTTTCTCCTGCTTTCCTCACACGCTCATATCTTTTATGATTTTTTCCTCAGTATCAGCTGCTTTCTACCTCTTACCGCTTGTACTCAGCCCCGTTGCCTTGATGAAAGCAGTTCTATCTGTCTGGCTCTTCCATTAATCCACATCCTATCAAGGAGTGGGAGTGGATGGGCGGTAATCACTTTTAGCTTAATACTGGCAAAACCAATGCCGTTTTGTTTCTAGTGACAGCATACATATTTATTTTATTTTTGGGCACCACAGATTACGAAAGAGGTGAAGGTCTTTGACAGAATGTAAGGAAAATCTACTTGAGCATTTCCAGAGATTAATTACATGGATGTGTAATATCTATGTAGAAGATAGGGATGTTCTCCTTGGACAGAGAGGGTGGAATTTGGGATCACACTAGGGTATTTAAAATCGCAGATGATTATAGGCAGAATTGATATAAATATATTGTTCCCTTTGGGTGGAAGGGTCAAAAGCTAAGGATGTAAGTGTGGCACGTTGGCACAGCTAATAGAACCACAGACTGCCAGAGATTGAGGTTCAGTCCAGTGCTGCATGTGTGGTGTCAGCATGTTCTCCCTGGTTTCCTCTGAGTTCTCTGGATTGCTTCCATCCCAAAGACTGTGAATCGGAAGGTTATATGGCCACTGTAAATTCTCCCTGGCATGTACTGTAGGTGATTGGTGCTATCTGTAAGGAGTTGATGAAATGGGTCGGGTTTAGGTTTAATTATTGTTACAAGTACTGCAGTACAGTGACAAACTTTGTTTTGCGTGCTATCCAATTAAGTCAGATAACACTATGCATCAATACAATCAAATCAAACTCCATTACAATCGGTAAAGCAAAGGAAAAGGTAGTGATCAGAATATAGTTCTCAGCATTGTAGCAAACTCGTTCCAGAGACAAGTACAATGTCTGCAATGGGGTGGAGGTAAATTGGACAGCTTATGGAATGACCATTCAGAAGCCAGATAACGGAGGGAGAGAAGTTGTCCTTGAGTCTGGCGGTGCACGCCTTCAAGCTTCTATATCTTCTGGCCTACAGGATGGCGAGAAGAGGGAATGGCCGGGGTGGGACAAGCCTTTGATTATGTTTGCTGCCTTTCTGAGGCAGTGTGAAATGTAGGTGGAGTCGGAGAATAAAGAAATGGAATTAGCAACATGATTGTAAATGGTGGTTGATCTTCAACATGGACTCAGTTGGGTGAAAGGTTTGTTAACATGCTGTATGTCTTTATGACTCTAAGAAGGTGGTCAGGTGAAAAGCGCTAAAAGTAATATGAGTCAAAAATGTTTTAGGCATCAAGTGATTAACATTCAGAAATTGCTGCTTGAGAGTAGCAGAGGCAGATTCAATGGTGGGATTCAAAAGGGAACAAGGTGTATTTAAAAGAAAAAGATTTGCTGAGCTATATGGAAAGCGTAGGGTGTTGGGTCCAGTTGGATTGCTCACTTAGAACTGGCATGGACTTGTACATATGTAAGACATTCATTGATGAGGCAATGTCCTTTCATGATCTAATCTTCCTGCAATTGTACGGTAAGAACAAGACACTTGGGACCAGGAATAGGTCAAACGGCAGAATAGATAGAATATCTATTGCTATTCAATAATGTAATACCTTCGCAACATTCAACAGACCATTAATCTGTCCCACACTTGAATGTACCAATGTTAGATAATATACCTCATCTAAGTTAGCCAAAAATACAACCCCCCATGAAGAAAAACATCTCTAAGCATTTATTCTGTCATTTCTATCAAAATCACGTGATTCAGTGAGTTCACCATAATGTATTTAATCTCAAGAGATCTCAACCCAATTTCCACTGTCTTTTTTTCATAGACAATTCCCTTGTTCCTGGAATCAATTAATGAACTCTGAAGACAAGAACAACTTCCCGTAAATAAGGAAATCTAAAATGTACAGTCTTGCTTGTGCAGGCACCTGAAAGGTCTATAAAGTTGAACGATGGCTTCCTTTATTTTTGCCTTCCTCACAATAAAGGTCAACATTCCCTTGGTTCTCTTATTTTATTCCAGTACCGGCTTGCTGACTTTCTGTGTTTCTTGTCCACAATCTCTTAATAGAATTATAGAGTCATACAGCATGAAAACAGGCCCTTTGGCCCAACTTGCCTATGCCAACCACAAGCCCCATCTACACTAGTTCCACCTGCTCACATTCACAATCACCCCTCATCCTCCTGCTCTCCAAGCAATAAAGTCCTACCCTGATTAACCTCTCCCTGTAACTCAGGCCCTCAAATACTGGCAACATCCTCGTAAATCTCCTCTGCACCCTTTCCAGCTTGACAATATCTTTCCTATAATATAGTGACCAAAACTGAATACAATACTCTAAATGTGGCCTCACTAATGTCTTATATAACCGCAGCATGACCTCCCATCATCTATGTAGTGGCAGATTATTATATCGTTCAAGGAATCTTTCCTCTAGCCACTATGATTGAAGACAGGGGTAAGGAGAAGAATAGATAAGCATCCACAAGCTCTCCACAAGACATTCAATGCCGTCCAAAGATAAATCTTCAAAACAAAGTCTCTTAATTATTAATTGTTACAAATTGTTAATTCGTTTCTTTATTTTCTAGTAAAAACCGTAAGATATTCATGCAAACTTCTTCTTGTTAAAGTACATTGTGATCTTACTCATAGTCAAACTCGTGCATGGTGGAACCCATGCATGGTCAAAAGCTGTGACCTCTCCCCCATGCTTCTTCAAACTAAAACTATAAACTACTAGCGTCTGCATGAGAATCCCTGCCACAAACACGCCTCCGACTATGTAATAAATCCCACCCACATAATTACAGGCAGATAAAATTTAAAGGTAACTGGTTATAGTTATAACATACTGAATTAAGCTAAATATCTACTACAATCTATACTCAATAGTATACTCACTGGTGATCTATTCATCACTCTGACTGATGAAGGCCAATGTGCCGAAAGCCTTTTTGACCATCCTATCTACCTGTGAAGCCACTTTCAAGGAATTATGTACCTGCACTCCTAGATTACTTCTGCTCTACAACACTCCCCTATCATTCACTGTGTATGTTCTGCCCATGTTAGACTTCCCAAAATGCAACACCTCGCATTTCTCTGTATTAAATTCCATCAACCATTCCTCAGCCCACTTGCCCAACTGATCAAGATCCTGCTGCAACTTTTGACACCAACTTCACTTGTAATACAACCCATTTTTGTGTCATCAAACTTGCTAATCATGTATATTTGCATCCAAATCATTGATATAGATGACAAACAGCGATGGTAGCCAGCACCAAACCCTGAGGCACAGGACTCCAGCACAACAAACAACGTTCCTCTATCACCCATCAATCCAATTTTCTATCCATTCAGCTTTCTGTCCATGGATCCTATGTGATCTAACCTTCCAGGGCAACCTACCATGCGGAACCTTGTTCAATGCCTTGCTGAATCCCAAATATATACAATGTCTCTGCTCTCCCGTCATCAACTTTTTTTGGTCACATCTTCAAAATACTCAATCAGATTTGTGAGACACGACATCCCACATACTAAACCACGCTGACTATCCCCAATCAGCCCTTGCCCATCTAAATGCATGTATATCTTATCCCGTAGAATACTCTTTAGTAAACTTCCGACCACCAATGTTAGGTTCACTGACCTGTAGTTCACAGGCTTTTCCCCGCAGCTCTTCTTGAATAGAGGCACAGCATTTGCCACCCTCCAGTCTTCCAGCACCTCACCTGCAGTTAATGACGACTCATAAATTTCAGCCGGTGCACCTGCAATTTCCTCTCTGGCTTCTCACAGTGTCCTCGGATATATTTGATCAGGCCCGGGAGATTTCTCAAACTTCATATGCATCAGGACCTTCAGCAACTCCTTAACTGTAATACTGACTGCTCTCAAATCACTTTCATTGACTGCCGCACATTCCCCAGTCCTCATGTCTTTCTCCATAATGAAAGCAGAGGAGAAATACCTTGTCCATCTCCTGTGGCTTCACACAGTTGACTGCTTTGATTCCTGTGGGGTCCCATTCTCTCTCGGGTTACCCTTTTCCCCCTCTATGTACTAATAACATCTCTTGGGATTATCCTTAATGTTATCTGCCAGAGCTATCTGTTGTATCCTTTTTTCATTGGTGGTCTCCTTTTTTTAACGTGCTCCTCGGTTCCCGACACTCCTTCAGAGTTACACTTGATCCCAGCTGCCTACACCTGCCCAATACTTATTTTTTATTCTTGACCAAAGTCTCAATTTCCCTCATCATCCAAGCTTCCTTACGCTCACCTGCCTTGCCCTTCACTCTGACAGGAACATGCATGACCTAGACTCTTCTCAGTACACTTTTAAATACATCCCACTTCCCTGACATTCCTTTTCCTTTAAGCAGCTTGCTCCAATGAACATCAGTGAGTTCCTGTCTTATACCTTCAAAGTTGGCCTTGCCCCAATTTAGAATTTTAACTCGTGGGCCCAATCTGTCTCTATCCATAACCAGCTTAAATCTAATAGAAACCTAATGGATCGTTGGTCCCAAAAGGCTCATGCATGAAGACCTCATCCATAGCCCCTTCCAATTTCCCAAGACAAGATCAAGTGTTGCCCTCTCCCATATGGGGTCCTATACATATTGCTGGAGGAAACTCTCCTGAACACATTTGACACATTCCACCTTTTGCACTGTGGCATTCCTATTACGACAAACTATAGCTGCCTACAATCTCCCAGCATATTTGCTCTTCTAATTCCCATTGACTATTTGGGGGCCTGTAGTACACCCCGAAAAAGGTGATCATCCTTTTCTTGTTCCTCAGCTCCGACCACATAGCCTCACCAGATGAACAATCCATAATGTCACCTCTGACCACTGCTGTGGCATCCTCCTTAACCAATGACGCAATATCCTCTCCTCTTTTACCCTCCCTCTGTCTCTCCTGAAGCATCTGTACCCTGGAACATTGTGGAGCTAGTCCTGCCCCTCTCTTAACCAGGTTCCGTAATGGCTACAACTTCCCTATGCAAGCCCTATGTTCATCTGCTTTGCCCATCTGTCCTCTTGAATTAAAATAATATTAATACGACCTCTCACCATTTAAGTAGTATTTTCCTTTTCTATTCTTCCCACTATTATTCCCACTAAAGTGGATAATTGTGCACTTGCTCTTCAGCTGCTATCATTTTTGTCACTCACTTAACCTATCTGTATGGTAATGCTTATACATCATGTCATACATACATCATACATCAATGATGTATGCATACATCAATGTGAATATATTACCACAGGTATAATGTCTAAATCCTGAATATAGATCATAAATAATGGTAGAACAGCCCTCTCGATCGTTTTATTTTCTATCCATCAATCGATCATTTTATTTTCAATCCATCAATCATCCATCTATAGTAATATATTATCCTCAATTCTAACTATCATGCGCTGTAACATTTTATTCTATGTTTATTATTTGCAGGGGATATCTGCAAAGGCTACTGGGGAGACTTTAAACTAGAATGGTTGGGGGGAGGGACTCAAATAGAGAATGCTATTAGACAGTGTGTGAGGCAGGAGGCAGAGAAGGAAAGCACTCAGACCAAACATGTAGGGGGGAAAGAAGAAAACAATAATAAACAGAGAATAAGAGGTGGTGGGGTTCTTAAATGGGTGAGCAGAGAAACAGAGGGGTGTAAAATGCGGGCGGAAGCAATAGGTAGCAAGGTGAAAAGTAAAAGTGGCAGGCAGACAAATCCAGGGCAAAAATCAAAAAGGGCCACTTTTCAACATAATTGTATAAGAGCGTTGTAAAAACAAGCCTGAAGGCTTTGTGTCTCAATGCAAGGAGCATTCGTAATAAGGTCGATGAGTTGAACGTGCAGATAGCAATTAATGATTATGATATAGATGGGATCACGGAGACATGGCTCCAGGGTGACCAAGGCTGGGAGCTGAACATCCAGGGATATTCAATATTCAGGAGGGATAGAGAGAAAGGAAAAGGAGGTGGGGTAGCGTTGCTGGTTAGAGAGGAGATTAACACAGTGGAAAGGAAGGACATTAGCTTGGAGGATGTGGAATCTGTATGGGTAGAGCTGCGAAACACTAAGGGGCAGAAAACGCTGGTGGGTGTTGTGTACAGGCCACCTAGCAGTAGTAGTGAAGTTGGGGATGGCATCAAACAGGAAATTAGAAATGCGTGCAACAAAGGCAAAACAGTTATAATGGGTGACTTCAATCTACATATAGATTGGGTGAATCAAATTGGCAGGGGTGCTGAGGAAGAGGATTTCTTGGAATGTATGCGGGATAGTTATCTAAACCAACATGTAGAGGAACCAACGAGAGAGCAGGCTATTCTAGACTGGGTATTGAGTAATGAGGAAGGGTTAGTTAGCAGTCTTGTTGTGCGTGCCCCCTTGGGCAAGAGTGACCATAATATGGTTGAGTTCTTCATTAGGATGGAGAGTGACATTGTTAATTCAGAAACAACGGTTCTGAACTTAAAGAAAGGTAACTTTGAGGGTATGAGACGTGAATTGGCCAAGATTGACTGGCAATTAGTTCTAAAAGGGTTGACGGTGGATAGGCAATGGAAGGCATTTAAAGACTGCATGGATAAACTACAAAAATTGTTCATCCCAGTTTGGCAAAAGAATAAATCAGGGAAGGTAGTGCATCCGTGGATAACAAGGGAAATCAGGGATAGTATCAAAGCAAAAGATGATGCATACAAATTAGCCAGAAAAAGCAGCATACCAGAGGACTGGGAGAAATTCAGAGACCTGCAGAGGAGGACAAAGGGCTTAATTAGGAAAGGGAAAATAGATTATGAAAGGAAACTGGCAGGGAACATAAAAACTGACTGCAAAGGTTTTTATAGATATGTGAAGAGAAAGAGATTAGTTAAAACAAATGTAGGTCCCTTGCAGTCAGAAACAGGTGAATTGATCATGGGGAACAAGGATATGGTGGACCAATTGAATAACTACTTTGGTTCCGTCTTCACTAAGGAAGACATAAATAATCTGCCGTAAATAGCAGGGGGCCGCGGGTCAAAGGAGATGGAGGAACTGAGTGAAATCTAGGTTAGTCGGGAAGTGGTGTTGGGTAAATTGAATGGATTAAAGGCCGATAAATCACCAGGGCCAGATAGGCTGCATCCCAGAGTACTTAAGGACGTAGCTCCAGAAATAGTGGATGCATTAGTGATAATTTTTCAAAACTCTTTAGATTCTGGAGTAGTTCCTGAGGATTGGAGGGTAGCAAATGTAACCCCACTTTTTAAGAAGGGAGGGAGAGAGAAAACGGGGAATTACAGACCAGTTAGTCTAACATCGGTAGTGGGGAAACTGCTAGAGTCACTTATTAAAGATGGGATAGCAGCACATTTGGAAAGTGGTGAAATCATTGGACAAAGTCAGCATGGATTTACGAAAGGTAAATCATGTCTGACGAACCTTATAGAATTTGTCGAGGATGTAACTAGTAGAGTGGATAGGGGAGAACCAGTGGATGTGTTGTATCTGGACTTTCAGAAGGCTTTCGACAAGGTACCACATAAGAGATTAGCATACAAACTTAAAGCACACGGTATTGGGGGTTCAGTATTGATGTGGATAGAGAACTGGCTGGCAAACAGGAAGCAAAGAGTAGGAGTAAACGGGTCCTTTTCACAATGGCAGGCAGTGACTAGTGGGGTACCGCAAGGCTCAGTGCTGGGACCCCAGCTATTTACAATTTATATTAATGAACTGGATGAGGGAATTGAAGGCAACATCTCCAAGTTTGCGGATGACACTAAGCTGGGGGGCAGTGTTAGCTGTGAGGAGGATGCTAGGAGACTGCAAGGTGACTTGGATAGGCTGGGTGAGTGGGCAAATGTTTGGCAGATGCAGTGTAATGTGGATAAATGTGAGGTTATCCACTTTGGTGGCAAAAACAGGAAAGCAAACTATTATCTAAATGGTGGCCGATTAGGAAATGGAGAGATGCAGCGAGACCTGGGTGTCATGGTACACCAGTCATTGAAAGTAGGCAAGCAGGTGCAGCAGGCAGTGAAGAAAGCGAATGGTATGTTAGCTTTCATAGCAAAAGGGTTTGAGTATAGGAGCAGGGAGGTTCTACTGCAGTTGTACAGGGTCTTGGTGAGACCACACCTGGAGTATTGCGTACAGTTTTGGTCTCCAAATCTGAGGAAGGACATTATAGCCATAGAGGGAGTGCAGAGAAGGTTCACCAGACTGATTCCTGGGATGTCGGGACTTTCATATGAAGAAAGACTGGATAGACTTGGCTTATACTCGCTAGAATTTAGGAGATTGAGAGGGGATCTTATAGAAACGTACAAAATTCTTATGGGGTTGGACAGGCTATATGCAGGAAGATTGTTCCCGATGTTGGGGGAGTCCAGGACAAGGGGTCACAGCTTAAGGATAAGGGGGAAATCCTTTAAGACCGAGATGAGGAAAAACTTTTTCACACAGAGAGTGGTGAATCTCTGGAACTCTCTGCCACAGAGGGTAGTTGAGGCCAGTTCATTGGCTATATTTAAGAGGGAGTTAGATGTGGCCCTTGTGGCTAAGGGGATCAGGGGGTATGGAGAGAAGGCAGGTACGGGATACTGAGTTGGATGATCAGCCATGATCATATTGAATGGCGGTGCAGGCTCGAAGGGCCGAATGGCCTACTCCTGCACCTATTTTCTATGTATCTATGTATCTATGTATGTAGCATCTTACTGAATGTCTTTTACAATGTAGCCTTCAGCTCCACTTTATCTCTCCTGTTAACTACTTCCTATAATTAACGTATTCTAGATTATCTTTTACCAGTTTTTAGTTCTTAAGAGTTTTAAAATTTCTCCCCATTCTCATACTAGGGGGATCTTCTTTACTCAGAGAGTGGTAGCTGTGTGGAATGAGCTTCCAGTGGAAGTGGTGGAGGCAGGTTCGATTTTATCCTTTAAAAATAGATTGGATGGGTATATGGACGGGAAAGGAATGGAGGGTTATGGTCTGAGTGCAGGTAGATGGGACTAGGGGGAAGTAAATTTTTTAAAAAAGGAAAAAAAAAAAAAAAAAAAAAAAATTCGGCACGGACTTGAAGGGCCGAGGTGGCTTGTTTCCATGCTGTAATGGTTATATGGTTATATGGTTATACTTACTGGCTTTCTTTGCAAGTTTGTAAGAATTTTATTTCAGTTTAATACCAATCTTAACGAGTTAGCATGGGTGGATCAATTTTACTGTGGAGTGCATATTTCTTAATGTTTGTTTAACCTACTTGTTTAACATATTTGTTTAACCTACTTTTTGTAACTGAAAATGTAAAACCAAACCATACCATTTTACTCTTTTACCTATGCTATAAAAATGCATTTCAAACTTTGTTCTTTATTCTTGCTCATGGGCTGAATTATCATCAAAATATTAGATTTCTTCATTATTAATGTAAGTAACACAATTGCAATCCAGATTTTCAAATTTATGTTTGGATGATCGAACGTTACATCCGTAGGTGAAATCTGAATTTACAGCATTTTTGTGGCTTTTGAAGAAAAACGGATGCCAGTCTATTTAAATTGCCAATTGTGTTACAGGGATGCTATTAATAAATTACCTTTATTTGTATTTAAATTGATTTGTGAGTTGCTAATTAATGTTCTCCAGTGCAATGCAAATGGTCTTCATCATTGTTGAAATGATTAACAACATTTTCTGTTAATGATGTGTCTGGGTACTGTCAATTGTATTTGTCATTTGTAATCCACATATTGTTTTATGTGGATGTCTGAGCTTTTGAATTACTTGCCAGTGATATCTGACAATGTCAGCATTAATGTGTGTTTTATGGTTTGCAAATTAACTGCTTAAAGTACAGAACTGATGTGAAGCTGGCAGAGCCAACAAAGCACCTGCTAATGATGTGTTTTAGAATCCTGTGTTGTTAAACCAGGCAAAATATGACTGGATTTTATTGATGAAATCACCAAATTTTCCAACAATTTTATTGCGTAGAAGATGGTTAAATTGGCAGGTAGACACAAAATGCTGGAATAACTCAGCGGGACAGGCAGCATTTCTGGAGAGAAGGAATGGGTGATGTTTCTGGTCTCGACCTGAAACGTGAGTCGGTAGGGTCTCGATGCTCACCGGAAGTGGTAGTGCATGTCGGCACAAATGATGTCGGGAAGAAGAGGAAAGAACTTCTGCAGCATGACTTCAGAGAACTCGGAAGAAGGCTGAAAAGCAGGACCTCCAGGGTTGTTATCTCCGATTTGCTTCCAATTCCTCGTGCTGGTGAGGGCAGGAACAGGGAGATAGAGGATCTGATGTGTGGCTGAGGAGCTGGTGCAGGGGGCAGGGATTTAGATTCTTAGGCCACTGGGATCTGTTTTGGGGGAAGGATGAATAGTACTAAAGGGACGGGCTGCACCTTAACAGGCGGGAGGATCAGCATTCTGGCAGGCAGGTTTGGAAATGAAAGGAAATAGTAATAATTGGAAAGAGCCATGGTTTTCAAGGGAAATTGGACACTTGGTTCGGAAAAAGAGAGATATCTACAATAATTATAGGCAGCATGGAGTAAATGAGGTGCTTGAGGAGTATAAAGAATGTAAAAAGAATATTAAGAAATAAATTATTAAAGCTAAAAGAAGATATGAGGTTGCTTTGGCAATTAAGGTGAAAGTAAATCCAAAGGGTTTCTACAGCTATATTAATAGCAAAAGGATAACGATGTATAAAATTGTTCCATTAGAGAGTCAGAGTGGACAGCTATCTGCAGAGCCAAAAGAGATGGGGGAGGTATTGAACAATTTATTTTCTTCGGTATTCACCAAGGAGAAGGATATTGATTTATGTGAGGTAAGGGAAACAAGTAGAGTAGCAATGGAAACTATGAGATTCAAAGAAGAGGAAGTACTGACACTTTTGAAAAATATAAAAGTGGATAAGTCTCCAGGTCCTGACAGGATATTTCCTAGGACATTGAGGGATGTTAGTGTAGAAATAGCAGGGGCTATGACAGAAATATTTCAAATGTCAATATAAACGGGAATGATGCTGGAGGATTGGCGTACTGCGCATGTTGTTCCATTGTTCAAAAAGGGTTCTAAGAGTAAACCTAGCAATTATAGACCTGTTAGTTTGAGGTCAGTGGTGGGCAAATTAATGGAAAGGATACTTAGAGATAATATATATAAGCATCTGGATAAACAGGGTCTGATTAGGAACCGTCAACCTGGATTTATGCCTGGAAGGTCATGTTTGACTAATCTTCTTGAATTTTTTGAAGAGGTTACTAGGGAAATTGATGAGGGTAAAGCGGTGGATGTTGTCTATATGGACTTGAGTAAGGCCTTTGACATGGTTCCACATGGAAGGTTGGTTAAGAAGGTTCAATTGTTGGGTATTAATGGTGGAGTAGCAAGGTGGATTCAACAGTGGCTGAATGGGAGATGCCAGAGAGTAATGGTGGATGGCTGTTTGTCAGGTTGGAGGCCAGTGACTAGTGGGGTGCCTCAGGGATCTGTGTTGGGTCCACTGTTGTTTGTCATATACATCAATGATCTGGATGATGGTGTGGTAAATTGGATTAGTAAGTATGCAGATGATGCTAAGTTAGGTGGTGTTGTGGATAATGAAGTAGATTTTCAAAGTCTACGGAGAGATTTAGGCTATTTGGAAGAGTGGGCTGAAAGATGGCAGATGGAGTTTAATGCTGATAAGTGTGAGGTGCTACATCTTGGCAGGACAAATCAAAATAGGACGTACATGGTAAATGGTAGCGAATTGAGGAATGCAGTTGAACAGAGGGATCTAGGAATAACTGTGCATAGTTCCCTGAAGGTGGAATCTCATGTAGATAGGGTGGTAAAGAAAGCTTTTGGTATGCTGGCCTTTATAAATCAGAGCATTGAGCATAGAAGTTGGGATGTAATGTTAAAATTGTACAAGGCATTGGTGAGGCCAATTCTGGAGTATGGTGTACAGTTTTGGTTGCCAAATTATAGGAAATATGTCAACAAAATAGAGAGAGTACAGAGGAGATTTACTAGAATGTTGCCTGGGTTTCAGCAACTAAGTTACAGAGACAGGTTGAACAATTTAGGTCTTTATTCTTTGGAGCGCAGAAGGTTAAGGGGGGACTTGATAGAGATCTTTAAAATGATGAGAGGGATAGACAGAGTTGACGTGGATAAGCTTTTTCCATTGAGAGTAGGGAAGATTCAAACAAGAGGACATGATTTCAGAATTAAGGGACAGAAGTTTAGGGGTAACATGAGGGGGGAACTTCTTTACTCAGAGAGTGGTAGCTGTGTGGAATGAGCTCCCAGTGGAAGTGGTGGAGGCAGGTTCGATTTTGTCATTTAAAAATAAATTGGATATGTATATGGATGGGAAAGGACTGGAGGGTTATGGTCTGAGTGCAGGTAGATGGGACTAGGTGAGAATAAGTGTTCGGCATGGACTAGAAGGGCCAAAATGGCCTGTTTCCGTGCTGTAATTGTTATATGGTTATATGGTTTGCCACTGCTACACGGGTGGGTTTAAACTAAATAGTGGGGGGGAGAGGAGACAAACTGGAGATATAGGATGGAGTTAAAGAGAAAGAGAATATAAGAAAAGTTAAGAAAGACACCAGAATTAACGGGGTGAGTCGAGTAATGGATTAAATGTATCCAGTGGGTGAGCTTGAGGCTGGGTTAGAAATAAGCAAGTATGATGTTGTGGGAATTACAGAGACATGGCTGCAAGAGGACCAGGACTGGGAACTGAATATTCAAGGGTATACGTCCTATCAAAACTATTGGACAGGTTGGGTGAGTGGGCGGATGCTTGGCAGATGCAGTTTAATGTTGATAAATGTTAGGGTTTCCACTTTGGTGGCACAAACTGGAAGGCAGATTATTATCTGAATGGTGCCAAATTGGGAAAAGGGGAAGTACAAAGAGATCAGGGGGTCCTTGTTCATCACTCACTGAAAGTAAGCATGCAGGTACAGCAGGCAGTGAAGAAAGCTAATGGCATGTTGGCCTTTCATAACAAGAGGAGTTGAGTATAGGAGCAAAGAGGTCCTTCTGCAGCTGTACAGGGCCCAAGTGAGACCACACCTGGAGTATTGTGTGCAGTTTTGGTCTCCAAATTTGAGGAAGGACATTCTTGCTATTGAGGGAGTGCACCGTAGGTTCACGCTGTTAATTCACGGGACAGCGGGACTGTCATATTTGGATATAATGGAGCGGCTGGGCATGTATAATCTGGAATTTAGAAGGATGAGAGGGTATCTTATTGAAACATATAGGATTATTAAGGGATTGGACAAGCTAGATGCAGGAAACATGTTCCCGATGTTGAGGGAGTCCAGAACCAGGGGCCACAGTTTAAGAATGAGTAGGCCGTTTATAACGGAGATGAGGAAAAAAAATTTCACCCAGAGAGTTGTGAATCTGTGGAATTTGCTGCCTCAGCCATGATCACAGTGAATAGGTGTGCTGGCTCAAAGGGCCGAATGGCCTACTCCTGCACCTATTGTCTATTGTCTATTGAAATGTCACCCATTCCTTCTCTCCAGGAATACACACTATCTTGTTTTTAATACATTATACCCACTTAAACCTTTTTACATAGATTGTACATAGCCAAGGCTCTTCTCTCAACTAAAAAATCTGCATTTGATTCATATTCATTAACTAATCCCTTAATCTACACAAAAGCATTACTTTTCATCCCCGTGAACACTAATCTTGTGTAATTATATAATGAATGCCAATGCTGCGGTGTTAAGGCATGCTTACATTTCATTACCTTCTCAATGGAATCTGCAGTGCAGTTTAAGTGAGCATTCCTATACCAAAGACAGGTCAGATTCCCTCAGGCATAGTGAGCAAAAAGAGAATCACAAAGGCCCTTAAAATCCTTTTTTGGCATTTTTCCAATGCTTGTGACCAAGAAAGCAATTAATACACAGTCACAAATGCAAATCATGCATCTCAATGGCCTTTACTTAGGAAGCAGACTTGATATACAATCTATTGAAATATGACACATTTTTTGGCTGGTTAAATTGTTGGCAAGAGATGTTACAGTACTTGTGAAGCAAGCGAGATCGATGGATTTTCAACCTCTAACAAAGCCTATTGCAGAATGTATGATCTAAACATGAGACACGAGGAGCTCAAAGAAAATATGTGTAATTTATTCAGAGTTCTTCATAGCCTCTGAAATATTTTGTGGCAAATGGAACACAGCGTAGCAAAGTGGACCGACATGCACTTTCATGGAAGGAATAAAGGTGTAGACTACTTTCTAAAGGGAGGGGGTTCAGAAATGGAGGTGTAAAGGGACTTGGGAATGCTAGTGCAGGATTCCCAAAAGGTTCATTTGCAGGTTGAGTCAGCGGAAAGGATGGCAGATGCAATGCATTCATTTTGAGGTGATTAGAATATAAGACAAGAATGTCATGCTGAGGCTTTGTAAGGCACTGGTGAGGCCACATTTGGAATTTGTGAATAGTTTTGGGCCCTATATCCGAGGAAGGATGTGCTGACTTTGGAAGGCTTCCAGAGAATGTTTATGAGAATGATCTCAGGGATGATTGGGTTAACGTATGGGGAGCACTTGAAGGCTCAACTGGAGTTTAGAAGGATGAGCTCTTTGAAATCTACCGGATAATGAAAGGACTAGATAGAGTGGACGCGTAAAGGATGTTTCCAGTAATGTAGAGTCTAGAATCAGTGGGCACACGTTCAGAATAAAACAACATACCTTTAAATGGAGATGAGGTGGAATTTCTTTAGCGAGAGGATGGTGAACCTTTGGAATTTGTTGCCACAGATGGCTGTGGTGGCCAATACATAGGGTATTTTTAAAGCGAAGATCGATAATTTCTTGATTAGAAAGGGTATCAAAGATTATAGAGAGAAAGCAGGAGAATGGTGTTGAGAGGGAAAAACGATCAGCCATGATTGAATGATGGAGTAGATTTGATGGGCTGAATGGCCTAATTCTGCTGTAATGTCTTATGGTCTTATTCTCTCAATTCAGAGCAGTTAGTTATGTGATATAATCTATAAGTGGATATCAACAATGAAGAACATTACTGTTCACAGATATTATGTGTACCTGTACCATGCTGTCTTTCTTTAAGAAAGGAAAACACACTGATACAAAATTGACAACATTTGAAAATTTAGCTCAAATCACTTGCTGTGATATTTACAATGGTACCTGCGATAGCTCTGATGCTCTCGTGGATTCACCAGATATGGCTGTAGCATTGTTCTTCTCTGCACTCAAGAACATTAGAAAATAGGTGCAGGAGGAGGCCATTTGGCCCTTCGAGTTGATCCTCATCAGATATATTACATGTTGATTCTCCTTGAGCATTTGCTTAAGAAACACCTTTGATCATGAGAAACTTCATTGCAGGTCTCTTGGGTATCACATTGTAAAATTAAATGGTCAGCATAGCCTTCAGAAGCTCTCGCCAGCCTTCACAAAGTTATTCATAGAGCAATGCGCCTCCACATTTTCCTCAATGTTCCACCTCAGTATGCAATGCCTTCGTACTAGTTGTGTTTCCATTTGCAGGTTTGGAGTGAGACTGAACTGTTGGGACAAGCCTGAGACTACCAGTGCTTCATCCTTGAAACATAGAAACATAGAAAAATAGGTACAGGAGAAGGCCATTTGGCCTTTCAAGCCAGCACCACCATTCAATATGATCATGGCTGATCATCTAAAATCAGTACCCCTTTCCTGCTTTTTCCCCATATCCCTTGATTCCTTTAGTCCTAGACTGAGGTCAAGACTGAGCTGCTGGGACTGGCCTGAGACTGCCAACGTCTCCTCACCTGCCGACAGATGATGAGGGACTATGGTCCTACATGGTGTGCAAGGGCTGAGTTGACCAGTGCCTCTTCTTTGAAGATAGGATTAAGTTGCCAGGACAAGCCTGTCACTGCCAGCACCGCCTCTTGAGGCGAGAGTGAAACAAACCTGAGACTACCAGCACCTGCTCTTGAGGCAAGAATGAGCCACTGGAACAACCCTGAGACTGGAAGAGCCTCCACCTTGAGGCCAAGACAAAGCTGCTGGGACAAGCCTGAGATTGGCAGCCTTGCCTATGGATGACTAGGAACTGTGACCCCACATGGACCTGGGATCACTATTGTCCTTCATTATAAATTAAACTTTTCATGTGAGTTCAATCTACCATGAGTGTGTTGGTGTAGTCAATGTTGACCCGGTGTATTCCCTGAAACAGCAGTAGGTAGATAAGAGATAGTCTTGTTTGGCACATCCATTATTGGCTGAAGGGCCTGTTCATATGCAGTACTGGCTCATGTTCCAAAAATCCTTCAGCCACCCAACTTACTTGGAAATCTGAAACAAAAACAAGAAATCACTGAGTAGGCGAAGAGAGAAATGGAGTTTCATGCTAAGGACTCTTTCTCAGAACTGCAAAGGCAAGATAACAATTGTGCTTTCAGTTGCAAACATTTTGGAGGTAACTGTCCCCAAAGACGAAATATTGGAGCATATGCGACAGAGACAAAACATCCAGGAGAATGGAATGGAGTTCTTGCATGAACCAGAAAGAGGAAATATAGTTGATATAACCATAGGAACCTGTGGGGTTATTATTGATAGATATTTGGAGCAGAGGTGCCCAGAGCCACGGGAGTGACTGAGAAAGGTTCTGAAGTTTTTAATGAATAGCGAAGAGCGTAGGGCACAGAGTGAAAACTGTAGGGAGAAGTGATGAATATAGTGTAGGTACCTTGTTGAGCTGAAACTGGGAGGCCTGTGAAATGGAACTGGAATCTTCCTGGAATAAGTTGGCAGTGAAGCCAAATGGTGAGGATGGTGACATGGCTGTGATAGTGAGTCAGATTCAGAACATAATCGAAAAGCAGGAGAGTAAGAGAGATTAAATGATTAAAAAAGTAAGGATAATTCAAGGAGATATTGCAATACATGAAACAATAAAATGGAGGCAAAGGGGACTGCAGTTACTTGAATCTTGAGCGAAGAAATTAACTGCTGGAGAAACTCAGCGGATCAGGGAGCATCTGTGGAAGGAAATGGACAAATGACATATTGGGTCAGAACCCTGAAGAATGGATTTTTGGATAAGCTGATGGATATGCAGGGAATGGAGGGTATGGATTATGTGCAGGTAGATAAGAGTTGGTCTTGGTATACTCTTCGGTACAGACATTGTGGGCTGAAGGGTCAGTTCCTGTGCTGTGGTGTTCTTTGTTCCATATTCGATGTTATAAACAGATGCCAAGCAGGGAAGAGACAAATCTGCTACAAACCATGTTAGCAGAGTGAAAATTGGCAACCAAGGTAAAGAATATTGATAAATGAAGAAAGCCACAATAGTATACTTATCAACATTAACATCAATGAAAGAAAGATGAGCAAGGGTGTTTGAATAGGCCTGATTCAAGGAGTTGTTTTGTATTTCAAATGAAGAGACAGGCATAGTTTGGGCTCTTGCAAATCCCCATAGATATAGCTTTCACGTTGCTAAAGTGTGGGGAATTGAAATAAAATGCATCCAGTGCAAGAACAATTTCAGCCTAGTCATGAAGAGAGGTGCTAGAAAGGAGCTGGTTGAACCTTCGTTTATGGAGGTTATGAAAGGGCCAAAGGCCATCCTGGTACGGGATAGTGATATAGAGGGAGTGGGCATCAGCAACGTAACAGTTGTTAGGGCCGTATGAAGCTTTTCAAAAAGGGGGGTGGCATGACAGGATCACAAAAGTTTTATGTGAAATAATGTGCGTGCAGCGCACATCACGAGCGCGAAGCCATTCGCGGACTGGATCCAGGGCCCGCTTAAGCTCTGGGGTTTTAGATGCTCTCTGGTGCATTCTGAGCCTTATTTTGGAGCATTTTTGCACCAAATTTATGACTAATATTTCAGAAATAATTTTGGTTGAGTCAAGAGTAATGAATGGGTGGAATGGGATGATTGGGGTCATTGTTGTATACATTTGTTTAAATCAACCATTGAAGTTGCCCTGTTTTAATAATCAAGTTGTACTGTTGTAAAATGTTATAAAGGAGCATGCAAAAACTGCAAATAATATACTGTAAGTTTTTGCAGTAAAGAAAACTTTTTTTTAGAAAATGATTTGTGTGTTGATTTGATTGCCTGTTACTGTTAGACTGTTAGTGTGTGCAGTGCACCTTTAATGGTCCTCCTGACCAAACAACGTCACATCACATCAATTTCAACATGGAATAGTGATGAGAATACAACATTTAGTTTGACTTCAATTTCCATCATGAAAATTGAAGTAAAACTAAATGGTGCATTTACATTACTATGATCGCTTTCAAGCTAACCTATTTTACTGTCATACTATTATAACAAATTCTAGTTCCATGATGACTCATAAACTAGATCACAAATCACATTTTGAATTCTCACACATAATGTGATTGTGAATAATTACAGAGTTGCCAAATTTCAACGAGCATTTCCGAATTTTGATGGCTGAAAATCAGTATTTTGTTGGGGAAATCGGTCTTTCTCACATAGATGCAATAGAACGTACTACACAGAAACTGGATTTTTGAAAATCAGTATTTTGCATGCAACCTCATGTATTCTCAAACATCAGTATGGAATACTGAAAATCAGTACTACTGAATTGTGAAACTATTTTTGAAATGTGAATGTATAATTCTTGATTTTGATTCCATAACATATAAAAATATATAATAACATAACATAAAATTCACAATTCATCATATAGCTTACCAAACATGCTGCATGATGCTGCATAATCATTCAGGTGCTCCTGGTAAATGTTACATAAAGGTGAGTAGCATGGTAAGTACAATTTGAAAACTCATCCAGTGTTACTATTGTTGAGCCATGACTGGAATGAGTTCTTAGTTTACTGTCACTCAGCACTCAGCATGCTGGCATGATGCTGCAAAATCATTCAGGTGCTCCTGAATTTATATTGCCATTTACCACTACTTCTACTAATGCAAGAGCATTCATTGGCCATAGCCTATATGCCATCCCTGGTTCCATGAATATAGCACCTCAGACCAGTTTATCTAGCATGGCAGTCCTCAGTTTGTTAATGCTGTCAAAGCATGTGTCTTTCCGCAATATACTGATGAAGGTGGCCCTATTTCTACCTCTTCTTTCAGTGCTCTGTTTCGTCTCCCAAAGTGTGACTTTATCTTTAATGGCAGTCCTCAGTTCGTTAATGCTGTCCAAGGCCTGTGTCATTCCGCAGCTAGTGAACTGATATAGGTGGCCCGACTTCTACCTCTTCTTGCAGTCAGGGCCGGCCTTAAGCCGATTGGACCGATTGCTCCCAATTGGGCCCCGCTTCTAAGGGGGCCTCGCGCTAATTTTCCGTATTTTGTACGGAAATACGAATTTGCGTTGTTAAATACAGATTTTTTTTTTAAACATCCGCCTTCTTAAAAACGAACATGGATAAAAACCGCTGCACTGGCCATCAGACAAAAATGATTTGTAAACTACCACTGTTAGCACTTGTTAACAGCCAGTAGTTAACACATAGTTATACAATGTCTCATCAATGCATCGATCCACATTCCTCAGTAAATGTAATTATGTTTTGACCAAGTATTAATGATGTCACGTTCCTTTGAATAAAATTCACGGGACTCCCGTGAATTTTATTCAAAGGAATGCGGCGTCATTAATACTTGGTCAAAACACAATTACATTTACTGAGGAATGTAGATCGATGTATTGATGATACATTGAGAATTTCTTAAAACTCACTCCTCACTTCCTGGAGTGCACCACTGGCTCACTATTGTTTGTGATGTTTGCTTTTCAAATATATTCAAGTATTCCGCCTGTCTTTCTCTTGCAAAACCGGTATGCATTAATAGCATGTCTCAATCAAAACTTCGGTCTCAATCTCGTCGGGTTAGTTCACCTCATCAACTGCAACTCTCCAGAATACAGATTTCTTTACTCCAGAATTTAGTGTCTACCTTTAAAATAAATCAGTGATCCGCTGAAGAAACAACACGATAGACCACTCTGGAAGTGCAAATTTTGCTGTACACTTCATACTGTAGAACACATCATAATACACCTTGAGTTCATTAATGGGGTTAGATTATTTTTAAAATCTGTTGTCTAGAATTAATCAATCCCCACCCTGTGTACCTTATATCAGATTTAAATCGGAATTCAGTTTTTTTTAATTTCCTATTTGTCAATTTCTTTGTGCCCGGTTATTTGGTGGCCAATCAACCGCTGTCTCTAAGGGGGTTGCATCCAATCACCGACCAGCTTACCTTAAAATTCCTGTCCAATCAACAAATCGGTCTCCTCCCGTCCAATCAGCCGCTGTCTCCAAGGGCATTGTGTCCAATCACATAATGTAGTTTAATGGTAATTAGCAGCTACGGTAAAGGTTGGAAGCCAGCGGAGATACTGACAGTCAGACGGGGGCAGGAGAGATTAAGACAGAGTATAATCCATAGCACCTAAGTGTACAATTTCATAATCTATATTACTAAAAGTCTGATTTTGACCACTTCCTGTTGTTCTCTATATTGATTTTAGAAAAAAATGCCACTTATGGCTGTGATTTTTGGCCATCTTACTCAGTGTCCCCCTCCACTGCATAGGCAAGAAGATTTTTCCCTTTGATGAAAAATAATAGAGTTATTAGTGTTTAAAAAATGTTGAGATTCTCTCTCCTGAAGGCAACGCCCCTTCCGGAGGGACTATAAAACCCGGAAGTGTTGAGTGCCTCAGTCAGTCTCTGCAAGGTGGGGGAGCCGGAGGGTTATGTCTCTCAGTCTGAGCTGTGAATAACACTGAACACATGTCTACTAAACTGTGAGTGGTTTTACTGACCTGTCAGTGCCTTTAATGTAGTTTGAAAATATAGTTTGGAAATGCTAAAGCTGTGTTGCCTTTCGTTTGGAAATGCTAAAGCTGTGTTCCCTTTGGTTTGGAAATGCTAAAGCTGTGTTGCCTTTGGTTTGGAAATGCTAAAGCTGTGTTGCCTTTAGTTTGGTAATGCTAAAGCTGTGTTGCCTTTGGTTTGGAAATGCTAAAGCTGTGTTGCCTTTGGTTTGGAAATGCTAAAGCTGTGTTGCCTTTGGTTTGGAAATGCTAACGCTGTGTTGCCTTTGGTTTGGAAATGCTAAAGCTGTGTTGCCTAATTAAAGTTGCCTTGCCTAATTAAAGTGGCCTTGCCTAATAAAAGTTGCCTTGCCTAGTTAAAGTTGCCTTGCCTTCTATATAATTAAAAGTCTAATCTTGACCACTTCCTGTTTGCGCTTTATATTGATTTAAGAAAGAACGCTACCACGTACGGCTGTGATTTTTGCCCATCTTACTCAGAGCCCCCCTCCGCTCATCAGGTGCTGAGGATTTTTCCCATCGATGAAACATAAAAGAGATATTAGTGTTTAAAAAATGTTGAGATTCTCTCTCCTGTCAATCACGCCATGAAGGCCACGCCCCTTCTGGTGGGAGGGGATGGGGGATGGACTATAAAACCCAGAAACATAGAAACATAGAAAATAGGTGCAGGAGTAGGCCATTCGGCCCTTCGAGCCTGCACCTCCATTCAATATGATCATGGTGATCATCCAACTCAGTATCCTGTACCTGCCTTCTCTCCATACCCCATGATAACTTTAGCCACAAGGGTCACATCTTAAGTATAGCCAATGAACTGGCCTCAACAAGAAGTGGGGGCGTGGCTCAGATTCTGCAAGATGGAGGCGGGAGAGGTCACGACTCGCTGTCTTTAGTGGCCTTGCACCCTGCTTGAAATGGTATGAAACTGCTTTTGAATTTGGTGGCCTTGCACCCTGCTTGAAATGGATTTTCAAGGAATAGCCGTGAGTCAACTGCCAGCCCACCAGCCGTGAGTGAGTGAGCTGCCAGCACAACAGGCTTGACTGACTGAGCCGCCAGCCCAAGAATCCACAACCTCCGCAGTCAAATGGAAGGGGACAGGCGGGGTCGGCAGAGTGCCGTGGATAGACTGGCTACTGACAAGGCCAAGTACTTGAAGAGCCAGATGGCGAGGGGGTGCAAAGTGGAGCCCAATGGTTTGGGCAGCTCTGCCTCCGAGGAAGGCAGCAGCAGTGGCAGCGGGGCCAGCAGCAACACGAAGACTTACCTGGCCTCCGGCAGCCCCCAGCAGAGCGGGCAGCTGGGGCTCCCGCCTGACATTGTGCATCGCTCCAGCTCCAAGAGGCAGCTCAGGCCCGACTCGCTGGTCATGTGCGAGTTCATAGGGGGAGCAGCGGCCACCAGCGAGTTCATAGGGGGAGCAGCGGCCACCAGCAGCCTGGTCCGGTCCGGTGGCTGCAGCCCGGCTCTAGCGGCCGGGGCAACAAGCAGCAGGGGCCGGCAACGGGAGCAATGTCGGAAGGGGGAGAATTAGCAGAGGGTACAGAGGCTGCAGCACCCCAGGGTGGACAAGTAACCACACCAGCAGCACTCCAGGATTCACAAGTAACCACACCAGCAGCACTCCAGGGAGAAACAGCAGCCTCGCCAGCAACACCCCAGGGTGCACAGGTGCGGGGGGGGGTGGCGGGGGAGTGGTGGGGGACCGGCGAGGGGGTGGCGAGGGGATGGCGGGGGGGGTGGCGGGGGAGTGGCGGGGGACCGGCCTGAGCAGCACCTGATGTCGAGTCATGGCCACTGCCAGGACTGGGTTCAGATTCAGTGGTTCCCGCTCCCACCCGGCGACAGGACCCACTCCCTGGACGCCAGGCTGACCGGCGGCAAGGCTCCGACACCGCGGATGGAAGCGATGGACCAGGCGGCAGACACCGCAGCCCCGGGCCCAGAGAAGCGGGCACTCCTTTTTTTTCCAAATCATTCCGTGGGCCGAATTGGACCCTTCGTGGGTAGTTTGACACCCCCGATAAAAAACAAACAGACTCCCCCTCCCGCAACGCAATATTTCATGGTCCCACTCACCCAGAGTAGACACGAGGCGTCGAGGCGATGCAGTGAAAATGGTGGTGAGCTGATCCCGCCTCTGCCCACTGCTCACGCACGGAGAGACGGGTTCATTTTGCGTCGCTACTGTGTCACCGGCTTCCCCCAACTGCGCAGGCGCGGATGGTCGCAAATATTTTTTCCCCATCCAAATCATCCCACGGGCCGGAACCAGAATTTCCCGAAGTTTGGGTGATTTCCTCAAAAGTGGAAACACTGATTGCGCTCCAAATTTTTTTTTTCTCTCGGGGTTTTTTTAAACTCTGGAAAAAAAGGGGGGTGCGACCGCACCCATCGCACCCTCCCTTTGGAGGGCCATGGTTGTAAAGCTTGACAAGGGAGGAAGAATGGATTTATGGCGCTTGATGTAAGTACCTTTTGTGCTCTTTTATGATGCAATGGAAGATAGAAGATGGTGCCCAGAACTGATGCCCAGCTCTGTGAGGTAAAGGACAGTGTGCAAAACCACAACAGCTTTGTATTTTTCTGCTGCTTTTCTGACAATATTTGAGGTTGGTTCTTCTTGAGTAGAGTACTGTAAGTTCTGGAGGAGGTGGGTTACCTTCTCAAGAACTGTTCTCCCCTTACTGTAAGTTCAGGGGGAGACCAGTTCTTGAGAAGGTAAGATATGGATCTACTCTGAATCTGAATCTGAGAAGTTGAGGAGCAAGTTCTCAGCTAGTGACTCTTAAGTTTGGAAAGGCTTGCAAGAAAACATCAGCTGCAAGAGGAAAGCCCACCCGCTCTTTGGACAATCGTCAGCTGACCAACGACCTGAATGAGTTCTACTGCAGGTTTGACTTGCAGTAATGTAACCCCTCCCCAACCAACACAGCCAGACCCCAGTCTGCAAAGACTGGACCCTTCTACACTCATTCCTCCCCAATCACCACTCCACACCTACTTAAAGCAAGACTCCAGTCTGAAAAGACTGGACCCTTTCCCACCTCAACCAACACTTCAAAGCCTGACGCCAGTCTGAAAAGTGTTAAAGAAGGAACTGCAGATGCTGGAAAATCGAAGGTACACAAAAATGCTGGAGAAACTCAGCGGGTGCAGCAGCATCTATGGAGCAAAGGAAATAGGCAACGTTTCGGGCCGAAACCCTTCTTCAGACTGATAGGGGGTGGGGAGAAGAAAGGAAAAAAGGAAAAAGGCGGAGGAGGAGCCTGAGGGCTGGGGGAGGGGAGGAGACAACCAGATGGCTGATGAAGGGGAGGGGACAGCAAGGGCTAGCAGAATTGGGAGAATTCAATGTTCAAGCCCCCAGGATGTAGACTGCCCAAGCGGAATATGAGGTGCATTTCCTCCAATTTACGGTGTTGCTCGCTGTGGCCATGGAGGAGACCCAGGACAGAGAGGTCAGATACGGAATGGGAGGGGGAGTTGAAGTGCTGAGCCACCGGGAGGTCAAGTTGGTTAATGCGGACCGACCGGAGGTGTTCGGCGAAACGATCGCCAAGCCTCCGCTTGGTCTCACCGATGTAGATCAGCTGGCATCTAGAGCAGCGGATGCAATAGATGAGGTTGGAGGAGATGCAGGTGAACCTCTGTCGCACCTGGAACGACTGCTTAGGTCCTTGAATGGAGTCGAGGGGGGAGGTGAAGGGACAAGTGTTGCATCTCTTGCGGTTGCAAGGGAAAGTACCAGGGGAGGGGGTGGTAACCGCAAGAGATGCAACACTTGCAAGCGGTCTATGCGGAAGGCAGACATGAGGGGAGATGGGAAGATGTGGCGAGTGGTGGGGTCACGTTGGAGGTGGCGAAACTGACGGAGGATCACTTGTTGTATGTGACGGCTGTTGGGGTGAAAGGTGAGGACTAGAGGGACTCTGCCCTTGTTGTGAGTGTGGGGATGGGGAGAGAGAGCAGTGTTGCGGGGTATAGCAGAGACCCTGGTGCGAGCCTCATCTATGGTGGAGGAGGGGAACCCCCGTTCCCTGAAGAATGAGGACATTTCAGATGCCTTGGTGTGGAACGCCTCATCCTGGGAGCAGATGCGGCGTAGACGGAGGAATTGGGAGTGGGGGATGGAGTCCTTACAGGAAGCAGGGTGGGAAGAAGTGTAGTCCAGATAGCCATGGGATGCGGTGGGTTTGTAGTGGATGTCGGTAAGGAGTCTATCACCTTCGATGGAGACTGGACCATTCTACAACCACTCCTCCCCAATCACCACCACACCTACTTAAAGCAACACTCCAGTCTGAAAAGACTGGACCCTTTCACACCACCCCACTCCAATCACCACTTAACACCCAATTACAGCCTGACTGCAAAAGACTGTGGCCTCATCCACTACCCACCCCCTCCGAGCTGCACAACAGCACTTCTCCATCATCAAAAAAAAAAGAGGTGGAGGTTCAGAAGATAGAAAAGCCGGAAATCTCCAAGACCAGACAATGTTGCTCCCTCTACTCTAAAGCTCTGTGCTGAACAACTGGCATTTTCTGACTACACTGACATTTTCAACCAGTCCCTGCAAACCTGCACTGTCCCTGCCTGCTTCAAATTCTCCACTATAGTCCCTGTACCCAAAAAGGCAAGGATTACTGGTCTTAATGACCACAGGCCTGTCACATTAACGTCTGTAGTCATGAAGACCCTTGAAAGGCTTGGGGTGGCTAAGCTGAAAAATATCACAAATCCTCTGCTGGACCCAATGCAGTTTGCATATCGGGCCAATAGATCTGTGGATGATGCAGTCAACCTGAGCCTGCACTTCATCCTCCAGCACCTAGACCGCCAGGGGACCTATGCGAGGATTTTGTTTGTTGATTTTAGCTCTGCATTCAACGCCATTGTGCCAGAGCTACTACACTCCAAACTCTCCCAGTTGACTGTGCCTGTTGGTGGATCACCAGCTTCCTGACAGACAGGAAGCAGCATGTGAGCCTGGGAAAGCACATCTCAGACTCGCAGACCCTCAGTTTAGGAGCACCGCAAGGCTGCGTACTCTCCACTCTCTTCTACTCTCTCTACACCAATGACTGCATCTCCACTGACTCCTCTGTCAAGCTTCCCAAGTTTGCGGACGACACAACCCCTGATTGGACTGATCCAGGATGGGGAGGAATCTGCCTCCAGACAGAAAATGACACAGCTGGCGTCCTGGTGCCATCGCAACAACCTGGAGCTCAATGCTCTTAAGAGTGGAATTGATTGCAGACTTTAGGAGAGCTCCCCCTCCCCTCACCCCACTAACCATCAACAACACTACAGTCACATCTGTGGAGTCTTTTAAGTTCCTGGGAACCATCATCTCCAAGGACCTTAAATGGGGGGCCACCATTGACTCCACAGTCAAAAAGTCACAACAGAGGATGTACTTCCTGCGGCAACTGAGGAAGCACAATCTGCCACAGGCAATGGTGGTCCAATTCTACACGGCCATCGTAGAGTCTGTCCTCACCTTCTCCATCATGGTCTGGTTTGGCTCAGCCACCAAGCACGACATCCGGAGGCTGCAGCGAATCGTCGGATCAGCTGAGATGGTTATTGACTGCAACCTTCCCTCCATTGACGAACAGTACACTGCAAGGGCCAGGAAGAAAGCAGGTAAGATCATCTCAGACCCCTCTCAACCTGGCCACAAACTCTTTGAATCACTTCCCTCTGGAAGGCGATTCCGGACTGTCAAAGCTGCCACAGCCAGATATAAAAACAGCTTTTTTCTACGAGTAGTAGCTCTACTCAATAACCAAAAATATGTAGCCTCCTTTTGCTCTGGTATTTTATTTAATTCACATGATTAATCGGTAATGTTTTATTATTAATGTTTAATGTTTTATGTGTCATTCCTAATTGTCACTGTATGTCATGTTGTTACTTGTGGGCGGAGCACCAAATCTAATTCCTTGTATGTGAATACTTCGCCAATAAACTTATTCATTCATTCATTCATTCATTCATTCAGTGCAGAGAAAATTGATCTGGGAAAGCCATGATAAGACTGTGCTAAGAGGCAGGGAAGAGTCAAATCATCAGGGACCAGCCAATCTATTCAATCAAGTAACTATCTAGACATCAGGGCAATGGAGCCTGGGCATCAGAGATTGGCCTTGATCTTGAATGCAAAGGGACAACCTAGGCCGGAGCCCAGGGTATGGCCAGCAGCTAGGGATCAACGATCACTGCGGAATAGCTTGGGTCCCGGATCTGAATAGCTCTTGGATCTGAGCACAAAAGACCAGCCTGAGTACAGGAACTGGGTGCTACCCTAAACCTAGACATTAGGGACCAACTTGGCCCCAGGAAGGTCTCAAATTGGCATCAAATAAACTTTGACAAGTGTATTTAAACAGGTATCACTGATACAAGCTCTATGATTCCTTGAATTGCCATCCCTGCGTTGCCTGCCACTCAGATTTTATTTTCATTACAGATAGGCATGTGTCGGTGAATTCAAGGGGATCTCTGATGAGGTTGTGATGTGTACGACAAAAAGATGGAGAGGGAGCTCACTATTCTCAAACACCAGCTTGCTGACTTGGGGCAGTGGGAATTATTTGTTCTGGGAGACTAGATTAAGAAGAGGAATCTTCTGATTAAAATACAACACTTCACTTTTATACATAGTTTATTTGAATATCCTGAAGTGTTACTTTTAGGGCTAAGACACGTGCCAGATCCTGTACAAGCATTCATTGATGTGCAGGCATCTGATTTATGAATTATCACTATAATGACATTGACTTTTTAGGTTAAATGTTCCATAGATAAAGTCCAATGTCTGCAATGGGGACAGTAACCTAGCTTATGGAAGGACCATTTAGAAGCCTGATGAAAGTGGGAAAGAAGCTGTTCCTGAGTCTGTTAGTCAAGACCTGTCTTAAAGAAGATTCCAAAGGCCTTTGAGGAAGAGAGTACCAAAGATTCATGGCACTCTGAGGGAGAAAAAAGTTACACCTCTGATTTAAATGAACACGTCCATATTTTAAAACTGTGACCCCTTAATACCAGATTCTCCTCCAAGAGGAAATGTCCTTTCTTCACACACCCTGACAAGATCACTTTGGATCTTTCATGATTCACTTAGTGAATACTCTAAATTGGTACATTAGATATGTGTTCAATTACCTGAAATTAAAATATAATTGTTAATAAAGTGATATTTTGTTATTTCAATTACTTGTGCTGGTCTATTTTTGTAGGTGTTTATGTTTTTTATGAGTGATTTTTTTAATCTCTAAAATCCAATCAGAGTTTTTACTTTGAAACTAATAGGAAAAGCTTTTACAACATGATTTTTTACTTATGTTTCCCTGGAATGCAAATCTTTTGCAAATTGAGGAATCCCAATTAGAGCCATACAGCATCATCGAGACACTTCGGCCCAATGTTCTCATGCTGACCAATATGCCCCATCTACACTATTCCAACCTGGTCACATTTTGCCCATATCGCTCTAAACCATGTACCTGTCCAAATGTCTTTTAAATGTTATTATAGACATAGGCTGGCAGCTTATTCCATATACCCACCATCCTCTGTGTGAAATATTTGCCCCTCAGGTTGCTATTAAATCTTTCCCCTCTCACTTTAAACAAATGACCTCTGGTACTTGATTCTCCTATTCTGGGTAAAATACTTTGTGGATCCCTCCAAATAACATTGATGGGAGGTAAGAAATTGGGGAGTGTATACAGCGTATTCAACTGGCAAGGAAGGAGAGAGAGAGAGATATCAATTCAATTCAATTCAATTCCTTTATTGTCATCTTGCAAGCAACAGTTGTACAGTGCAAAACGAAAAGACGTTTCCCAGGGAATACCGGAGCATCGCACATGACGTTTAAAACATTTCACACATAATAATAATAATAACAACACTAAAACAATCCAGTCCCTGATGGAACAGTATAAGTTAAAATAGATACAAACAATGTTAAAATACAGTAAGACCAATCATAAACATGTCCGGGGTGGCTGATTTGAGTGGCCAGTGCCAGTTATTGAAGTGGCCAGTGCCAGTTATTATAGTGTCCGTGCCAAGCCGCAGAATCAGGTGACTGTGAGTACAGAGTGGCTGTTTAGCAGCCTCACAGCATATGGCAGGAAGCTGTTTAGATAACATCATTTGTAGCTCTGGACAGATTAACATTGGTTCTGAAGTCTGAAGAAGGGTTTCGGCCCGAAACGTTGCCTATTTCCTTCGCTCCATAGATGCTGCTGCACCCGCTGAGTTTCTCCAGCATTTTTGTGTACCTTTAACATTGGTTCTTGATTGATATTAGAATCTGCCAACTCTGCATTACTCTGACAACACTACCTTACATGATAAAAAAGACACAAAGCTCTGGAGTAACTCAGCGTTACAATGGAGAACAGATCCTTCTTCAGATTGAAGTGTCAACAATCAACAACAATCAACAATCAGTTTTATTTGTCACATTGCACATAAAGTGCACGTGAAATGAATTTGCCAGCAGCGGTACAATGATAAAGAACACACAAAAACACACTAAAAATTTAACACAAACTTCCACCACAGCATTCATCACTGTGATGGAAGGCACAAAAATTTGGCCAGTCCTCCTCCATTTTCCCCCATGGTCGGGACCTCAACCCTCCGCAGCCGTCGCTGCAGGCGTCCAGATGTGCAGACAAGGTAAAAAGTCCAGGTAAGTCCTGAATCAGTGCCTCCCCACCGGACACCGCGGCTTCAAGTTGGTGTAGGCCGCAGGCCGGCAGTCCGAGATTTAAAGTTCACACCGCAGCCAGAAGCACCGCAGACTGCAGGGCCGGCAGTCGAAGCTCCCCTCGAGGGATCCCCGGCGAGGGACCCCGCTCCTGATCGTAAGTCGCCGCCGCACCCGCGGTAGAAGTTGGCCGCGGGCCGGCGGTGGTGGCTTCTTCTTCTCCCCGTGTCCCCCACGAGGGATCCCAGGCTGCAGACGCCGAGCCAGCTGGAGCTCTGCAGACCGTGGCCTCAGGCTGCCGCGGGCCAGTGAACGGAACCGAAATGTCACCTATCCATGTTCTCCAGTGATGCTGCCTTACCCACTGAGCTACTCCAGCACTTTGAGTCTTTTGTGTACACTAGCATCTGCAGTTCCTTGTTTTGACTTTATCTGACATGATAATGGCCTCACCAATGTTATGACAAACATGACTCATTCCACAAATATGCATGAACACCAGATGTTTCATTAGAATCAGTTTGCTATTGTAACGCATGATTTCTTGGTTATAAACACAATAAATCATTCAATACAATGGTGCATTTTGTGGTCTCGATTTTATCAGCAGAAATCAATTGTTTTGAGATGCTGGTTAATTCCTGCAACAAAATGAGGTAGAAACTTGGCAGTGGATAAATGAAAGGCAAACTAACCTTGACATCAGGGATATTTAACTCTATTTAGCTCTTATCCCAATGGCGCACTATAGTTTATTTTTCACTAACCTCTTGCCTCCCATTGATTTATCCTGTGTTTGTACTGTGGTATTAAACTTGACATGAATTGACCGTACTTCAGTAATTCCTGCACAACAGGATCAAGAAGCAGGAAGTCAGAAATACTCCAAATGAATGTGTAGATAATATAATATTATTTCAATATCCGCATGCATACTGTGAACATTGCAGTGAATCAAGTGATGGTGTCTGTCATTGTTTAAAGGCTGCTTCTATTCTGGTCTTAATTTTATGAGGGCCATTAAAGATAAGCATTTCACAGTGAAGAAACAAAATAGCTTGTGGCAGGTTTTTGTAATTTGACATAATGCCCGATGACATGCAATAAAAAAGCATGTTGCTCATAAATATTGTATTTCTTTTCACCCATGGTTACTGAAAAATAAATTCAGTTCCTTCAAGAATGAATTGGTTCATAATATTTCCCCAAAGATTATGAAAAGAGAGATAGTATTTCTCAGAATAACAAATGATTTAGGTTTAAATTTTACAGTGCTGGAGTTAGATAACCCCACATATTGTCGCATGGAGAAAGAGGACCGTACAAAACATAGGATACCTCTATGGATTGCAATTATGCTTCAGGAAATCCTCTCATCTTTGGCCCTCCAGAGGCTAAAGTTCAGTGAAAAGTCCTGCTGTATCACATTGAATTGTATCCAACTTCCTGCAGACCGAAGGTAGACACAAAATGCTGGAGTAACTCAGCGGGACAGGCAGCATCTCTGGAGAGAAGGAATGGGTCTCTCCAGAGATGCTGCCAGTCCCGCTGAGTTACTCCAGCATTTTGTGTCACCAATTCCTTCTCTCCAGAGATGCTGCCTTTCCCGCTGAGTTAAGAGTCAAGTATCAAGAGAGTTTTATTGTCATGTGTCCCAGATAGGACAATGAAATTCTTGCTTGCTGCAGCACAACAGAATATGTAAACATAATACAGAACAGGAGATAAAAGTTCAGTGTGTCTATATACCATACACCATGTATGTACACAAAAAATAAACAGATAAAGTGCAATAGGCTGTTATTGTTCAGAGCTAGTTTGATGTTGTATTTAGTAACCTGATGGCTGTGGGGAAGAAGCTGTTTTTGAACCTGGTTGTTCCAGATTTCAAGCTGCTGTACCTTCTTCCCGATGGCAACGGGGAGATGAGTGTGTGGCCAGGATGGTGTGGGTCTTTGATGATGCTGGCTGCTTTTATGAGGCAGCGAATGTGAAAAATCTCTTCAATGGTGGGGAGATCAGAGCCGATGATGGACTGGGCAGTGGTCAAAACTTTCTGCATTCTTTTCCACTCCTGGACATTCAAGTTGCCGAACCAAGCCACGATGCAGCCAGTCAGAATGCTCTCTACTGTGCATCTGTAGAAGTTCGAGACAGTCCTCCTTGGCATACTGACTCTCCGTAATCTTCTTAGGAAGTAGAGGTGCTGATGTGCCTTCTTTATAACTGCATCTGTAAATTGCTTATTCTAAGCTTCCCCCAGTCTAGTTTCAGTCAAAAATCACTGTCAAGCACTTGTGCATCTAAACCTTATTTTTTCAAAACACAATTACAGTTCCCACTACTGTACCTAACCACCGCGGGTTCGATCCTCGTATCTGCCTGATCAAGCCCTCTTGGCCTCGCACAAAGAGACACCCCCTAAGATCACGCAGTCCTAAGCGCTCTCCCAGAAGATCGACGCAGGACCTCATGGTAGTGGACTTTTATAGGTCCCCGGAACTCGAG